>CM075820.1:34813899-35340752 GCA_037975025.1 Excoecaria agallocha
TGATTAAATAATTCATGCATCTAAAGCACTAAAATAAGAATTTTTAGGCTCTGATACCACTGATGGAATATGACATGGTATGATGGTGATGATAACACAACGGAAAAACAAAAATTTTATCATACATACCATACAATTCCAAAGTAAAAAACGAAACATGCAATTTTAGGGTTGTAAAACTTACAACTTTAGATGCACTTCAATATTTGATTTTGGTGATGACGAGCAATCAAGAGTGATTTATCAACCACTGATCTTCTTTACCAATGCCAAAAGAACAGCCTTTACGTCACTCTTCTCTATGTTCACACACACAATTACAAAGATGGCATAAAATCGAGATTGCTAGCTCTCTGTTTAAGTATCATGTAATGGCAATTGATTGAAGCTACAAAATTTGATTTTTCACATCTCTAAGGTTGCTATTACTATCCAAGATCACAAGAGAATGAGGAACAATCCTTTCTCCTTGTGAAAAATTGGCCAAAATAAAATTGTGAGAGAGAGTTACTATTCACGAGTTACTATTCACGCATTACTATTCACGCCACACACAAAATTAGGTTTTTTTTCTCTCTCTCATCCAATATATATATTATCTTATTTATTAAGTGATAAATCTCAAATATACTACCTTAGGATATTTAATATTAGCTAAAGATAATTAATATTTGCCTTTATCACTTAATTAAAATAAGTAATATTTATTGATAAAAAACTCTTTTAATTTATTCAAGATAAAAACAAAAGACATATTAATCAAATTAACCACTTAATTAAATAGGAATATACAAGAAATATTAATCAAATAAACTACTTAATTAATATAAAGGATATGCCGAAATTCCTTGATTTCTCTCTAGGAATTTCGGCCAACAGTATTCCTATTTAAGTGATTTATTTGATCATAATTCTTTTAGGCTTTAAAACTCAATTAATTAAATTAATACAAGACATTTAATTAATTGAAATTAAACCTTGTGGGCTGAATTTCTCTCTCTCATGGGCTAAGGTCCAATAGCAATCTAATAATGCATTACACACATTAATTTGACTTTAATTAAAAGCCCAAATTAATGCCCAATACTTAATTTAAATATTTTAAACCTAATGTTTTATGTGCGATCCTATAGGTTCATTTAATGTTGGCAATGAATTAATAAATTAATTCAGAGGCTATAAATATTCTCTAGTAAGATATTATAGCATTCCAAATTAAATGAAAATGCATATGGCATTTTGTGACTTAATATAATTTTGCATAGTCCCTTACCCAAAAATATCAAAATTAATATAAGGCATGGAACTAGTCACCCTTATATAAATTAATTCCTTTCTTGATATTCCAGTGATACTGAACTCTCAAATAAATAATGATTACTCATTATTTCATCTCGATATGGCCATACACTTCTCAGTTCACTGATCAAGTGGCCGATGATATTTTTTCTCTTATTAAGAGGGGTAATCCCTTCACTTCTCCCATGCTCTCTAACATGAATCAATGTATATCCAAGCATACCCATACTTGTCACTCTGTTACGAGCATGTTAGGTGTATGTCAAAGTATACAGTAATACATAAAGAGTTTCATAGAGATTTTAGGTCTAAGAACTTCAATGCAAAACTTGCATATGAGAAACACTTATGACTTATACCATGTAGTGTTCTCATAAATGGATCGAATCCAGATACCATGTTCTAAACATGTATCTATGATCTCTAATTGACACTCTTGTCCTTATGATCTATAAGATAGAACTCAACTTATCAGAGAGAGCATACTAGTCTTAATTCATTGTTATTCCCATAACAATGACTGACTAGGGATATTTAGAATGATGTCTCTTTTGTTTCAAGGTCTTACAATCATGTACCTCACACATGATAACTTAAACTGAAATAACACTCTTGGATAGTTCTATCAATTGATATGCACAAGAATACAAAAGATAAAACAAATGCCTTAGTTATTAACTCAAATGTTTTATTACAATCTATTGGGGCTAGGGCTTACACTAACATATATCTTAGTGGGGAATAGTAAATATGTGAACAACAAGTCACAATAGTCATTCTCATGCATATAATTAAGCAATTACACTAAGATGCATTTGTATTAGCTAGAAAACAATGTCACCATTAGTATGGAAAACATCATTATATATATATATATATATATATATATATATATGTATATATCCACAATGTAAATTTAAACTATATATATAACATGTCATTATTTAATATTCATCATTTAACATTTATTCTAACATTTCACTATTCCCTATAAATGCCTGCTTATGTTCTGTGGGTGTGGATAATGGTTACGGTGGATACCTATAGGTATCGATCATGTGAATACCCGAAGGTATTAATTTTATAGATACTCGAAGGTTTGCTTGTGGACCCAATCGAGTTCAAGACTATGGTCCTAGATGGGGACAAACTATAGACCCAAATGTGGTCAACTATGGCAGCTACATCTATGCCCTATAGGCAAGCCTATCTATCTATAACCACGCTCTATATATAGGAATTAATTCATTTTTCAAGTTTTTTTATTCATCAAGATTAATCCATTATAATGCCCATGTGTGCATATACCATTGTCCATAAACTTTCATATGAGTATGCATCACTTATAGCACCCATGTGATCATAGTAATACAATTTTTCCAATAAATGCATATTCTTAAAATTATAAATATATATGTACATGTGCATCACCTGATTGTAGCATTATTAGTCTCGTATATTCATATGTATGTTCATACATGCATCATCAAACACCTTTGTATATATATTTATATATTCGTTGTATTCTTGTATTATACATACATTTCACGCTGTCTATTTCCATTAATTTCATGTTTAAGGTCCTTTAATTAGGTTCAAGAATATATAGGTGAGTTTTTATGTTGTTTTATGACATAAAACTCAAGTTAACCTTAAATAGTAGGTGTCTCGATGGGGATAAGGTTTTTCCCTACCGAGCTCATTGATTCTATTCCATTTATAAGTAAATAACTCAATTGGGATGATGGGATCTTGGTGGAGAATGGTGGGTAACTAGGTAGGGATGGTAGGTATCCCACCCAAGATGATGGGTTTTGCTTAGTCTAGTGATTTGTAACTTGGTTGGGAAGGAAGAGCGTCCTACTGAGTTGATTTGGCAACTATTTTTCCTTAACTTTTGGCAAATTTTAAACATAGCATATGAATTTTCTAGGTGAAGTGGTCAACTACAAAGTTAGTTCTCCATGTTTCTAGTTTCAATATTATCATTAATGACTCCATTTAACATCTAAATCTCCATATATCCACTAAACAATGTTGACTGCTCCTAGTAATAGGGTAGACGACATAGTTAGGGTTCAAACTTATGTTTAACTATCTTAAATGGGAAACCACACTTTGACCTTTGCAAAAGACATCTAGGTTTGTGAGCCTAGTTTCAAACCCAACTAACATCATTGAATTTTCAATTTTATAACTCAACTTATAGGCCAATCAACAGTGCTAGTGTAACACCCTAATTCCTTATCATGGATAATCATCAGTCATCATCATACCTAATAGAGATCAAACATAAATAATAATAATTAGAACAGGCCATAATTACATACCATAATAAGATAATCAAGCTTATAAATAAATAATTATAACATAAATGGCCTTTATAAAATCTTAAAATTCTCGAGGCAATCACTTCTTGCCTGATCCTTTGGAGCTTACTCGAACCTGCACGGATAAACAAACCCGTGCTAAGCTATAAAGCTTAGTGGGGAACCCCAATTTAATGGATAAATTTATAATAGTTATCATAAAATCAATACAACTTTTATTTTATAGAAAACATATAAACTTATGATAATAATCATTAACTTAGCACTTCAGAAGAGTGTCCAACCTGAACTAATTACGTTATTCTTACCAACCTAAAGCAATTTATGAACTCTTCTAGTTCTTCAAAACCTTTCCTAATACAATTAATATATTAATTCTTTCCTTATTATTATAACATCATACATTTGCTTCATAATCCTTTCATTAATGACTCTAGACATTGATTACTAATAGGGTAAGCTTCAATCCTATACCCTTCGGTGTTTATTCAAAGCACAAGAACTGCATATGACCAGCAACACCTATAACTGATACTATTAAGCATAACGTACTTCTCATATCTCCTGCGTCATAATTATAGAATACATTTACAGTTTATAACTTCTGCTCATATTCATGTATTTCTTAATGTCATCTTATCGTGGCAAATAAATGCCACACAACATCAAATTATATCCTACACTAGCCTTTGATTATTTCTAGATTATGGTTATACACTGTGTAACCTCTAAGTGAAGTGTCTAACCGGTCCCGCATGTAATTATATAGAGAAAGACATTACATATCATGAGTCCCACTCTCTCCAAGAGTCCCAAATACAAGTGTGGGGAAAATATCTTTCCAAGGAATTCCCCAAAATGCCCTTATACACAATAGTCTTCTAAATTTCCATTCCTTACACTTTGACCCCAAGACTTTTAAGTTAATTCAATTGTATCCTTTTCTTTAATTTTAGTTTAATTTAACTCATATACTTACATGTTTAAATTACCTAAATGCCCTTCTAGGGACTTAAACTTGATAATTACACAATAATCTTATTTTGCCTTAATTAACGATGATCCTCCTTAATTAACAATAATCCTCTTAGGGTCATGAATGGGTCCTTACAAATCACTCCTCCTTAAAAGAATTTCGTCCTCAAAATTTAAAACTGGTAATCTTTATCTTTATTGCTAGAAATTCTTAACTGTGCTTTAGCTATAAGCAACTATAATCATAAGGACTCTCTATATCCATACTAAGCTCATCAATCTATAATCATTTGTATCTGTCTTCAATTTCTATATACTATTATGGGCATTGCATTTCTTATGCTGAGTATTTTAATGACCTTAACATCTTGCATGCTCAGCAATGGCAAATCGAAATTCTCTTCTTATCATATAAACTTTTCCTCAAACATCTTAATAAATAATCTAGACATACTTATAATCAATCTTATGCTATACCTCCATCATAAAACATTAAGGCATTTAAAAACATCCAATGCCAAGAGGCGAGAGATATTGACATTTCCTCATATATCATCTCACAATCTACGCCAAAATCTTGTTAATGGTCTAATATATCAGTAATAGGTCAAACACCTAACATAATCATCAAGATGTATACCAATAACAATAACACCATGGTCTAGACCAATATCATCTTAATCTTCTAAAACTATTCCTTAATTTCTTATTGCCCAGAAAAGACTCAACCTGGCTCTGATACCACAAATTATAACACCCTAATTCCTTACCATGGATAATCATCAATCATCATCATATCTAATTGAGATCAGGCATAAATAATAATAATATAGAACAGGCCATAATTACATACCAAAATAAGATAATCAAGCTTATAAATAAATAATTATAACATAAATGGCCTTCATAAAATCTTAAAATTCTCGAGGCAATCACTTATAGCCTGATCCTTTGGAGCTTATTCGAACCTACACGGATAAACAAACCCGTGCTAAGCTATAAAGCTTAGTGGGGAACCCTAATTCTATGGATAAATTTATAATAGTTATCATAAAATCAATACAACTTTCATTATATAGAAAACATATAAACTTAATATAATAATCATTAACATAGCACTTCAGAGGAGTGTCCAACCTGAACTAATTATGTTATTCTTACCAACCTAAAGCAATTCATGAACTCTTCTAGTTCTTCAAAACCTTTCCTAATACAATTAATATATTAATTCTTTCATTATTATTATAACATCATTCATTTGCTTCATAATCCTTTCATTAATGACTCTAGACAATGATTACTAATAGGGTAAGCTTCAATCCTACACCCTTCGGTGTTTATTCAAAGCACAAGAAGTGCATATGACCAGCAGCACCTATAACCGATACTATTAAGCATAACGTACTTCTCATATCTCCTGTGTCATAATTATAAAATATATTTTCAGTTTATAACTTCTGCTCATATTCATGTATTTCTTAACGTCATCTTATTGTGGCAACTAAATGCCATACAACATCAAATTATATCCTACACTAACCTTTGATTATTTCTGGATTATTGTTATGCACGAGCATGTGTAACCTCTATGTGTAGTGTCTAATCGGTCCCACATGTAATTATATAGAGAAAGACATTACATATCAAGAGTGCCCCGGGAAGGACCAATTGTCATATGTATAGATTTCATAAGTATCAAAGCATATGCAACTTAATGGGATGCGCTTTAGCATAACTAGTTCTTATTATAATGTTGTACGCATTCATCATAGCATGGCAAAGTAAATCTTATAGGTATCCATTGCTATAACTTACTTTCATAAAAAAGGTTTACAAATAAAGGAATTATGATAACGAAATATAATAAGCCACACATCATGCTTCCATTATATAAGCATAGAAATTGATTCATGAATTCCTTTATATCAAACTCTTTCTTAATCTTTAATCATTGAAATGGTTTATAGCTAAAAGAAACCATGATAAGCAATATAATAAGCCATTCATCATACTTACATTACATAAGTGAGGCAATTAATGTATGTTTTACTTTATCTCGTGTACATTTTTATCATCTTTAATAGCCTGCCTAAGCACTAGTTCAAAAGGTGGATAACGGGAGCAATGGATACCCGAAGGTATCAAACTATGGATATCCAAAGATATCTAACAAAGGACCCCAACGGGGTTAAGCAACGGTTCTAGCAAGGAACAAACTATGGACCCAAATGCGGTCAAACGATGGTTCCATTAAGGAACAAGACCCAAACGGGGTCAACTATGGCAGCTGTGACTATATCCCTCTCGGTATGCCTATCTAATCCACAAATGAACTAAGACCCGCAGGCTTAACTTTTTAAGACATCTCATAATTTAACATATTCTTCTTTTCTTAACACATCAATTGGCTTAAAGCCACTTTTCATGCAAAAATGCATATCATTCTTTTCATCAAAGAATACATCAATTTTGGTTCAACTTACTTTTTTTTACTTAATACAAGATAATTACTTAATGCCATCATTCATATAAGAGTACATGTTATTCTCATCCTGCTTTAAAACATTGAGCTCTAGGCTTCCATACACAGGTAGGCTATCATGTGATCCCATAGTGCATCACTTTCTTTCATTCATATCGTTATGGTTTTAGGTTTAGATAAAAAATAATATGTAATCTTTCATAACTAGTATTGCGCATGCCCACATGTACATATACATATATGTGCAGCCTAAATCATGAAAATACATGTTTTCATTACTTGTATCAACTATACAACATATAGTACTTACACAGCTCATGGATAGTTTTCAACGACGTACCTTGTTACTGCTTGCCATGAATAATTCCCTATTCTCTTATTCACATTGCGACATACATATATATAACAACACTCAAACATTTATGGTCCATATACTAAAATAAATGAGTTATCTTACAACTTAAGGTCAATACATGTTCATATTCAATCACTTGATTCTCTTTTAGGGTTTGTCAAATTGTAGACAAAAAGTTATACATCTTATATATACATATATATATATATATACACACACTTCAATCATCTTACTTGTACTCTTCATCTGGTAGCATTTTATACATAGGTAAGTTATGTGTGAGTATATCATCTTAGTCGTTAGCACCCTACTAACAGAAATAAGTTAAACATAATATAGTATAGGCATGAGCAAACAGGCGAGTAGGTTATTATACATCAACGCTAATCATTAATTCTTCTTATGACCTTGAGGGCATTCTAGCTTCTTCGATTTCATGATTAAACATACATTATGATGTCCCATTTCTTTTAACTTGTGCATGCAACCTTACGACTATGCTCTTATTATCACTAGATTATATCATAGTATTCTCATGTTATTGTAGAGGATTATCAATATGCATTAATTTTGGGCAAAATCAATTCACTGGTGTATCATCATTATCATACAATAAAATACAAGTAAACATTTTCATGTATTCTAATGTTGGTGTTCATTTACTAACTGTATTCTCATATGTCATTTCATTTAATCGTATTTAGTGTCACAAAAAAACTTTATTTTATGCTTAAATTGCTTTAAAATTTCTTAAAAGAGTTTAGACCAACTTTAATGACATTAAATAGCTTAAAAATCATGTTTGGGTGAATTAGGGAAGTGCCACAAGTCATGAGTAGTCATAGGCAGTTTTCTGAGTTCTATTTGTGAGCGGTTTTTAACATAACAAAAAGGCATTTTCAGAAAAACTGATTTTCCACAAACTTGTTCCATTATTTTTCTAGTTTCTAAAACATCAAAAATCATCTTGATATCAATTCCATACTTTCAGATATTTACAAAACACTGAGGCCTACTCCTAGTGATTGGGCAGCAAACTGGTCGTGAATTCATACTGACTTATAGCCTATTTAGTGACAGATTTAAGACTTGTTTTCTTCATATGAAATATAGGTATGGAAGCCTTCTTTCAAGCACAAAAAGAATCACTCATTTTTTATTTCTCTAGCTCAACTTATAAGCAAAATAGTGTAGATAGGTCTGTTAGAAGTGTCACACACGTGGCCACGTGTTTCCAAGAGGAAACACACACGTGGCCATGGGTTTTATGAATAATGAATGCGTGGCCAAGGGTGGAATGAATGCAATCTTCATGTGGCTATGGGTGAGAAGAAAGAAAGCTTCACATGGCCATGGGTGAGAAGAAAGAAAGCTTTACGTGGCTGTGTGGTTTGAAGAAGAACTAAAGATGTGGCCACGTAAGGGGAAAGAAGAAAACATGTGTGGCCACGCATGGTGAAGAAGAAATCACACGCATGACCGTGTGTATTGAGGAAGAACCACTACACGTGGCCACGGGTTAGGAAGAACAAACTCAGATGTGGCCACGGGGTTACACTAAGAAGTGAGTGAGTGTGTGGCCACGCATTCTCAAGGAGAAAGGCACGCATGGCCACGGGTAAGGAAGAAAAGGAGAAAAACCTGAGTCTCGATTGTGCAAAACATGGATTTAAACCCTAAATCTCACTTCCCCCTCTTGTTTACATGATCATTTAAGTTTCTAACCATGTTATAATCATCAACACCTATTAGGTTAAACAATTAATCTCATTATCAAAGCATATACAACATGTTAGGGAAAACATGCAAAGTAACCATCCCAAAACAATGAATCCCGTACCTCAAAATAAAACTTCATCTCCTTCAACATTCATTGATCTAGATCCCTTTCTCCTTCTTATCATTACACATAAAGGCAATAAGAACTTGAAATCTCCCATCACCAAAGAAATAACAACTAAAAAGAGAATAAAGAAGAAGAGATCTTAAGGGGAAACATTACATTAATGAGGTGGAAATATCCAAAACCCTAGGTTTTTCTTCCTTAATTTCGTAACCAAGAGAGAGAGTGAGAGAGAGAGAGAGAAAAATGATGATCCCCACTCTCTCCAAGAGTCCCAAATACAAGTGTGGAGAAAATATCTTTCCAAGGAATTCCCCAAAATGCCCTTACAAAATAGTCTTCTAAATTTCCATTCCTTACACTTTGACCCCAAGACTTTTAAGTTAATTCGATTGTATCATTTTTTTTAATTTTAGTTTAACTTAACTCATATACTTACATGTTGAAATTACCAAAATAGCCCTCTAGGTACTTAACCTTGATAATTACACAATAATCCTATTTTGCCTTAATTAATGATGATCCTCCTTAATTAACAATAATCCTCTTAGGGTCATGATTAGGTCTTTACAAATCACTCCTCCTTAATAGAATTTCTTCCTCAAAATTCAAAACTGGTAATCATTATCTTTATTGCTAGAAATTCTTAACTGTGCTTTAGCTATAAGCAACTATAACCATAAGGACTCTCTATATCCATACTAAGCTCATCCATCTATAATCGTTTATATCTGTCTTCGATTTCTATATACTATTATGGTCATTGCATTTCTTATCCTGAGTATCTGAATAACCTTAACATCTTGCATGCTCAGCAATGGCAAACTAAATTCTCTTCTTATCATATAAACTTTTCCTCAAACATCTTAATAAATAATCTAAACATACTTATAATCAATCTTATACTATACCTCCATCATAAAACATTAAGGCATTTAAGCGCATCCAATGCCAAGAGGTGAGAGATATTGACGTTTCCTTAGATATCATCTCACAAACTCCACCAAAATCTTGTTAATGGTCTAATATATCAATCATAGGTCAAACACCTAACATAATCATCAAGATGTATACCAATAACAATAACACCATGGTCTAGACCAATATCATTTTAATCTTCTAAAACAATTCCATAATTTCTTATTGCCCAAAAAAGACTCAACCTTGGCTCCGATACCACTAATTGTAACACCCTAATTCCTTACCATGGATAATCATCAATCATCATCATACCTAATTGAGATCAGGCATAAATAATAATAATTAGAACAGGCCATAATTACATACCACAGTAAGATAATCGAGCTTATAAATAAATAATTATAACATAAATGGCCTTCATAAAATCTTAAAATTCTCGAGGCAATCACTTATTGCCTGATCCTTTGGAGCTTACTCGAACCTGCACGGATAAACAAACCCATGCTAAGCTATAAAGCTTAGTGGGGAACCCCAATTTTATGGATAAATTTGTAATAGTTATCATAAAATCAATACAACTTTCATTATATAGAAAACATATAAACTTATGATAATAATCATTAACATAGCACTTCAGAGGAGTGTCCAACCTGAACTAATTACATTATTCTTACCAACCTAAAGCAATTCATGAACTCTTCTAGTTCTTCAAAACCTTTCCTAATAAATTTAATATATTAATTCTTTCATTATTATTATAACATCATACATTTGCTTCATAATCCTTTCATTAATAACTCTAGAAATTGATTTCTAATGGGGTAAGCTTCAATCCTATACCCTTCGATGTTTATTCAAAGCACAAGAAGTGCATATGACCAGCAGCACCTATAACTGATACTATTAAGCATAACGTACTTCTCATATCTCCTGCGTCATAATTATAGAATACTTTTACAATTTATAACTTCTTCTCATATTCATGTATTTCTTAACGTCATCATATCGTGGCAACTAAATGCCACACAACATCAAATTATATCCTACACTAGCCTTTGATTATTTGTCGATTATTGTTATGCACGAGCATGTGTAACCTCTATGTGTAGTGTCTAACCGGTCCCGTATGTAAATTATATAGAGAAAGACATTACATATCATGAGTACCCCGGGAAGGTCCAATTGTCCTATGTATAGATTTCATAATTATCAAATCATATGCGACTCAATGGGTACACTATAGCACAACTAGTTCTTATTATAACATTGTCAGCATTCATCATAGCGTGGCAAAGTAAATCTTATGGGTATTAATTCAATTAACTTACTTTCATAAAAATGGTTTATAGATAAAGGAATTATGATAACAAAATATAATAAGCCACACATCATGCTTCCATTATATAAGCAAAGAAATTGATTCATGAATTCCTTTATTTCAAACTCTTTCTTAACTTTAATCATTGAAATGGTTTATAGCTAAAAGAAACCATTATAAGCAATATAATAAGCCATTCATCATGCTTACATTACATAATTGAGGCAATTAATGTATGTTTTACTTTATCTTGTGTACATTTTTATCATCTTTAATAGCCTGCCTAAACACTAGTTCAAAAGGTGGATAACGGGAGCAATAGACACCCGAAGGTATCAAACTATGGATATCTGAAGATATCAAACAATGGATCCAAACGGGGTCAAGCAGTGGTTCCAGCAAGGAACAAACTATGGACCCAAATGGGATCAAACGATGGTTCCATTAAGGAACAAGACCCAAACGGGGTCAACTATGGCAGCTGTGACTATATCCCTCTAGGTATGCCTATCTAATCCACAAATGAACTAAGACCCATAGGCTTAACTTTTTAAGACATCTCATAATTTAACATATTCTTCTTTTCTTAACACATCAATTGGCTTAAAGCCACTTTTCATAAAAGAATGCATATTATTCTTTTCATCAAAGAATACATCAATTTTGGTTCAACTTACCTTTCTTTACTTAATACAACATATTTACTTAATGCCATCATTCATATAAGAGTACACGTTATTCTCATCCTGCTTCAAAACATTGAGCTCTAGGCTATCATACACAGGTAGGCTATCATACGATCACATAATGCATCATTTTCTTTCATTCATATCGTGATGGTTTTTGGTTTAGATAAATAATATGTAATCTTTCATAACTAGTATTGCGTATGCCAACATGTACATATACATATATGTGCAGCCTAAATCATGAAAATACATCCTTTCATTACTTGTATCAACTATACATTATATAGTACTTACACACCTCATGGATAGTTTTCAACGACGTACCTTGTTACTGCTTGCCATGAATAATTCCCTATTCTCATAATTATTCATATTGTGACATACATATATATAACAACACTCAAACATTTATGGTCCATATACTAAAATAAATGAGTTCTCTTATAGCTTAAGGTCAATACTAGTTCATATTCAATCACTTGATTCTCTTTTAGGGTCTGTCAAATTGTAGACAATAAGTTATACATCTTATATATATATATATATATATATATATATATACACACTTCAATCATCTTACTTGTACTCTTCATCTGGTAGCATTTTATACTTAGGTAAGTTATGTGTGAGTATATCATCTTAGTCGTTAGCACCCTACTGACAGGAATGAGTTAAACATAATATAGTATAGGCATGAGCAAACAGGTGAATAGGGTTTTATACATCAACGCTAATCATTAATTCTTCTTATGACCTTGAGGGCATTCTAGCTTCTTCGATTTCATGATTAAACATAAATTATGATGTCCCATTTCTTTTAACTTCTGCATGCAACCTTGCGACTATGCTCTTATTATCACTAAGTTATATCATAGTATTCTCATGTTATTTTAGAGGATTATCAATATGCATTAATTTTGGGCAAAATCAATTCACTGGTGTATCATCATTATCATACACTAAAATACAAGTAAACATTTTCATGTATTCTAATGTTGGTGTTCATTTACTAACTGTATTCTCATATGTCATTACATTTTATCATATTTAGTGTCATAACAAATCTTTATTTTATGCTTAAATTGCTTTACAATTTATTAAAAGGGTTTAGACCAACTTTAATGACACTAAAGGGCTTAAAAATCATGTTTTGGTGAATTAGGGAAGTGCCACAAGTCATGAGTAGTGATAGGCAGTTTTTTGAGTTCTACTTGTGAGCAGTTGTTGACATACCAAAAGGAATTTTCAGCAAAAATGGTCTTTTACAAACTTGTTCCATTATTTTTATAGTTTTTAAAACATTAAAAATCATCTTGATATCATTTTTATACTTTCAGATATTTACAAAACACTGAGGTCTGCTCCTAGTTATTGGGCAGCAAACTTGTCGTGAATTCAAGATGACTTATGGCCTATTTAGGGATTGATTTAAGACTTGCTTTCTTCATAAGAAATATAGGTATGGAAGCCTATTTTCAAACGCAAAAATAATCACTCAATTTGGAGTTCTCTAACTCAACTTATAAGCAAAAGAGTGTTGATAGGTCTATTAGAAGTGTCACACACGTGGCCATGTGTTTCCAAGAGGAAACACACACGTGGCCACGGGTTTTATGAATAAGGAATGTGTGGCCAAGGGTGGAATGAAGGCAATCTTCACGTGGCCATGGGTGAGAAGAAAGAAAGCTTCACGTGGCCATGGGTGAGAAGAAAAAAAGCTTCACGTGGTCGTGTGGTTTGAAAAAGTACCAGAGACGTGGCCACGTGTGGGGAAGGAAGAAAACATGTGTGGCCACGCATGGTGAAGAAGAAATCACACGCGTGGCCGTGTGTTTTGAGGAAGAACCACTACACGTGGCCATGGGTTAGGAAGAACAAACTCACACGTGGCCACGGGGTTGCACTAAAAAGTGAGTGAGTGCGTAGCCATGCATTCTCGAGGAGAAAGGCACGCGTGGCCATGGGTAAGGAAGAAAAGGAGAAAAACCTGAGTCTCGATCATGCAAAACATGGATTTAAACCCTAAATCTCACTTCCCCCTCTTATTTACATGATCATTTAAGTTTCTAATCATGTTATAATCATCAACACCTATTAGGTTAAACCATTAATCTCATTATCAAAGCATATACAACATGTTAGGGAAAACATGCAAAGTAACCATCCCAAAACAATGAATCCCGTACCTCAAAATAAAACTTCATCTCCTTCAACATTCATTGATCTAGCTCTCTTTCTCCTTCTTATCCTTACACATTGAGGCAACAAGAACTTGAAATTTCCCATCACCAAAGAAATCACAACTAAAAAGAGAAGAAAGGAGAAGAGATCTTAAGGGAAAACATTACCTTCATGAGATGGAAACATCTAAAACCCTAGGTTTTTCTTCCTTAATTCCGTAACCAAGAGAGAGAGTGAGAGAGAGAGAGAGAGAAATGACGATCCCCACTCTCTCCAAGAGTCCTAAATACAAGTGTGGGGAAAATATCTTTCTAAGGAATTCCCCAAGACTTCTAAATTTTCATTCCTTACACTTTGACCCCAAGATTTTTAAGTTAATTCAATTGTATCCTTTTCTTTAATTTTAGTTTAACTTAACTCATATACTTACATGTTGAAATTACCACAATATCTTTCTAGAGACTTAACCTTGATAATTACACAATAATCCTATTTTGCCTTAATTAACGATGATCCTCCTTAATTAATAATAATCCTCTTAGGGTCATGATTGGGTCCTTACAGCTAGGTCTAGTGAATCCTATAACACATTCTTACTATCATAAAAAAAACTCTTAGAATCCAACTTTTATGAACCAAGTAACACTATATCCATGTTTTCATCTTGGTAGCACATCTAACATATCTTTACAAAGCAGTATACAAGGGCAAACACATAGACTAAATGTAAGAGGTTTTCATACCTTTGTGACAAAGCACCTTCTTCAAAATTTTTCCACCTCTTTGTCCTTGCTGTTGTTTTTTTTTTCTTTTTTTACATAGAAAAATTATAGATTATCATGCTTGACACTTCATCAACACCCTCAAATCATTGTTTAATTACAAGAGATGGGACAAAAAAAGGAGAGAAAGGAGTTATAACCTTAGAAATGCTAAGCAATAAATTCTTTCTCTTCTCTAAGTTAGAGTTGAATTTTTATCGGTTGGTTAGGGGTTATTTATGGGTTATTTAAAAAGAAGGTTGGCTAATAGTTTTTTCCTTTAAGTGGCCAATTGTAATGTGTGTCAAACCCCATAGGCATCCGGTTTGCTCTTTAAGGTCTTCTTTTAGGGCTCCAGGCCGAATAAGGTTTATTTAACTCATGAATGCCGATTACTTTACAATAAATAGGGATTCAACCCAATTCGTGTTTCCTCAAGCCTCAAAAAGGCATGAGATAGTGTCTCGAGGTATCCCTATTCCATTATTAGCGATCAACCTATAAAGGTGTCTACTAGGCACCACAAGGCATGTATCATAGAGTTGCCACCTAATAAAACATTGAAAAATGTATTATAACCTCACTAGAGATAGTTCAGACTTCACTCCTATTTATACCTTTGGTTAACATTATATAAATGAGTTTTAATAATTAATTTATTTTATCTCTTTTCTAACATGAGCTATGTTAGAAAGATAAAGGCGCACTAAAGCAAATAAAAAAGCTATAAAGCATGAAATAGAAAGCATTAAAGAATTCATATGAAAATAAATCATGCATAAATTGAGGAATTAATTAAGTTCATTTGGATGAGGGCGTCGGTCCTCGCTTGCATGCTTATAAAAAGGCAACGTTTTAGGTGTATTTTGGATAAAAAAAAAGGGCATTGGGCCCATTCGGCTTTGAAAAAGAATCGTATTAGTCAATTTTAAGGTAAAAAATCATTTGTATTGAAGAAATAGATCCTTAATTTACATGTTTTTTTGTGATTGAAAATCAGGACATTGGTCCATTTTATTATAGAAAAATCCAACTCAAACGTGTACAAAAATAATTTTATTGAGTTTTTAGTTGAATGCTAAAAAAATAGGCATTTGCAATGAATGAAAAAGGCATAAAAGCATAATAATACAAGGAAAAAAGGGCATACATAAATCGGGCTATTTATTGAATTGGAAACATTAGTTCCCCATGCATGTTTATAAAAAAAATCCTTTTATGTGATTTTTAGAGTAAAAGAATGGACATTGGTCCAAGTTTATTAGAAATGTCCAATTAATTAGGTAGAAAATATTTAATGTGATTTTACTAATTATCGATCACAAACCTTTATTACTATGCTATTATAGACAATTAAATGGAAAGCATTAAATAATTATATAGGCCTAAAAATAAATAAAATACATAAAGAAATGAACAAATCCTAAGCTAACCCGCTTCGGCTCTCCAACTTAACCGGGGATGGAAGCACACATATCTAAAATATGGCATGAAAAATAATAAAATTAAGTAATGATAAAGACATGTAATAGATAATAAAACAATACAATAATTAAGTATAAACATAAATAATTAACAATAATAAAATTAATGATAAAATACTAATATTAATAAAACACCAATAATAACAATAATCATATTAATGCAATATTAATAATAATAACACAATATTAATAAACAACAACAATAATGATAATGAGGATAAAAAGAATACTAATAATAGTAACAATAATAAGAGTAATAATAACAATAATAGTAATATTAATTGTAATATTAATAATGACAATTATAAATATTATCATTAAAGATAATGCCAACAATACCAACAACAATAATAAAATGATTGAATTAAATAAATCAAATATGTAAATAAACTATTTAATAATTAAATTGCAAAAATTAATCAACTAGGCTAGTTAACAAATACAAATAAAAAATAAAAAATATAAAGAATATTACAACAATAAAAATAATTGAATTAAAAGGGAATTAACTAATCATAAGAATATTTGAATGCAATAAATCACAAATATTAATTAAATAAGTTAATTAACAAATACAAATATAAAAATGTTAATAGAAAATGCATTAAAGGAATATTAATAATATAATATTAGTAAATTAAACATTATAGTATAAAAAGAAATATTAATAACAATGTAAAATATAATGTTAATAAGAAATAGATGAATAAGCTTACAATAATAAATTAAAAAATGTAAAAGCAAATTAAAATTAATATGCAGACTAAAGAAAGAAGGTAAATGAATTCAAGTTGAATTCATTTGAAATGTTGGCCCAAGCTACAGTGATGTAAAGCACAAAAAGACAAAAACGAAACGAATGAGAACGACGTGAGCGACAACGAGTGACACGGTAATGCACGAGAGAGGCAACTAGGGAAAGAGTAAGGCACGTCCAGTTTAACTTATTTACAGGTCCAGTCAGGCCGAGTCACGGTTCAAGACTATGATTCGGTCCAACTCAAGATTGTGACTCAGCCTAGAAACCAAATTTAGCACTAGAACGGTGCCATAGATACCCAAAAAACCTTAAAATGAACTAAAACTCAAATTTAACTATTTTAAAGCCTAAAAAAGTAAAAAAAAAAAAAAAACTCATTAAAACATATAAAAAACATAATTTAAATAAAGAAAATCAAAATTAAACTAAGAAATATAAAAATCAAAACTTGAACCCAAGGAAGAAGATAATGAATACTAACCTCTAATTAATTTATTTACTCAGTTTTACCATATTTTTAATTAATTAAAATGATTTAATACATGAAATGAACACAAAAATCAATTAACAATAAATTAGCAAGCTTAAATTTAAGAAATTTAAACGATAAGAATGGAAAATAAATATTTACATAGCAAAACTTAAATTAAACTCTAGATTTATAATCTTTAAGGCTCAAAAATATTACCCTTTGATTTGTTTTTGCTCTCAAAATTAAGAGGATAAAGCTACTTGAAACTTGCTCCCTTTACACCCTTTGTCCGTTTCTTGTTGGAAAAACAGGGGAAGGTTGCTTTCTTAGGTTTTTGTGTGTGTTGTTTTCTATATACGTGTGTTTTTCTTCTTTTTCTTTTACCTTGTTTTCGGACTCCTCTTTTCTTTTGTTTATAGCTTATTGTTTTTGTTAATTTATTTTATTTTTTTCTTTTACTTATCTTCTTATCCAAATATCTTCTTATTTTAATTTAGTTTAATTAATTCCTACATGATTATCCATAAAATTAAAATTATATTATTACTTTTTTCTACTATCCTTTATTAGCTAGTTTATTTTTTATAAAAAATCTTATTTTTATTATCATTTTTAATTAATTAATTTGAATTAACTTAATTATATTATTTCTTTTCATATGTACTATATTATAATATTTTAGCTATATATTTGTCCCTTATTTTAATCTACTTTTCTATTTACTCTAATTATTTTTTTATGATGAAAATTTTTAATTAATATATATTTTAATTTAAAAAAGGGAAACCTCAAAGATATACTTTTAAGATGCTAAAATATCAAAGAAGAGCTATTAAAAACCATTTTTTAAGAAGGAAAACAATTGCCCTTTAAGAAACATAAAACTTGGAGAGAGAGCATTATGCTTCTGTTCTTTGGCTATTTTGGAGCAACATAATCCTCATCGGGTAATCTTAATCAGGAGCTACCTCGAAACCTAGTATCTCAATTTTGGGAAACTTAGTGCACAATTGCCTAGGTTAGCCAAAGTTTAGAGTAAAGGACATAAATGTATATCTGAGGTGGAGAGCTTTCAATTGCACTGAATACGTACCACTCGAGGCAATGAGTCTTTAGTTGGGTAGTTACCATTAGCTTGTCGATGTGTTAACCTTCAGTTTTGTAATTATCATCAGCTTGTCGACGTTTGAACCCTTGATTAGTTGAGTGGTTACAATTAGCTTGTTGACGTTTTAACTCTTGATAGGTTGGGGTAGTTACAATTAATTTATCGATGTTTTTAACCCTTGATCAATTGAGTAGTTACCATCAGCTTGTCGACATTTCAATTCTTGATTAGTTGGGGTAGTTACATCATCTTGTTAATATTTTAACCCTTAGTTTAGTGATTACCGTCAGCTTGTTGGCCTTTTAACCCTTAATCAATTAAGTACTTACCATTAGCTTGTTGATGTTTTAACTCTTGATCGATTGGGGCAGTTACCATCAACTTATCAATGTTGTAATCCTCGATTGGAGCAGTTGGTTTATCGTAAGGTTGTTGATGTTTTAACCTTTTTGTTCACTATCTAATCAATGCTAGCTTTTTGGCATACAAAATCAAGACGAGTTGTTTGTACCTAATTAGTACCAGCTTGTTGGCATGCAGAATCAGGAAAGGTGATGGATTAAATGCCTTGTAAGAAGAATTTTTACTTGCAAAGACTTAATGCCTCTTAAGAGGATTTTAATACCTGTAAAAAGGTTGGATGATAATTATGAATTATACTATGTTTTAATATGTGTTTAGTATATTTGTTTATGTCATTTTGGTATTTATTTATTTATTTATTTTAGTGTTTAATTGTTAAGTTTATCATATCATATACCTAATTGCATAAATTAGTGTTTTTAGGTGTGAAATTGAAGAAAAAGAATGATTAAGGGCAAAAGAGGAATTTCAGCTTTTAAGGGAATTTTGAAGACAAGGAATTGTGTGCTTTGTCCAAAAGCTAGCCACTTGTGGAGTGAATTCCCACTTTACTGAGTAAGGCATGAGGCATCCTAAGGGTCAAACACAGTGAAGCCTCACTCGGTGGAGTGAATTTCACTCTACCGAGTCTAGTTTATTGAATTGGAATAGGACTTTAATTTCTTCTAGTTTAGGAAGCTTTCGTAGCCGGATTTTCTTCCAATTTTGTTCTATTTAAGTAGTAAAAAACACTAGTTTTGGGGGATTTATTATTTTTACGAATTAAAAGTCGTAATTTAATTTAGTTTTATGCTTAGGGTTTAGAGGCTACAATTGAAGACTCTGCAAAGACTTCAAGAGCAGCTAAAGGGTTCTATGTGTTTGTATTATTTTTATTTATTTTTCTTCAATTTTAATATGAATTGTGAGTAATTCATTTACTTTTGCTAAGGATACTTGAATCTTTAAACTTTTATTGTAATGACTTTGTTGTGCTTTAATTAAAAGTAAGTTTGATTATTTTTTAGTTTTATAGAAATTCTTATCTCTAATTATATTAAAATTGACTGTTAACTTATTTGATTAATGGTCAGTGATTGATTTAAATATGATTCATAATATACATGTTCTTGGTTTAGTTCGTTAGTATTTATGAATGATTATTTTTTGGATTTGAGGTAGTTGGTGCATTGGTAAAGGTGGATTAAAACTAAGAAAAGTTGTTGCTAAAAATGATGTTTTATAGGTTATAAACATGATACAAGTTGAATTTGTAATTTTTCCTCTGAACAAATTTTATGTCATGGTTACTAGGTTTTTATTAGTAACCATGAGATAATCCAGTTTTCAGTCCAGAATTTGAAATGAAACCTATGTCACGGTTACAAGGTATTGCCTAATGACCGTGACCCCTTTATACTTCATCTACACTTCACTTAAAGGTTCCAAATGGATAGTATTGGATATCTAAACTATTTTCATTGTAAACTAAACAATTTCTAGCATCGAAAAACATGCATTTATGAATATAATTTGAGTTATGATTATGTATACCCTATTTACATGTTGTTATGATATATGTATGCTAATATGGAAGCACATTGAATTATTTATGGCATATGATATGTTTATTGATAAAGGTATACATTTAAACATTCATATATGATCAATTAATGAATAAGATTGTTATATGCAGACAAACTTACATGTATGTACATCTATGCTAGAGTAAATGTGTATATGAACATGTATTATACTATGAAGTTGTGTTGCTTTAACATGTCTATGAACACATGTGATGACTATGATGGGAAATAACATGGCATATACATAATGATCACGTAGCGAAAAATAATAAAAATTGATCATACATACCACGCAATCCACAACAAGAATCGAAAACATGCAATTTTAGTGTTTTGAAACTTACAATTTTAGATGCACTTTAAATCTTGATTTTGATGATGACCAGCAAATAGGATGAACATATATGCTTCAAGTCTTAATCACTAATGCCAAAGAAATAGCCTTTACGCCACTCCTCTCTATTCTCACACACACAATTGTAAGGAAGGCTTAAAATCAAGAGTGCTAGCTCTATGTTTAAATATTTGGTAATGGTAATGGATTGAAACAACATGATCTGATATTGTTCTTCTTTTAGGTTGCTATTGCTGCCCAAGAACACAAGAGATAAAGAAAAAAATCCTTACTCTTGGGAGTGGCGGTACAAAGAGAGATATTTGTCACTTAGGTTTAAAACTAGAATTAATTAATTTATACCATTAATTTAGGAAAAAGGTAATGCCGAAATTCCCTTGCAATTAGGAATATTTTCAGCCTCCATCACTTACTAATTAAGTTATTTAAATTAATTCAAATTCTATTAGGTTTTCAAATTCAAATTGATTTAAATTAGCATTAGTCATTTAATCAAAGTCAACTACTTCATTAGGGATTAATGGTTGCCCAAATTCACTAGGATTATTCCTTGAATTTTTGTCACATTATCTCCCATTTAAGTAATTTATTTTGATTCAAATATAATTTAGGATCTAATACTTAATTAACTTAATTAATCCAAGATAATTAATTAATTAAAATTAAACCTACTAATGCCGCAAATCCATCTCTCATGGGCCAAGGTCCATTTAGCAATTTTAATACCCATTACATACTTTAATTTGACTTTAATTAAAAGTCCAAATTAATGCACAATACTTTATTTTAAATATTTTAAGTCCAATGCTTTATGTGCGATCCTATAGGTCCATTTAATATTGGCAATGAATTAATAAATTAATTCAAAGGCTATATATATTCTCTAGCAAGATATTATAGCATTCCAAATTAAATGAAAATGCAAACGGCATCTAGTAACCTAATGTAATTTTGCATAGTCCCTTACCCTTAAATATTAGAATTAATACAAGGCATGGAACTAGCTATCCTTATATATATATATATTCATTCCTTTATTGATATTCTAGTGATACTGAACTCTCAGATAAATAATGATTACTCATTACTTCATCTCGGTATGGCCATACACTTCTCAATTCACTGATCAAGTGGCTGATGATATTTTCTCTCTTATTGATAGGGGTAATCCCTTCACTTCTCTCATGCTCTCTAACATGAATCAATGCATACCCAAGCATAACCATACTTGTCACCCTATTACGAGTACGTTAGGAGTATGTCAAAGTATACAGTAATTCATAAAGAGTTTCGTAGAGATTTTAGGTCAAAGAACTCCGATGCAAAACTTGTACATGAGAAACACTTATGACTTATACCATGTAGTGTTCTCATGAATGGATCAAATTCAGATACCATGTTATAAACATATATCTATGATCTCTGATTGACACTCTTGTCCTTATGATCCGTAAGACATAACTCAACTTATCAGAGAGAGCATACTAGTCTTAATTTATTGTTATTCCCATAACAATGACTGACTAGGGATATTTAGAATGAAGTTTCTATTATTTTATGGTCTTACAACCATGTGCCTCACAAATGATTACTTAAGCTGAAACAACATTCTTGGATAGTTCTATCAATTGATATGCACAAGAATACAATAGTTAAAACAAATACCTCATTTATTAAATTAAATGCTTTATAACAATGTGTTGGGGCTAGGGCTTACACTAACAATCTCCCACTAGCACTAGTCCTGATTGGGCAAAACCCTAAGATCAAATGCTCTCAAATGAGCTTCGTGCAGATTTGGACATAACTGTTTCGTCAAAAGATCTGCTACATTGTCTTCACTTGCTATCTTGCTAAGTTAATGTCTCTACGATCAATGATTTCTTTGATCAGCTGGTACTTCCTGAGTATGTGTTTTGATTTCTATTGTGACTGGGGCTTCTTGGCCTATGCAATGGCCCGTTGTTGTCACAAAAAATTTCTAATGGATTTAGGATGTTTGGGACCACTCCTAATCCATAAATGGAATTTTTAATCCAAACAGCCTCTTTTATAGCCTCACTCACTGCAATATACTCAGATTCTGTAGTTGAGTCAACAACGGTCTCTTGCTTCGAGCTTCTCCAGATGACAGCACCATTATTCAAAACAAAAACAAACCCATATTGTGATCTTAAATCCTGAGTGTTGGTCTGAAAAGCAGCATCGGCATAACCTTGTATGACGAGCTCTTCTTGACCACTATACACCAAGAAGTGATCCTTAGTCCTTCGCAGGTACTTTAGAATCCCCTTTACAGCAGACCGGTGCTTCTCACCAAGGTTTTGCTAAAACTTATTTGTTATACTCAGTGCATGAGTAGCATCCAACCTAGTACATAACATAGCGTACATGATAGATCCGATAGCTGATGTATATGGGATTCTACTCATGTTGTCCTTTTCCTCTTTGGTTTTAGTGCACTGTTCTTTAGTTAAAGGAAATCCCAAAGCCAAAGGTATGTACCCTTTCTTTGAGTCTCCCGTGCTAAAATGCTTTAGTACTTTGTCAATGTACTTTTCTTGACTTAGTCCCAAAAGCTGATTCAATCTATCTCTATAGATTTGAATACCAAGTATTGTCTTAGCTTTGCCTAAGTCTTTCATTGAAAAATACTTTCCCAACTATTGATTAACCTTTTGTAATGTTGGAATATCATTCCCAATGAGAAGGATGTCGTCCACATATAGGACCATAAATACATTATGCTCCCACTAACCTTCTTGTACGCACAAGGCTCATCTTCATTCTTGACAAAGTCAAATTCTTTGACTGCCTCATCAAAATGAAGATTCCAACTTTGGGATGTTTTCTTTAATCCATAAATGGATTTTTAAAGCTTACAAACCTTCTTAGGATGCTTGGGATTGACAAAACCCTTAGGCTATGTCATATACACATCCTCAAGTGAATTTTCGTTGAGGAAAGTAGTCTTGACATCGATTTTCCATATCTCATAATCATGATATGTAGCTATGGAAAACAAGATCCCAATGGACTTGAGCATGACTATAGGCGAAAAGGTCTTATCATAGTCTACACCATGAGTTTGTCAAAAAACTTTTGCTACTAGTCTACCTTTGTAGGTCTTATTAGCTTTGAGTTTAAATAGCCACTTGCATTCAATTACCTTAGCACCTTCTGGTGGATCAACCAAGGTCCAAACCTGGTTATCATACATTGATTGCATCCGAATTTCATGGCTTCAAGCCAATTTTTTGAGTCTAGGCTCTCAATAGCTTATTGGTAGGTAGTAAGATCCTCACGATCTACTAACTCAATAGTGTCACTGTCGGTAATTAGAAATCCATATCTCTTAATCTCCTGATGTACCATTTCGGACGTTCTAGGTTCTTGTGTAATGGTTTCTTGATCCATAACTGGTTGTGAACTTGATCCCATTTCGAACTCATCCGCTATAGGAGTTTATAGCACTTGAATTTCTCCAAGTTCTACTTTTATCCCATTGTCTTTCTTGAGAAGGAACTCCTTTTGCAGGAAAATAGCCTTACGAGCAACAAATACTTTGTTCTCGACTTGTGACTAAAAGTAGTATCCTTTTGTTTCTTTGGGATAACCCACCAACAAGCAGACAATGGATTTGGACTCTAGTTTTGTCATATGTTAATTGTTATAGAGTATGCCCTGGAGCCCATGTAATAGGGATGTATTTCATATGTATAAGTTTATATTCTTAATAAAAGGCATCATTCATTTATTAATTCTATATTTAAATACATAAGTTTGTAAATCTTAAATTAATAAATGAAGTCCTAGATATTATGAATACAGTGCAAAAGCAATCATAAAAGTATTCATGATATGAGATGTCTATTGCATGCAAATGTGTTAATATCTAAATATCCCTAGTCATAGAATTAACAAGATAAGGCATTGTTAATTCTGATAGACTAGCACATGTTATGCTTCTTGAAAGGTTCAAGCAGTGGTTCTCATAACTTTGATTATAGAAGATAATCAAAGATAACATGTGGATGCTTGTTAGAAGAACAAGTTCATTGGAGACCTAGATAGAGAATCCTCACATGGATATTAAATCTATGTCAGTGAAGAATCTCTTCATAGTGGTTGTCCAAGTATCCTTAGACTTGAGATCACCAAAGTTATCTTAAGTAGCAAGTGGTATATTTTGATTCCATAACTAATTACTTCCAACTGAGAGTGAACATAGTTAGGAGATTGGGTATATCATGACCTACTTGAAGATAGTTAAGTGATTGACAAAGGATTCACCATCCAATATTTAATAAGGGAAGTTATCTCGCATGATTTTATAATTGCCTTGTTCAGAGAATCTCTGGTCAGAGTAATATGCCAAGATGGATAGAGATCCATGGAGGGCATTTTGGGAACAATGGTTAAATTAATAGAACATACATAATTAGATTTATATGATTTGACAGAAATCCATACTCAGAATCTAATTGAGATAAGAGTGGTGAAAGGAGTAATTGTACGGTAACTATTTCTATTGAAGGGTATAGTCAAACCACTTGACTTTCTTGACATTTAGGTAGTCATGATGCCTAGCTAGAGGCCAATCATGACTTGTATAATAATGTATCAAGAATATCAATGGGGATTGACAAAATGATTTAAAGGAGTTTAAATCATGTGAGTTTTGAATATAACTCACAATTACATATTATACTACTAATATGGACAGGAACCTAATAGGTCACATACATATAGAGAAAAAGGATAAAATGATAAAATGACATGGATAATAATATTTGATATTATAATGGGGATAGAGAAGTGAATAAGAAAATAATTAATTAAAGAGTTTAATTAATTATGATCAAGTAAAATTATTCGCAGAACTTTTATGATATGTTCTATAAAATTGGACCTAATTGAAATAATGTATTTCATAATTGATTATTATTGAACTATAAGTGTTATAGGGCTGATATAATAATTAATAGGTCCATTGGAGGAATTATAAAGGCCTAAAGAAGTGAAGTTCGCACAAAAGCCCTCCAAAAGAAGGGCCATATGTCAACTCCAAAATAGAAGGCCTTAGAGGCATATTTCTTAGACCAAAATAAATTTAATATGTTACATAAGTGTTATGGAGCCTATATATTTAATTTGGTTTGATTTGGAATTCATTTGGGTAATTAAATCCAAGTATATGTACAAAGGGCCTAGTTTGTGGGTTTTGTACATAGTCTTTTGTGAAAGGGCTTAAATTGGATTTAATTAAGCCCAAATAATTATAAATAATTCCAGAATCCAAATTAATAATTCTCCAACAATTTTAACGTGCCCAATCCCATTAAGAAGTTGTATTTTTAACCTAACTATAAAAATCCAAGTGATGGGGAATTAGGGTTAAGAGTGTGGGAACACTTAAGAAATGTTTCTTCTCTTTTTCACTCTACCCTAGCCGCCACTCCCAAATCTAGCTTCTAGGGTTTCAGCCAGCCATTGTTTTCTAACAATTGTTGGTTCATTCTATCATTCTCTAGTATGGATTACTCATTGGAGGTGTTTGATTTTGGACACTATGGTTTGTGACAACCCTGTGCGAAGGAAAATCAACTGTACAACAAAAATCAATTGTGATTTTTCTTATTCTCATTAATATGTATATTGTAAATTCATGTCAATATCATATATATTGGTTAAAAATTTTAAAATTTGCTTATGTATGAGATGCATGTAATCGATAATTCCCAACATGGTATTAGAGCCTTAGTTTTGCCATCAATATATAATTCTATATTCTTCAGCAAAATAAGTTTTATTTTTTGAGTTATTTATTTCATGAACTTTAAAATATCATATTTTGAATGAGAAATATAGATTACTTGATATAAGTGTGATGAAATATATAAAACGGAAATAAAAATGATTCTTTTGAGAAAAGAATTTTTAGTTTTTGCATGAATAGCTTTTAATTTTAGGGGCTGTTCTAAATTAACTTTTTAAAGTTCCATTATAAGATCATTTGGATGATAATTTATGTGTTTAATATGTGATATTAAGCCATAAGATCAAATGAAATTAAAATCGAACAAGTTTTGCATGAAAACTTGTTTAGTCGGAAAGTTCGATAAATTGGTGTTCTTGGTGTGTTCTTGATGTGTTCTTATTTAGAATGATTTTTAATCATCTAAATCTGATATATATAATATATTCAAGTGTTTTTAATTTATTGAATTAATTAAAATGGGCTTTAAATTAATTGGATTAATTTTAATTTATTAAAACCACTAATAGGCTTAATCATGCTTACAGACTTAGTTTAAATTAGTGAATGACTTGGTGGGCCCAAGAAGCTGATTTAAATTAAATATTATAAACAATAATTAAGTTTATTAATGGGTTTTAAGGGCTAGAGTGGGCTTGGCTCATTCCAAAAGGCCTAAATGGTCCAATAGACACAAAACTAGTTTGTGTGTGAACACATTTAGGGTTTAATTTCGTGGGTTTCGGCCTATCCTTTATCTTAATCCCAAAATTAATTATTTTAATTATTTAATATGATTAATTAATTAAATAATCAATTAATAATTAATTAATAATCAATTGGATTGATTATTAAGGCAAGAACACGTGCATGCAAAAAGGTTTCCTAAAATGAAAAAGTTTCCTAATTTGATCACATTATTAAAATTACTCAAAAGAAAGTTTCAAGAGTTGAAAAAAAGTTAATAATCCATTACTTTATGCATTAGAAATGCATATAAGGGTGTATGATTGCCATGATGGATAGTTATGGACAAAGCACAATGTGATTGAGCATTATGCATGTTTTGGCCCAATGAGGACTTTCAAGTCCCGGCCACTGGTTTTTGGTTTATATTTCTTTTCAAATTGTAATATGTAATTAGATTACTTAGATTAGAATTAGAAATAGAGATGGAGACCACTACCAATGAGCAAGATGGGCCGGATGGAGATCCAACAAGCTTGAAGATAATGTAATTATTTTTACTTGTTTGAATCATGCATAGTACCTAGGTGTGACCTTTTGATTTCCCTCTTGGCTCGGGGAAATCAATGTAGTAAAGTCAATAACTATACCATATTTTTATGCTTATATTTATGTGATAGATATAGGATGCATACTAATGTATGCCAACCATGTATGATGAGACTTAATTAACTAAAACCCTCAAACAAATACTAAGGTATATAAGCCTTCCATGAATTTGAGGAGAACCTGAGTTCTTTATAGAGTGGGTTGTTGACCACAATCAAGCTCACATTATATCAAATATGTTCAAATCTAATTAAATGGGTCATCTTAGCTAGCCCATTAGCTTGTTGACCATAGTCAATGCTAATGGTTCTAGAGGCAAGATTAGGGAATGCATATACAATATGCATGCATCAAGAGTTGATAACCTAATGATCCAATAGTTGTGTAGAGACACAATTGGTATAGAGATACCTACCTTTCAAGGGTATTGAGTTTGGCTTGTTGACCACAGTCAAGATCAAATTACATATCAAAGATTGGATATTGGCCTACTAAGAAAACCATCGGGTTTTCTCGGATTATATAGTGAGGGCTATTAATTCACAATAAAATAGTGGGAGTAAATGGATTAATTAAAGACCTTATTAATGCATACATATATATGAACATACTCTCATAAGTTTTCTTTTTCACATTTATGTCATCATTATGAGCACATCAAACATTAATATATGATCAATCTTGGATAACAAGTTGGTTGGCAGCAACTATTCTGACTGGATCAAGCAAGTGAGAATTGTTCTCAGAGCTGAAAAGATCCATTATGTCTTTGATAAAGATCCACTACCACCTCCATCAGATGATGCCATTGATGAGATCAAAGGCACTTATCGAAAATATATGGAAGATAGTGAAGCGACAGCATGTCTGATGATGGGTGCTATGTCCTTTGAGCTCCAGAAGCAACATGAGATGATGGATGAGATTGCTCGAGCTCTGTTTAACTGCAAAATGATGCTTTATTTTTCTTAGCCTAGAACTGAGCAATATGAGATTGCTCGAGCTCTATTTAGCTGCAAAATGGTGGAAGGCACTTTAGCTGCTACTCATACATTGAAGATGTATGGGTATATTGAGCATTTGAGTGGACTTGGCTATGTTATGGATAATGATATATACATAGATTTAATCTTGAACTTGTTGGCTCCAAGTTATACACCTTTCATGCTTAACTTCAACATGAACAAGATCCAAGTAACCATTCCTCAGTTAATCAACATGATCAAGATAGCTGATGGATCCTTTAAGAAGGATCCAAAAAGTGTCATGGTTGTCACTTCTGCTAAAGGTAAGAAGCAGAAGAAGAAGAAGAAAAAGATAACCAAGGTGCAGCCAAAGAATGGTGGGATCTCCAAGAAGAAGGTTACCAAGAAAGAGAATCCCAAAGGAACTTGCTTCCATTATGGAAAGGATGGTCATTGGAAGCATAACTGCAAGGCCTATATAGATTCTCTCAAGGAGAAGAAGCAAGTTGATGCTTCTACTTCATGTATTCATATGATTGAAAATAATACTTATTCTATTGCTTTAAAACAATCTTAGGTATTAGATACCGAATGTGGATCTCATTTGTGCAATGATCTACAGGGAATTAGAAGCTTTAAAAGAGTTGGAAAGGCAGAGATATGTTTGCAGTCAGCTACTGGACAAAACATCTCTACAATGGTTGTAGGGACTTACCATTTGCCTCTTCCAAGTGGATTAGTACTATAATTAAATAATTGTTATTATGTTCTGGCTTTATCCAAGAATATTATTTCTTTTAGTTGTTTATTGAATGATTATGACATTTTCTTAAAGGATGAGTGTTGTTACATTTTTAAGAACAATATGTTTTATGCAAAAGCTATCATTGAGAATGGTATATTTGTTCTTGATTTAATTAAAGAAGTGTAGAATGTGGATACCAAGAGAATGAAACATGATAATCTAAATACCTTATATTTATGGCATTGTTTTTTAGGTCATTAGTTATTTAGGATCATTTGATTATGAATTATTTGATACATGTGAATCTTGTTTATTGGGAAAAATGACAAAAGCTCCCTTTATTGGTAAAGGAGAAAGAGCTAAAATGGTTTGGGACTTAATATATTCAGATGTATGAGGTCTAATGACTACACATGCCAGAGGAGGTTACTCCTACTTCATTACTTTCAATAATGATTATTCCAGGTTTGGATACATCTATCGAATGAAATATAAATCATAAGCATTTGAAAAGTTCAAAGAATTCAGAAATGAAGTAGAAAAACAACTTGGCAAGAGTATTAAAACACTTAGATCAGATCGAGGTGGAGAATACTTGAGCTAAGAATTTCAGGATTATCTTAGAGATAATGGAATTTTATGTCAATGGACTCCACCATATAGACCACAACACAATGGTGTATCTGAAAGGAGAAATCAAACACTATTAGATATGGTTTGATCAATGATGAGTTGACTAGACTTGCCTAAGTCCTTTTGGGGATATGCACTAGAAACTGCTGTTTATGTGTTAAATAGAGTTCCTAGTAAATCGGTTGATGTTACTCCATATGAGATATGGAATAACAAGAAACCCATGCTTTCTCATATGAAAGTATGGGGTTGTCCTGCTTATGTGAAGAGGATAATGTTAGACAAACTAGATGTTAAGTCTGACAAATGTTTATTTGTGGGATATCCAAAAGAAACATTTGGATATTATTTCTATCATCCCTTAGAACAAAAGGTATTTGTTTCAAGGCATGTTGTCATTTTGGAAAGAGAATTTCTCCTACGAGAGGACAATGGGAATAAAATTGAGCTTGGTGAAGTTCAAGACCCACAAATAGAAGAATATCAATCGATTGAACTCAAAACTAAATTTCATAATGATGAGATTGCAGTTGAACCTGATTATACACAAAATCCTAGAAGATCTACTAGGATGCATTATATCCCTGTGAGATATGGATTTCACATTGATTCGGATAGAGGCATAACTATAGTAGAGGACAATGAGCCTACAAGCTATCAAGAAGTTTTGAACAGTCCAGAACGTGATTTATGGCTTAAGGCTATGCAATTTGAAATGAACTCCATGTATGAGAATAAAGTATGGACTTTAACTCAACCACCTGAAGGGATAAAACCCATAGGGTGCAAATGGGTCTTCAAAAAGAAGACCAACATGGAAGGTAATATAGTTACCTATAAAGCTCGCTTAGTAGCAAAAGGTTATCATCAAAAGGAAGGTATTGACTATGATGAAACCTTTTCACCTGTGGTGATGCTTAAGTCTATAAGAATACTTTTAGCCATTACAACTCATAATGATTTTGAGATTTAGCAAATGGATGTGAGGACAGCTTTCCTAAATGGAAATCTGACTGAGGATGTATATATGACACAACCATAAGGGTTCACATCAGGAAATGGTGAAAAGGTATGCAAGCTTCATTGAAAGAACAAGTTCATTGGAAACCTGCATAGAGAATCCTTATATGGATATCAAATCTATTTCAGTAAGGAATCTCTTCATAGCGGTTGTGCAAGTATCCTTAGACTTGAGATCACCAAAGTTATCTTAAGTAGCAAGTGGTATATTTTGACTCCATAACTGATTACTTCCAACTGGGAGTGAAAATAGTTAGGAGCTTGGATATATCATGACCAACTTGAAGATAGTTAAGTGGTTGACAAAGGATTCACCATCCCAGATTTAATAAGGGAAGCTATCTCGCATGATTCTATAATTGCCTTGTTCAGAGAATCTCTGGCCAGAGTAATATGCCAAGATGGATAGAGATCCATGGAGGGCATTTTGGGAACAATGGTTAAATTAATAGAATATACGTAATTAGATTTATATGAGATGACAAAAATCCATACTCATAATTTAATTGAGATAAGAGTGGTGAAAGGAGTAATTGCATGGTAACTATTTCTATGGAAGGGTATAGTCAAACCACTTGACTTTCCTGACATTTAGGTAGTTATGATGCCTAGCTAGAGGCCAATCATGACTTGTATAATAATGTATCAAGAATATCAATGGGAATTGATAAAATGATTTAAAGGAGTTTAAATCATGTGAGTTTTGAATAAAACTCACAATTACATATTATATTGCTAATATAGATAGGAACACAATAAGTCACACACATATAGATAAAAAGGATAAAATGGTAAAATGATAAGTATAATAATATTTGATATTATTATGGGGATAGAGAAGTGAATAAGATAATAATTAATTAAAGAATTTAATTAATTATTTTCAAGTAAAATTATTTGCAGAACATTTTTGATATGTTCTGTAAAATAGGACCTAATTGAAATAATGTATTTCATAATTGATTATTATTGAACTATAAGTGTTATAGGGCTGATATAATAATTAATAGGTCCATTGGAGGAATTATAAAGGCCCAAATAAGTGAAGTTGGCACAAAAGCGCTCCTGCAGAAGGGCCACACGGCAACTCCAAAATAGAAGGCCTTAGAGGCCTATTTCTTGGACCAAAATAAAATAAATATGTTAAATAAGTGTTATGGAGCCTACATAATTAATTTTGTTGGATTTGGAATTCATTTGGGTATTTAAATCCAAGTATATGTACATAGGGCCTAGTTTATGGGTTTTGTGCATAGTCTTTTGTGAAAGGGCTTAAATTGGATTTAATTGAGCCCAAATAATTATAAATAATTCCAGAAGCCCAATTAATAATTCTCCAAAAATTTTAAAGTGCCCAATCCCATTGTGTAGTTGGATTTTTAACCTAACTATAAAAATCCAAGTGATGCGAAATTAGGGTTAAGAGTGTGTTAACACTTAAGAAAAGTTTCTTCTCTTTTTTTCTCTACCCTAGCCGCCACTCCCAATGGTAGCTTCTAGGGTTTTCGGCCAGCCCTTGTTTTCTACCAATTGTTGGTTTATTCTATCATTCTCTAGTGTGGATTACTCATTGTAGGTGTTCGATTTTGGACACTGTGGTTTGCGACATCCCAGTGGGAAGGAAAATTAACTGTACAACAAAAATCAAAGGTAATTTTTCCTATGCTCATTAATATGTATATTGTAAATTCATGGAAAGATCAGATATATTGGTTAAAAATTTTAAATTCCGCTTATGTATGAAATGTATGTAACCAATAATTCCAAACATTAATTTCTTAAAATGTGCTTCACAACCCCAAATCCTGATAAATGACATATTGGATTCTTTCCCAGTCCATACCTCATATGATGTCTTCTCAACTGCTTTAGTTTGAGTACGGTTCAGTAGAAACACAGTAGTTTCTAATGAATAACCCCAGAAAGAGACAGGGAGATTTGCTTGACTCGTCATTGATCGAACCATGTCCAATAGAGTTCGATTTCTTCTTTCAGATACACCATTCCATTGTGGTGTTCCAAGAGGAGTAAGCTGTGAGATAATACCACACTATTTCAGATGACTGTCAAACTCTTGGCTTAAGTATTCACCACCTTGATATGATCGAATGGCTTTTAAACTTTTGCCAAGTTATTTTTCTACTTCGTTCTTAAACTATTTGAATTTCTCAACAAGTTTCAGACTTGTTCTTCATTAGATAGACGTAGCCATATCTACTAAAGTCATATGTGAACGTCACGAAGTAGATAAAAACCACCTCTAGCCTTTATACTTAATGGTCCACATACATCGGTATGTATTAGTTTTAATAAGTCATTAGTCCTCTCACCTTTCTTGTTAAAAGGACTCTTTGTCATTTTTCCATGCAAACATGGCTCGCATGTGTCATAAGATTCTAAGTCAAATGACCTAAGCACTCTAGATTTATGGAGTCTTGAAATGCGTTTTTCATTTGCATGCCCTAAATGATAATGCCAGAAGTATGTAGGGCTCAATTTGTTTGATTTAACCCTCTTTGTATTAATGTTGTATATGGACTCTTTGTTTTGTAGATCAAGAATATAAAGGCCATTTTGCAACATGGCATTGCCATATGAAATGCCTTGGCAATGAATATGAACATTGCCTTTATTAATAACAAAATCAAATCCATCCAAATCCAAACAAGAAATTGAAATAATGTTTCTTCTCATAGCAGGCACATAATAACAATTTTTAAAATCTAAACATAGTCCGGAAGGTAAAGTGAGTTGATAGTCGCCTATCGCCATGGTAGCAACTCATGCTCTATTCCCCACACGGAGGTCCACTTTATTCTTCCCAAGTAACCGCCTATTTCTTAGCCCCTGCATATTTGAACAAATGTGAGAACCACAACCAGTATCCAATACCTAAGTGGTAGAAATAAAAAAGTTGATTTCAAAAACAAAAATACCAGAACTAGATGCCTTGGCTCCATTCTTCTTTTGTTATTCCTTGAAGAGAGTGCAATTCTTTCTCCAATGCCCTAATTTGTTGCAATGGAAGCATGTGCTCTCGCTCTCCTTGAGCATTTGCGTCTTGGGCTTGGGTAAGGCCTGAGGTGCACTCCGATTAGACTTGAGCCGAGGCAGGTCATACTTGGGTTTTGCTTTTCCCTTTTCTTTTCCCTTAGTGGGTCCCTTCTTAATGCCCCCTTGAACCACAAGTACAAGATTGGTCTTTCGAATGTTCTCTTCAGCATTCTTAAGCATCCCATAAAGCTTGGTGACTGTCTTATTCATTGCAAGCATGTTATAATTCATAACAAATTGATCATAATCATTAGTCAATGAACCTAAGATTAAGTTAATGGCCAATTCCTTCGAAACTTGTACCTCAAGCATCTCAAGAGTATCAAGATACCCTTTCATCTTGAGTATATGGGTACTAATAGGAGTACCCACAACCATCTTACAAGAAATTAAGGCCTTTGTTGTCACAAATCTCTCGTGATGAGCTCGCTTTTAAAGCATCTCCTTGAGGTGCACCATGATCGCATAAGCCTCTTGGTCCATCAATTGCTTTTGCAAGTCAGATACCATAGTGGCGAGCATCAGACTGGTCACATCATTGGAGTTGCTTTTCTTGGTCTCAAAAGTTTCCTTTTGAACCACAGAGGCATTCTTAGCAGGTTCTTCGGGCAAGGGTGCATCCAAAACATACGACTTCTTCTCTTGCTTAAGAACAATTCTTAAGTTTTGAGACCAGTCTATGAAATTGGTGCCATTTAGTTTGTCCTTTTCCAGGACCGATCGTAATGAAAAGTTGTTGTTTGAAGAAGCCATTTTCAACCTACAATAAAAACATAGCAAGATTAAATGAGGTCTTATTTATAATCCCATAAACCGAATTAATATCCCTTTAAATAATTCGCATTAGTGATTTAATGTGGGCCAAGATCCACTTTTCACAACAATTTATTAGTCAAGCTAAGCTTGTATACCTAACAAGTTAAGTTACTTAGGTAGGAAAACTCCAATCATGTCTCATACATGACTCTTGGATCAAATGGGCTAACGTCTTAAGATGTTATAGCACAAACCAATTTATTAATTGCCTAGGTTCAGGCATCGCTTTCCATGTTAAAGTCCAACCTACATTCACAACCCATGCCTCACAAAGATAATCGAGTGCATCTAGGACTCCTAGTCTACATGACTGATGATCGATGACTTGACATGTTTCGAATTAGGAAGGCAACTTTGTGACTTACTATTTTAGGGATTCATTTTATTATGGCTTACATGGCATACACTTTGTCATTCATTCACATAATGCATATATATATAATTGTATAAAGTAAATCATGACAAACATGGGCCCAAAAACCTACAACTAAGATTTTATATTATTATATAAGAATCTTTGAGTGGGGCTTCTCAATTCCGGTGGGCTTTGTCTTGATTTACAAAGTCTTCAAATAAATTATATACTAAGAAATAAATGAAACTTTTATAATAATACACAATGGCTCGTAGGCTATATTTAATTACAAAAACCCAGGGCCCATGAATGCACTATGCATATCTATTCATCACACAAAACAAGCAAATAAATATACATAACATTCATGGATAAAATAAAGTCCAATTTTAATTAATTTAGCCAAGCCCATTAATGGAAATTGTGTACTTGAAATTTTAAGAGAAGACCCCATGATGGGCCTGGGCCAGAGCCCAACGGACTAAATCCTATTATTGAATAAGTTCTCTTAAAAGCCCAAAACACAAACTAGTTAGATTTGTGCCATAAATCAACTCTAGTATAATTTCCAATTTTTTCATTTTTAATTTTATATCATGCAGCCTGTAAACATTAAAAATACATATATATATTCTAACATGAATTAAAAAATAAAATCATGAAGAACATATATCATACACGACATTCATACAAAAACAAACAAACAACAATGAAACTAGTTATTTAATGCTCATATAATGCCACAAAAATGTACAAACACTTAAAAAGATTTTATGAGCCATTTAATAATTTAAATAAGGTCATAAAAATTGATTTAAGGTTCTGTTCATATCTGATCTAAATGTGTTTTTCCCATTTTAATAAAAATAAAATAAACAATGTTGATTAAACATGCAACAAACACAAACTAGTCATAGTTTTAAGTGATTTTAAAATTAATCAATTAAATTGTCATGGACCAGAATTAAAACCAATTTAAAATATGTCCAGACCTGTTATTAATCTTTAAAAATCACTTAAAAACATGCCAAACATGTTTATACATTTAATTTTGAAAACTAGTTGTTAAACAAACACATATCATGCAAGCTAGCACCTAGTTTCCAGATTAACATGTACCATCAGGTATTTATAATTAAATCTGACCATGAATAGCTCTAAGAACATCTTAGGATAGTATATTAACATATCATAACAATTATAATACCTAATAAAACATTTAAAATTGTTTTTCCACTAAAACAATGCAAAAAACTCAAAACAGAAATTTTTTGCAGTGCATGTTTTTAAACAAACGATTTTTGAATCAAGATTTCATGCATCTAAAGCACTAAAATAAGCATGTTTAGGCTTTGATACAACTGATGGGAAATAATATGGCATATACATGATGATCACGCAGCGAAAAGTAATAAAAATTGATCATACATACCATGCAATCCACAACAGGAATCGAAAACATGCAATTTTAGGGTTTTGAAACTTACAATTTTAGATGCACTTTAAATCTTGATTTTGATGATGACTAGCAAATAGGATGAACTTATATGCTTCAGGTCTTGATCACTAATGCCAAAGAAACAGCCTTTACACCACTTCTCTCTATTCTCACACATATAATTGCAAGGAAGGCTTAAAATCAAGAGTGCTAGCTCTATGTTTAAATATTTGGCAATGGTAATGGATTGAAGCAACAAGATCTGATCTTGTTCTTCTTTTAGGTTTCCGTTGCTACCCAAGAACAAAAGAGATGAAGAAAAAATCCTTTCTATTGAGAGTGGCAACACAAAGAGAAATATTTTTCACTTAGGTTTAAAACTAGAATTAATTAATTTATACCATTAATTTAGGAAAGAGGTAATGCCGAAATTCCCTTGCAATTAGGAATATTTTCAGCCTTCGTCACTCCTTAATTAAGTGATTTAAATTAATTCGAATTCTATTAGTTTTTAAAATTCAAATTGATTTAAATTAGAGTTATTTAATCAAAATCAACTACTTCATTAAGGATTAATGGTTGCCAAAATTCACTAGGATTATTCCTTGAATTTTGGTCACTTTATCTCCCATTTAAGTAATTTACTTTGATTCAAATATAATTTAGGATTTAATACTCAGTTAACTTAATTAATCCAAGATAATTAATTAATTGAAATTAAACCTAATAATGCCGCAAATCCATCTCTCATGGGCCAAGGTCCATTTAGCAATTTTAATACTTATTACATATATTAATTTGACTTTAATTAAAAGTCCAAATTAATGCCTAATACTTTATTTTAAATATTTTAAGCCCAATGTTTTGTGTGCGATTCTATAGGTCCATTTAATATTGGCAATGAATTAATGAATTAATTCAAAGGCTATATATATTCTCTAGCAATATATTATAGCATTCCAAATTAAATGAAAATGCAAATGGCATCTAGTGACCTAATGCAATTTTGCATAGTCCCTTACCCTTAAATATCAGAATTAATATAAGCCATGGAACTAGTCATCCTTATATATATACTAATTCCTTTCTTGATATTCCAGTGATACTAAACTCTCATATAAATAATGATTACTCATTATTTCATCTTGGTATGGCCATACATTTCTCAGTTCACTGATCAAGTGGTCGATGATATTTTTCTCTTTTTGAGAGCGGTAATCCCTTCACTTCTCTCATGCTCTCTAACATGAATCAATACATACCCAACCATACCCATACTTTTCACCCTATTACGAGTACGTTAGGTGTATCTCAAAGTTTACAGTAATTCATAGAGATTTTAGGTTGAAGAACTCCGATGCAAAACTTGCACATGAGAAACACTTATGACTTATACCATGTAGTGTTCTCATGAACAGATCGAATCCAGATACCATGTTCTAAACATGTATCTATGATCTCTGATTGACACTCTTGTCCTTATGATCTGTAAGAAAGAACTCAACTTATCAGAGAGAGCATACTATTCTTAATTCAATGTTATTCCCATAACAATGACTGAATAGGGATATTTAGAATGAAGTCTCTATTGTTTCAAGGTCTTACATCCATGTGCCTCACACACGATAACTTAAATTGAAACAACATTCTTGGATAGTTCTATCAATTGATACGCACAGGAATACAATAGATAAAACAAATGCCTCATTTATTAAATTAAATGCTTTATAACAATGTATTGGGGCTAGGGCTTACACTAACAGCCTAATGATAGCATGTTTAAATATATGATCATGATGATAAGTATAGTTAAATACTGATACTTATATTACTATGTGAATACATGAATACATATTTATACACTAGAGAATTGTGTATTATGATATGATCACATACATGTGCAAAATGTATGATATAAGTATAAGCATGATATTTAAATGAACTTGAAAACTATATTGCCTACTACTAGAGTTCAACTATGGATAGATAGGTGCCTATAGGGATATTATAGCTGCCACCATTGACCTATTTATGTCTAAAGTATAGTTAATCCTATTGGATCATGCACAACCTTGTTTGGGTTATTTGCTGATCCCATTTAGGTCCTTAACCATTCCACCGTATAGTTAACCCCATTTAGGTCTATAGTCTTGATATCTTCGGATATCCATTGTTTTGATACCCTCAGGTATCCACCAATTTTGTTATGCACCTTTAGAACTTAAGCAGGCTAAACTAAAGTATTAATGTTTTATAATTAATCACAGTATAATTAGGGCATTTTATATATGGATTAACATGTTTAACTATTGTTTCTAATGCATATATTATATTTACATACTTTATGTACATATTTTTTTTAATGAATTGTTTAAATTAACATGTTTAACTATTGTTTCTAATGCATATATTATATTTACATACTTTATGTACATATTAATCATTATGCATATGTAATGAAATTAATGAAATTCATGTGAAACCCCTAATTAATATATAAGTTGTCTGATTTAAAGGATCATGTGATATGATTAATGATGGTTTAATAGATTAATAACCTACTATAATATGACTGGAAGGTATGATATGATATATGATAAAGGTAATAGACTTAAGGTGTTTCAATTTGGTATCAGAGCATGGTTTAGTATTTTATGGGCAATCTGAGTATAGGATTCTATGGCATAAGATAGTGTCGTGTTGGCCTAATGCAAAAATTCCTATTTTCTTATAGATTAAAGATGGAGAATTCCACTAGGGATGTTATAAAAGAATCGGCTAAAATTAATTTGTAGGTTAGATCAAACCCTTCTAACCTAGTGGCTTAATCTTCTTTCCAAAATGAAATTCTTGCTGTTGTTCCTAGAGAAGCCATGTTAAAAATTTCTCAGGATATGGCTCAAATCCTGCAAAGAAGGACAATGCCCAAAGCTCCATTATCTGAGATAAGAAAGCATGAAGCATAGGAATTTTTGGGCACTAATTTAGAATAATCTGAAGAAGATGAGTTCTGGTTGGAAAGGTTTGAGGGGATATTTGATGAAATTAATTATCCAGTTGATCACAAAGTATCTTGTGCTGTGTACTTACTTTAAGCCATGGCTTATGATTGGTGGAAGCTAGTATTACGACAACCTTAGCTACCTGACCTACTTACTTAGGAATTCTTTGAGGAAGAGTTTAGAAAGAAATATGTTACCGAGGATTACAAGGAGGAGAAATTGAAGCAACTCTTGAATTTGATACAAAAGCCTTGTCAGTGGTTGATTATGAAAAGGAATTTAGTCGTTTGTGCAAATAGGATTCTAAGTAGATGTTAAGAGGAGTGTTTAAATGCTGACACTTTGAAGATGGGCTAAATGATCAAATCAAAGAAAATTTGTTCGAATTTACACCTCTAAATATGGTGGATTTTAATCAACTGGTTATGACTGCCATGAAAGTTGAGAAGTATGAGATAGCTAAAAGAAAGGGAGTAAAAAAGGAAGTTCTAGAGGAGGGTCTTCCTCTGGAAAAAGATTTAGCGGAGCTCAAGGAGGTTAGCCCACAGAGTCTATTTTTAGCTCTACTAATAAAAAAAAGAAACAAGAATCCACTACCAAGTTTAAGTTTGAGAAGAAAGCTTCAGGAAGACAGAGTGAAGGTCAAGCACCTGAATGTCCACATTGCTCTAGGCATCACTGGGGTAACTATAGCAAATTGGTTGGATATTGCTTTAGATGTGGCAATACTGAGCATTTTATGACTAATTATCCTTTTAAATAGGACCAAGGTTTTAAGCAATAGGGTAGTAGAGGAGCTTCTACTGCACCCTCATTTAGTAGAGGCAGAGGTAGATGAAGGGGTGGATCAAATTATCTTGGATTCCTATCCCAAAATGTGTCAGAATCAATCAATAGACCCTCTGCTCAAATGGTTTTTAGTCAGGCTTATGCAATGAATGCTTAGGAGGAATAGAATGCTCCAGAAGTTATTGCTAGTACTTTTTCTCTCTATAATTGTGATATAAATGCACTTTTTAATCCTAGCTCTACTCATTCTTATATTTGTATTAGGGATTTGGGTAGAGATAGGTCTAAAATAGAACAATTAGATTTTGATGTATGTGTGATAGTCCATTAGGACATAGTGTAATTGTCAATAAAGTATGTAAAAAATGTCTTGTAATAGTTTAGGGGAAAGAGTTTTCAATAGATTTGATTGTGTTTCCTTTTCATGAATTTGATATAATTTTGGAAATGGATTGGTTATCCAAACATCATGCTGTGGTGAATTATGAAATAAAAATAGTAACTCTCATGGATGATGAAGGAAAGGAAGTAGTAGTAGAAGGCAGTTGTTCTAAGCTAATGACTAAAGTTATATCAGCAATGCAAGCTAGACGTTATCTTTGAAAAGGATGTTGATAATCTTGTTTTTAATGTTTATTTTCTAGATAATTTTGTGTGTTTTTGTGTCTCATCTTGCATGTTTTTAGTGTTTTAATGCTAAAATATTTTTTTCTTATGTTTAATTTAGTCATTTTAATAAATTTAAAGTTTTTATGTGATTAATGGTCTTAAATTTCATTTTATGCAGGAAATTTTGCTAAGGCACGGCTGAGAAAAACTGTTCCAGTCATGTCCAACACAGGAGTCAAAACTCACCGTTTAACCAAGGGTCGCGGCTAAGACAAACTGTCCCAACCGTGGCCATTGCAAAATTTAAAATGTGCCATTTAATCAAAGGTTATAGCTAAGACAAACTATCCCAGTCGTGGTCATTGCAACCTGTGAACACACTTTTAATCTAGAAGCTCGCCGCGGCTGAGACCAATTAACCTAGCCATGCCTATGGAAAATTACCACTTTGTCTCATTCTGTCGCGGCTAAGACAAAAGTGTCCCAGCCATGGCCTCTTGGATAGCTCTACAAAAGCTACGAAATTTTCTGCTTATAATAAGGTCTTTTTCTAGGGTTTCATACATATGGTGTTGAGGTAGAGAAAAAATGTAGTTTTTCATATTTTGAGGGTTTTTCATACTTAGTATTAGAGTTTTACTTGTAAAAATCACTCTTTTAGTTTAGTTTTACTTCAAGAACACAAATATAGTCATAGTTTTAGTTTCTAGTTTTGAAGATTACAACTTACAATCAAAGTGCAGTTTGTAGAAGAAGAGAAGAGCTTCATCAACTTCAAATCTTCAACTTCAAATGGGTTTTATAGTTTTCACTCTTACTTTGTTCATCTTTTACGTTATGGATAGTGAGTAGTTATCTTTGTTTCTTGGGGAAGCTTTGAATCCCCTACTCACAATGTCAATATTAAGCATATTTTGAGTTTTATATGAATGAATGGTCTACTTCACTGTTACTTATTTATATTTCATGGGCTTTCAATCTATTGAGTTAATTTCCATACATTGATGAATGATGTTCATCGTATATCTTTAAATTTGTATTGAGTCTAGTGGTTTGAAGTCTATGAATGATCTTGCTCAGTTTTTATTTCATGAAGGCTATATTATTTTAGATGGCTCCGGAACGGGAATCTAAATGTGTAGTAATTGTGATCTTAGGACTAGAGTGTGGAGTGAAATGGATGAGATTTGGGTTGTTTGGCTCTAAAATGGGAAGGCAAACCAAACTTAGGATGTTTGAGCAGTGCATAGGCTAGTTATTGGGCTAGCTCTAGAATGGGAAGTTTACCAACTGTCCGGAATGGGAAGCTTGGGTTAAGAAGGTTATCCCAAATTCGTTCATGTATCCTTTAAGATAAAATTAATTCACAGTGGGTATAGGGTGGATGAGTGAACCTAAGCAACGTTTTAATTTCTATACATTTTCATACTTGTTAATTTTTCTGAATTAAATACATACTCAATTCACTGTTATTAGAATTAAATTTCCCTTCATTGCATATTTTAGTTTTTAAAGTTTGCATTATACAAATTAAATAACTCATACACACCAAATTGGGAATTCTTAAGCATATAATTAATTTCCACAGTTTTCACACACATTTCCCTTGAGTTCGATATTTGCGGGTCCTAACTATACCTCACTTTATTACTTTTCAATCTAGTGCACTTGCTAGGGTCACAACAAAGTTTTTGGCATCGTTACTGGGGAATTTGGCATTGTTAGTAAGCTGTGATTATTGTTTGTATGTGATTTCTTTTCCTTATTTTATTTTTCTTGATTCTTTTCAGGTGAAATTTGTGCATGAAAAAAAAAAGACAAGAGCAATTATTTCCTTTTGATCATAAAATTTAGAGGACCCTACACCAAAGAAGGAGAGCTAATAGAGATAACGAGATGGAGCATGATCCTCCTCTTGATAAGTTTCCTCCCAACAATGAACAAGTGTTGAGGGCGTATGAACAAATGCTAGGGGAAAGAAGAAAAGAAATGCCTAGGCAAAGAACCATAAGTGACTACGATCCTGTGCCAAGGTGGAATGAAGATCATTGAACAATTGTATTATCCAGAGGAGTACAATTTGAGCTCAAGGCAGCCACCATTACTATGGTGCAGAGGAATCAGTTCTCTGGTTCGAAAGTAGAAGATCTAGCTCAACATATCGACATATTTCTGGAAGTTAGTGACACTATTCAAATTTTGGGTGTTAGTACGGATGTAGTAAGGTTGAATTTATTTCCATTTACATTGATTGGAAAAAAAAGAGAGTGGCTACAAATGTTACCACGTCAGTCAATATGGTTATGGGATCAAATGCAAGAAAAGTTTCTAATGAGATTTTCCCTCCAACAAAGACTACAAGCATTCAAAATAGCATCATGGGTTTCCATCAAATGAATGAAGTGCCTTTTCACGAGGCCTGAGAGAGGTTTAGGAGATTATTGAGAAGTTGTCTGCATCATGAGATAGCAGTTTACCAATTAATGACCATCTTTTATGCTGGAGTTACACCTCAAACAAGGTCATTATTAGATGCAGCATCAATAGGATCTTTCTTTAACAAGCTACCTGAGGACGCTTTTCAGTTGTTGGATGAGATGGCGGCAAATGACTCTCAATGGACTGCCCCTAGATTAGTCCTAAAGAGACAAGGTTTACACAATATGGATGAAGTGGCATTGTTAAAAGCCCAACTAGAATTGGTAAAAAAGGAGTTGAGTGGCTTGAAAGTTCAAAATGTGGCTGCAGTAAATCAAGGACATGGGCTATGTGAAAGTGGGCAAGTTATCCATGAAGGAGGAGTTGTAGGAGATGTAAATGCATTAGGCGATTTTAGAAGGAATGATCCCTACAACAATTCATATAATCCGGGATGGAGAAATCACCGAAATTTTTCTTAGAAGGATGGAAATCAACAAGCTTGACCTTCTCAACCATAAGCAAGAGCTCCTTACCATACAAATGCTTATCATAGTCATGCTCAGGCCCACCAACCATAAGTCACCAATCACTACCAAGCTCTTTATCCACCGAACCACCATCAAGGGCAAAGCTTTAATCATTCCCAACCTCAATCGTACAACCCATCGGGATTCCAATCAAGACCACCTATTCAAGAAAAGAAGCCTAACTTAGAAGATATGTTTTCTAGCTTCATGAATAGCCAATAACAATTCATGACAAGTCAAGAATCAAGATGGAAATCTCAAGAAGCAATGGAACCATAACCAAGAGGCTTTAATGGGAAATTTGGAGACTCAATTGGGTCAACTTGCAACTCAATCCTATACAGACAACCAGGGACATTTCCTTCAAATGTGGATCGCAATCCCAAGGAAGAAGCCAAAGCAGCACAAAAGGAAGAAAGAGGTAAATCACCAAATTCATCAACTGCTTTGGAGGAACCAATGCAGAAGGTAAGTATTTCTAACTCTAGAGCAGAGGTAGATGTGGATGCTCTAAGGAATGACAAGAGAAAGAGTATTGTGAATTCGAACATAGAGGATCTTGATAACAATAGGTTGCCATTTCCTGCAGTAGCTAGGAAGGAGAAAAAATGAGCAATTGGCTAGGTTTATAGAAATGTTTAAGAAATTACATATTAACTTGCCTTTTGCTGAAGCCCCAGCACACATGCCTAATTATGCTAAGTTTATGAAGGCACTTTATTCTAACAAAAAGAAACTAGAAGGGTATGGAACTGTGCAACTTACGAAAAACTGTAGTGCAATTATCATGAATAAGATCCCAAAAAAATTGGAAGATCCACGTAGTTTTACTCTACCTTGTGAAATTGGTGAGACCTTTGTTGGAAATGCTTTATGTGATTTAGGAGCCAACACTAACTGGATCCTTTATTCCATATGCAGGAAACTCAACTTAGGGGATCTCAAAGAAACAGGAATGAGACTTTAACTTGTGGATAGATCAATGAGAAAGTTGAAGGGATTTATTGCGGACTTACTGGTGAAAATGGGAAAATTTATTTTACCTGTAGATTTCATGGTCATGAAAATGGAAGAGGATAGGAAGACACCACTAATTATGGGTAGGCCATTCCTGAACACTGCAAAGGCTCTAATTGATGTCTATGGGCAAAAGGTCACTCTTAGATTCAACAACAAAGAATTGGTGGTAGATATGAACAAGTCTCAGAAATATCCATCAAGTGATCTAGAAGAGTCATTCTATTTCATGGAAAAAATTGATGAATGTGTAGAGGAGATGCAAGAAAAAAGTGTTGTTGAATGATCCAGTGAATTTAAGCTTGATGCATTCTTTGGAGAGTGAAGAGTTGGATGGAGTAGAAGAAAAGTGGATGGCAGTTGTGGAGAAGGGATACGAAGAGGAGAATCTGAAGCAAGAGAGAACTACTTTACAAGAGGGGGAGTTGAAATCTAAACTTAAACCTCTTCCTCCTCATTTAAAGTATGTATTTTTTGAAAACGAAGAAAAGCCAGTAATTATCTCTTCTTTGTTGATAGGTGTTAAAGAGGAGACACTGCTCAAGGTGTTAAAAAAGCATAAAGAGGCTATAGGATGGGAGACAACAGACTTAAAGGGCATTAATCCAAGCTTTTGCACTCATCGGATTCCTATGGAGGAAGATTGCAAACCAGTAGCTCAACCCTAAAGAAGGCTCAATCCAGCTATGCAAGAGGTTATAAAGAAAGAGGTACTCAAACTACTTGATTCAAGTATAACCTATCCAACCTCCGATAGTAAATGGTTTATCCCAGTGCAATGTGTCCTTAAAAAGGGGGAAATGATAGTGGTAAAGAATGAATTAGAAGAACTCAGTCCAACTCAGTCAATTATGGGTTGGAGGGTGTGCATAGATTGTAGGAGATTGAACCATGCCACCCAAAAAGATATTTTCCCATTGCCATTCATTAATCAGATGTTAGAGAGGTTAGCGGGGAATAGGTTTTATTATTTTTTAGATGGGTATTCAGGATACCTGCAAATCCCCATGGTCCTTAAAGATTAGGAGAAAACAAACTTTACCTTCCCTTATGGCACATTCGCCTATAAGAGGATGCCTTTTGGCTTGTGTAATACGTCGACTACGTTTCAGCGGTGTATGATGGCAATCTTTCATGATTTTATAGAAAAATTTATGGAAATTCATGGATAACTTTACCATTTATTGGCTAGAGTTTGAGAGCTGTTTAGAGCATCTTGATTTAGTATTGGGTAGGTGTAAGAAAACCAACTTAGAATTAAATTGGGAGAAATGCCATTTTATGGTAAGGGAAGGTATAGTTTTGGGACAAAAAATTTTTGAGAATGGGATTGAGGTAGACAAAGCAAAGATAGAGGTTATAGAGATGCTTCCACCACCAACAAATGTCAAGGGAGTTAGGAGTTTCCTAGGCCATGCAGGTTTCTACCATCGGTTCATAAAAGATTTTTCAAAAATTGCAAAGCCTTTATCTAATTTGTTAATGAAAGATGCTCTTTTAGAATTTAGTGTTGAATGTTTATTGGCTTTTGAATTGTTGAAGCAAAGGCTTATTTCAGCTCCGATGATCATATCTCCGGATTGGAATTTGCCCTTTGAGCTAATATGAAATGCAAGTGATTTTGCAGTGGGAGCAGTACTCGGATAAATGTAAGAGAATGTATTTTGTGCAATTTATTATACAAGTCACAGTTTGACAGGAGCTCAAGTTAATTACACCACAACTGAGAAGGAACTTTTTGCTATTGCATTTGCCTTTGAGAAGTTTCGATCATATCTACTTGGAGCAAAAATTGTGGTGTTGTCTGACCAAACAGCATTAAGGCATCTCTTTTGCCAAGAAGGAATCCAAGGCAAGATTGATAAGATGGGTACTCCTCTTGCAAGAATTCGATTTAGAGATCAAAGACAAGAAGGGAGCAGAGAACCATGTGGCAGATCATTTGTTAAGATTGGAGCATGATCATGTTGAGAAAGGGGAGATTGTGGACTTATTCCCTAATGAGCATATTTGTGCATTATTTGTTTGTGAAATCTCTGTACCTTGATTCGCTAATGTGGCAAATTTTCTCGCAGTTGGTTATATGCCAAGGGACTTTATATGGCAACAAAGAAAGAAGCTTCAAGCCGATACAAAGCATTACATTTGGGATGATCCTTACCTTTTCTGACTTTGTGTTGATCAAGTGCTAAGAAGGTGTATCCCCAATGAAGAGCAAGCAGAGATTATCCAAGCCTGTCATAGTGGAGAAGCTGGTGGACATCACAGACCTAATAGAATGGTATCAAAAATTCTCTCTTCTAGATTTTATTGGCCCACCTTATTTAATGATGTTAAATTATTCATTCAAACTTGTGATCGATGTCAAAGGGTGGGAAATATAATTGGGAGAGATGAGATGCCATTGACCAATATGCTTGAGGTTGAAATGTTTGATTTGTGGGGAATAGATTTCATAGGGCCTTTTTCGGTTTCTTATGGGTTTGAATATATCCTAGTGGCAGTAGATAATGTGAGTAAGTGGGTAGAAGCTATAACTACTAGGACTTGTGATGCAAATGTTATCCTAGAATTCTTGAGGAAGAATATATTCACCCGTTATGGAGCCCCGAGACCTATTATCAGTGATGGTGGGAAACACTTTGTTAACCACCAATTCAAGACCTTGTTGAAATCACTACCCTATACCATGCCCAAGCCAATGACCAAGTTGAGGTGTCCAATCGAGAGTTAAAAGCCATCTTGGAGAAAACTGTCAATGCATCTAGGAAGGACTGGTACCTTAAGCTAGACAAAGCTTTGTGGGCATATAGGACAGCCTTTCAGACACAAATAGGAATGTCACCTTTTAGGTTATTGTTTGGCAAGTCCTATCATCTACTAGTGGAATTAGAGCATAAGGCTTATTGGGCTACTAAGTTCTTAAATCGTAATCTTGAGAATGCAGGAAAATGTAGGCCCTTGCAGTTAAACGAGTTGGAAGAGATTCTATTAAGGGCCTATGAACATGTGAAGAAGTACAAGGAGAACATGAAGAAGTGGCATGATTATAAAGTTGCCAAGAAGGAATTTGTGCCAGGAATGAAGGTACTTCTTTATGATAGCAGATTGAGGTTGTTTCCCGGAAAGTTGAAATCAAGGTGGAAAGGACCATTTGAGGTTGCCGAAGTCTCTAGCTATGGAGCAGTAACCATCAGACATCTAAAAGAAGGTCATGGGCATGAGTTCAAAGTAAATGGTCATCGATTAAAGCCATATCTCGATTCCAAGTATGAGGCTGCATCAGTGATCCTCACTTTAGAAGATGATCCATGAGAGCTATGAAAGTCGAGCTGGTGACTTGTTAAACCCAAAACTTTTTCTTACCTTTGAACTAAATGATTTTTCTTTTCAATTTATCATAATTTATTGCAAGTTTATCATGTTTAATGTTGTTGATTTTATCTAGAAAATTGTTATTAATTGTGATTGTTAGGTTGATTTTCTTAAGGATATGAAGAGATTTTAATAGGGCAAAAATTGTGTTGGTCGCGGTTGAGATAAACAGTCCTAGCCGTAGTGTAAGGACCCAAAATAGGCCATAGTAGAATTCAAGGGCAATTACATATTATTAAAGTCTAATTAAGCATTATTTGATGAATTATTAAGAGTTAAGATATTAATTGAGGTAAAAATATTTTTAAGTTATCAATAATTATGTGATAAATGTGTAAATTATATGGTATAAATTTTATAAGGTCATAATTAAATTATTATTGTTGGTTTAATAATATTCAAGGGCGTAATTGAAGTAAAAAGTATTAATCTGGGGTAAATTTATAATTACGGCATCTTTAGGGGCAAATGTGAATAAATGAATAATTGAGAGGTTAATTTCAGAGAAAGAATAAATGAATAGGTTAATTTATAACATGCAAGAAATGGAGGGATCACTTTATAACATGCAAAAAGGTGTGGGTTAATTAAAGGACATGCAACTTGTTGAGGGACCAAAAAGGGAATTTTCCTAACTATTATAAATAGTCTTTTTACTAGTGGAATGAAAGGGAAACTTAATAAGAGATGGTGGTGGACAAAATTCTAGAGAGAGTTACAGAAATTTCCTTTCTCCTACTCATTTCTTAAAGCCATAGATGATTTCTCAAGGTCTTCTTGAAGAGGAAATAATTGCATGTTGTTCAATCTAGATCATTAGTATAAAACTATAAGGTAAATATTTTAACTTGATAGTTTATGTCTTCATCTTCATCTCCTTCTTATTTTGATTGATGATGGATTAAGATAAATGATGGAAGATTGTTGTTGAATGAATGAATTGATGCAAAGGATAAAAAGAAGGTAGAAGAGACAAGGAAAAGGGCTTGCAAAGGACTAAGAGTGAAAGGAAAATTTAAAGAATATTTGAATTACATGTCCAGGTTTGGGAACTATTATTTCTTGCATGCATTAATATTGTGTTGATTATGGATTTTATAAGTATATTGACTTGAATTAAGATATTAGTCATTAATGTGAAAGTGCTGTCTAGAAATTCGGATTGACCTTCAATGACTAATTTGATCATAAGTTAAGTTTTTGAACTCCAAATTTGATGCCCAAAATAGTAGCCTTTGAAAGAAGAAAAGTTAATGAATTTGAAATTCTGAGTTAAGTTTCTATGAACCAGTTTCGGAATTTTATGGATATCTCGAGTTTTATAGCTCCAATTTGGGAAATATAAATTGCTACTTAAACTTAAGACATGGATTTATATTTTTGTAGAAGAAAACTATATTTAATTCTGCCTCTAAGTGCTCCTAAAATTAATTTAAAATTCGGACTGAGCTGCTACCTAGTTGTTAAGAACATGTTACAGTATTTTTGCTATAAATATTTGTTGAGAAGTCGAAATCCATTGAAACAAAATTCTGGTTGAAATAGACTCACAAGAGCATCATTTTCATGGAGGAAGGTTGTTTAAATTCTGTACCTATTTTATTATATGAATTTATTAATTGGTGATAAAAACCGAATTGTGTGCAGTAAAGTGCTGCCTAGGAAATGAGAATGGACTGTAGTAATTTGAGTGTATCTCTTGTTATAGATGTTGAAATGAGATGATTCCAAATTCTGATGAAATTAGACTTATATATCTACAACCTTTATGAAGAAATTATAATTTGATTCTATTTCTTAATATGTCAAAAAAATTACTTGAATTCAAAACTGTTGACAGTACTTTTCATAGTGTTTTGTGTTTTGATGAAACTAGACTTATTTATCTACAACTTTTGTGAAGAAAGCATAATTTTATTCCGTTTCTAAATATGTCAAAAAAGTGACTCGAATTTGGAACTATTGACAGCACTTTTTCAGTGGACAGTTTGCAGCATTTTGTGCATAATTAATTTTGTAGAGGTCAAAATGCTATGAATCGAAATTATAATGAAACTAGACTTAAATTTCTACAATATTTATGGAGAAATCATGATTTGTTTGTGCCTCTAAATATGTCAAAAAGTAACCTAAATTTAGGACTGTTGACAACATTATTTTCAGGAACAGTTCTCAATGTTTTTGTAAAATTTTAAAAAGTAAAAATGATATTGATGTTATTTTTAATGTTCCTGAAACAAGAAACATAATGAATCATGATTTTAAAAGATAATTTCTACCACAAATGTCTTTAGATATGACATAAATAGGTTTTAAAATGAACTTGAAATTCTGTCTCTATGCAGAATTGTTATTTGAGTTTGCCAAGAACCATTTTAAACATCTCTGGAGTATTTTTGTATTATAGCAGCGCATAAAGGGAACTAAATGTATAAACTATATAATAATATATAAATGTAAAGTATTAGGCATGATTATGTGATGAAGAATGTGTATGGTGATTGCAATGTTTAGGTGAGTTATTAAATACCTACTTGAAATAATATGAATATAACGCTATATAAGGATTATATGTTATCCTCTATGCTCATGCCAAAAGTAAAATTACAATGACAATAAAATAGAAAGTATTGCTATATGAAAAGAAAATAATGGATAAAGCATGGTTAGATGGAAGTATGTTAATTAGCGATAATTGAGCAAAGAGCATGATTGCAATTGTTTATATTTGATGAGATGGTGTATACATGTATGTCCACTAATAAAGGTATAACTTTTAATTGATTATTTACATGAGCAAATTGTATAAATTGTCTTATGAATTATGCATATATGTTGATGCACTAGAGAAGATATATATTTGTATATAATGCACAGGAGCAAAAAAGTATAATATAGATACAACTATATTATACGAAATAGTTACATGATTGAAAAAGATTTCAAATACATAATAGTAATATCCAATAGTGAGCATGTACACAAAGTTACACATGAGCATGTATATGAGTACATTGTTCGTTGTTATACAAGAGTATACATGTGCATATAAGAATATGAATGAATAAAGAAAAGATAACGTAAAGAGATTTTACTGCCTGCATTGAGTCTAGGAAGTGGATAGATAGGCATGCCTATAAGGGTACTTTGCAGCTGCTTCTGAACATTTAGACCAATTTAGGTCCACTTGAATTTAAAAGTATAGTGACCCTGTTTGGGTTTAAAAGTTAAAGTTAATTTAACAACCCTCGTGTGGGTTGTAGCCGACCCCGTTTGGGTCTGTTTGACCGGTCCATGTTATTTGATTGACCCCATTTGGGTCCATGTTATTTGATTGACCCCGTTTGGGTCATTTGATTGACCCCGTTTGGGTCCATGTTATTTGATTGATCCCATTTGGGTCCATGTTATTTGTTTGACCCTATTTGGGTCCACCGATTTATCATACAGTTTTATCCCTACAAGGGATCATCGTTTAATACCTCCGGGTATCTATTTGGTGCCTTCGGGTGACCTAGTACCTTCGGGTACCATCGTATAACTGTTATCCACCTCTTTAGAATAGTGCAGGCTTTATTGTCAAAGGTTAAGAAAGGTTTAATAAGGCACGCAAATTCTTAATTGACTTTATACTATTCTACATATGAAATTCCTTTTATTGCACATAAAACTCACATCTAAAAGAATGTGCAATAGTATATGTATCTATACTGCTAGTATCCTAAATACATGCTAATCGTTAATTGATGAATTTGCATTATATTAGTATTTTGATTAAATTGATCATATATATATATGCCTTTGTGATCATAAACCTTATTTCGATATGTATGCCAATACATGATTGATGAAGGAATTTTTATTAAGTCCAAGAGTATTATAAAAGTCTAATGTGCGCAAAAATTTTATAAGTGCATATTCATAGTGTACATTAAAGATTATGAAGGTTAGATAGTAACAACCATTGTTTTGAAATATTTTCCTTATGATTATATATATGTGTTCACATTGTTGCATGTACACATTCTTTAACGTGTATTTGCTATTTATGATAATGATATATAAGTGTTATGTTTAGTTGAAAGGCTTATTTTTATGAGACATCTAATATGTTATAACATGAATAACTTGTGGAATATAAAATAAGCCTATAGTAATATAATAATCTCATAGTAATTGGAAGTGTGGATTTGCTATTTAATTCTAATGTGTATATATCAAAGACATGTTAAATAGATGAAAAGATAATAGATATTTATGCTTTTACGGTTTAGTATCAATTCATAAACTAGACACATGATAATTAGTTGAATTTAAAGCTATAGAACATTAGAGCTTACATGGTTATATATGTTGATTAAAGCATTAATGCAAATTTTATTGCTGAACTTTATGATTTTCGTAATATGAATTAACTGCTGCATTTTGTTTATTTCTTGAAACAAAGCTTTGTTATATTTGAGGCATGTTGTGTGCTTGTTGACGATCACTGTGAGTGGTCGTTTATCATGATTTAGTTCCCCACTAAGCTTTATAGTTTAGAACGGGTGTTTCATCCATGTAGGTTGTTGGGGTGATATCTGCAGCAGGATGGCCAACTCAAGTCAACAAGAGAGATATTTATAGACTTTCATTTTGGCTCTTTGTATATAGTAAAGATTATAGGATAGTGGTATTGGTGATATTATATATAAAACTGTTAAACAGTTGTTGTATTTTGTGAAGAGACTTTAACGTACACTGAAAAGTTTTCAAAAGTATAGCACTCTTATGTATTAAGTTTGATTATATGTTCTAGGTGTAGTTGGTATATGTTTATGTTGCACAATAATACATGTGTAATGAGATGGATAAAGTAATATGTATAGATTATAGGATAAGGGTGCTACACGTAGCCCATTAAAAATATTGGTGAGGCAGAATATAGCCACAGCTGAGACTAATTGTCCCAGCCGTGGCCAATTCCATGTTTTAGAGACAGAAGGTAGGCATGGCTGAGACAATTAGTCCCAGCCGTGGCCAATTTTGTGCCATATTGCAGTTTGGAGTCTAGTAGGTAGGCACAGCCGAGACAATTAGTCCCAGCCATGGCCTATTATTATAAAAAAAAGAAAAAAATTTAAATAAAAAATTCAATAATAATACTTTAAAAAAAATTACATAGGGAATTCATTGGGACACGGTAGAGAAAATTAGTCCCAGTCATGCCTTTTGTTTCATTTCAACTCTAGAAGGGGGGCACGACAGAGACAAATAGTCCCAGCCATGCCTTTCATTTTATCAAAACGGAGAGTTTTGATTTTAACCTTGTCGCAGCTGAGACAATTAGTTCCGGCTGAGACAATTAGTTCCTGCCGTGCCATTTTGTGTAACTGTCGTATTCTTTCATTTTGAAACCAATCTTTGGCCCTGCTTTCTCATTTCTTTAGTTTCCTCTGCAAATTATCCTCAAACTTCCAGCTTTCTCTCTCATTTTTGTGCCTTTTCACTCTATAAGAATCAAATAAGTATCTCTTTTCTCTTTTCTTTGTTTTAGTTCAACGTTTGTTCTGCTTTAAGCTAATTTTTTTTCCTTTGTTAAATCTTCTTTACTCTGCATTCTTTTCTTCTCTTCATAAGTTGTCTTCTCATTTTAAAAACCTTGCCTCTTTAACTTAGATTCTAGGTTGATTATGATTGTGGGGCATATGATTTGTGTTGCTGTGGTTTATGTTCCTCTTTCCCTGTATGCATTTTTGTGTACATTTTGTTTTCCATCTTCGATTTCTTTCCCTTTTAACTTTAATTGTTAGATTGGTTATGTTTTTTGGCATGTTTTTTGTTGATTTCATAAATCTAGGTCTTGTTGTTTGTTGTTTTGTTGATAAATAAATCCTGCCCACCAACTGTTCGAGGAAATGCCAAAGAGAGATAAGAAATTTTTCTTCATGCTTTAATTGTCATGTTGTCTTGCTTCTTCCAATTTAATTTTTGGTTGGTGATGATTGTTGGCATGTGTTTGGTTCATTTTATGCATTCTTGTTTATTAATTTGTTGCAAAACACATCCACCCACCACCTGTTCGATGAATTGCTAAAGAGAAGTGAGATAGTGTTTTTCCTTTAGTTGTTTTGTTGTTTGCCCTTGTTTGCCTCACACTCATGCTTAAGAAAAATAAGCAATGTTTTATGCTTCACGAATGGTAGAAAATATTAATATAGGAGTTGGGAAAATGTGTGTGTTCGGGATATTTTTGTTAAGTTTTTGGTTGTCCCTAACTCAATTGCATACGCTTTAATTTGTGTTTTGATTCCAACATTCTTGTGAGTAGTCCACTTATGTTTGTTTATATTTGTTCCTTATGTTTTAGACAGGTTATTTCATATATATTTTACTGATCAAGTGCCTTATTTTGTCTTTAATGCTTATATGTTGTGTTGCAGGCAAAATGGCACCTAAACGATCTCATACCGACATTGGTCCTTCATCATCTGCCCCTCAGGGGTCCTCAAAGGTTAAAGTTCCAGCATGGATTCCCATAAAATTTTCGAATTGGTGGACCCTCTTTTGCAAGCAGGAGTATCTAGCCACCCCTCGCCTCAATATGGAACTTATGATGGAGTTGGGCTTCAAGAATGAACTGGACAGATTATTTAATAGTGTAGGCTTGAAAGTTTTCTATGAGCGAAATAAAAAGGTATAGCCTCACTTGGTCCGTGATTTTTTGAGCATAGTTAATTTTAGGATTGGAGTGGACAACAATGATGATCTAGGCCATGTGAGTTTTTGGCTCGACGGCATTCCATATCAGATGACTTTCAACGCATTCTCTAAAGTCTTGGGTTTTGATAAACATGCTACCCGAGACATTACTCATCTGAACAAATAGGAAATTCGGATAGGAGTTTGTGATCCCGAGGATCCTACATACTTTAATCCCAATAACACAAAGGCGCATCACCTGAGAGATCACCCATTGAGGATTATGCATCGATATTTGGCGTTGGCTTTCTTTAGCCACCTTGGAGGGCCTGGTAATGTAAATACAAGCAAAGCCACCATTTTGTATGTGATGCATAATGGTATTAGACTAAATGGGTTTGTGCTCATTCCCAAAGATGGATTCTAAGCTAGCAATGGGAGGGTTCGTAACCTCTTTAACCCATTTTTTTAACCATACGAGGTTGGGTGCTGTAGTTGACAAGCCCATGATCATTGATCAAAAAATACTATGGAATATAGCTATCCTGATTGATGACCCTTGCCTTCCAGGGCAAGGATGTTTGGTGGTTTCAGACCGGGCTTTATATAAAGCAGTTATACATAAGGGAGCCACAGAATTGGAGCGACCTGAAGCTGAAGCATCTTCCTTATCCTCTAAGCAATACGCTACTCTTAATACCAGACTTGACAGCATTACTCAGTGGATGGATTTCAGGTTCACATCCATTACGCAATAGATGGATGACATTATTACAGCTCTTGGATGCTATAATCCCAGTTTGACAACCAATTCCCGTCTCCATCGTCGCCTTCCTCGCCATGATTTCAGGGATTTTTTCTCCACTCATGACTCCCTTGATGTTTATACTCTTCTGGTTTTTTACTGGGGATAACAAACATTTTAAGTGTGGGGTAAGGGTTTGAGGATGAAGACTGTTTAACTTTGTTTTTCTGTATTTGCTTTTGATGTTGTTTCTTTCTAGTTGTGGGATGTTTTTAGTTATTTGCTATTGTGTTATGACTGTAGTTTGTTATTCCAATTTCTTTCATGTTTTCCATATTTTTCTCATAGTTTTTATCTTGGATGCTTGATTTTGGTATTAGTTCTTTTCTTTTGTGTTTGAAAGTTGCATTACTTTCTGCATTCCTTTAGTGTCGATTTAGTTTAGTTTCTTAGGTTGTTAATTACTCTTGCAATTAGCCTGAGCTTGCTAGTTAATCTTGTTTTGAATCAATTTGAACTACTTATTTAGGAGGTTGAGTAGGTAGAGAGTAGTAGTATTGTTCAGGGAAGTTCTTCTTTTGAATTGATCTCGATTAATTATATACCATTCAATTTCTAACTTAATGAGCATAATAGGCTAAGTTTTATGAAATTAAAACCAGTGAGTAAAGAATTTGAGTGAAGAAATTCTGGAATAGTTAGAACCTTCCTCATCACCCTTCGAAATGAATATTTAACTCAAATAAGATTAGGATATTACCCAGGCAGCCTTCTTTGGTAACTAACTTTCAAATGACTTTTGATCTACCCTTAGTAAATTTTACCATTGTTAGCCCTTTTAAGCTTTATTGGTATGCTAAAAGCGTACTATTTAATTTTTCTTGATTACACTTATGCTACACCATGTAGCCTTAAATGCCTTTGTCTGTCCCACTTTGGAATTGGGCACTCTAGGTTGGGTAACAAAATTTGCATGTTAGGTTTGATAAATTTTTGATTATTAGTTAAGAAGTGAAGGGAAGTTGAACTTTTTTATGGATTCTTGAGCTTAAATGTTCTAAATATTTTGGGACAAGGATGATAAACAATTAGTGCTTTTGGTGCCCTTCTTAGTAATTGAATGAAAAATTCACCGTTACTTACAAAAAAAATCAGTTATTATGCTGTAGAAAGTAAGTGTAGGGTACCTAGCATTTATAGGAAGTGTCATTTATCTTGCTTCCTACAATTTTGAGAATCCAACTAATGTCCTGAGATTTGTTTTCCCTTCTTACAATGATAGAGCATGGATTTTAAAAACATTATTTTCTTGAGAAAGTTAGGTGGTTTGTATTTTTGGATAGGGTGGCTAATTCTGTCTTGCTAACGTTATCAAAATTTTTTGCAACCTTTGCCTTATCCCCATTACAACCTTAATGCAAGCCCTGGTGATCTTGTTTTGTTTTGAGTTGTTAAGTGGAGATGACCCTTATGGTTTAGGTGTTAAAGGAGAGGCTTATGACTGTTCTGATTTGCAAGTGCAAAATTATTGTAATTCTCTGTTTACTAGATTGTTGGAATTCACTGGTAGTTTTGGTTTTTGAAAGAAAATAAATTTTTTTTAGCCTCGCACACACACACAAGAAATTATATGGTATGGATCAATTTGAGTCTTTTTAATTGAATTCTTCATCTGAGTGTCTTTTTCTAAATGTTGCTAGAATCTCCCTGAATTTGCTTATTCTGATGTGGAGTTTGAATTTTCAAGATTGTGGATGATTTGTTTGCTCGAGGGCAAGCAAAAAGCTAAGTGTGGGGTAGTTGATAATCTTGTTTTTAATGTTTATTTTCTGGATAATTTTGAGTGTTTTAGTGTCACATCTTGCATGCTTTTAGTGTATTAATGATAAAATATTTTTTTCTTATGTTTATTTTAGTCATTTTGATAAATTCAAAGTTTTTGGGTGATTAATGGTCTTAAATTTCATTTTATGCAGGAAATTCTGCTAAGGCACGGCTGAGACAAACTGTTCTAACCATGTCTAACACAGGAGTCAAAACACACCATTTCACCAAGGGTTGTAGCTGAGACCAATTATCCTAGCCATGGCCATTATAGAATTCAAAATGTGCCATTTCATCAAAGGTCGCGGCTGAGAAAAACTGTCCTAGCCATGGCCATTGCAGCCTGCAAACACACTTTTGATCCAGAAGCTCGCCACAGCTGAGACCAATTGTCTCAGCCGTGCCTATGGAAAATTACCACTTTGTCTCCTTCTATCACAGCTGAGATAAAAGTGTCCCAACAGTGGCATCTTGGACAACTCTATAAAAGCTGTGAAATTTTTTGCTTAGAAAAAGGTCTTTTTCTAGGGTTTCATGCATATGGTGTTGAGGTGGAGAAAAAATTTAGTTTTTCATATTTTGAGGGTTTTTCATACTTAGTATTAGCGTTTTACTTGTAAAAATCACTCTTTTAGTTTAGTTTTACTTCAAGAACATATAGATAGTCATAGTTTTAGTTTCTAGTTTTGAAGATTACAAGTTACAATCAAAGTATTGTTTGGAGAAGAAGAGAAAGGGCTTCATCAACTTCAAATCTTCAGCTTCAAATGGGTTTTATAGTTTTCACTCTTACTTTGTTCATCTTTTACATTATGGATAGTAAGTAGTTATCTTTGTTGCTTGGGGAAGCTTTGAATCCCCTAATCACAATGTGAATATTGAACATATTTTGAGTTTTACATGAATCAATGGTCTATTTCACTGTTACTTATTTATATTTCATGGGCTTTAAATCTGTTGAGTTAATTTCCATACATGGATGAATGATGTTCATCGTATATCTTTGAATATGTATTGAGTCTAGTGGTTTGAAGTTTATGAACGATCTTACTCAGTTTTTATTTCATGAATGTTGTATTATTTTAGACGGCTCCGAAATGGGATTCTAAATGTGTAGTAATTATGATCTTAGGACTAGAGTGTGGAGTGAAATGGATGAGATTTGGGTTTTTTGGCTCCAGAATGGAAAGGCAAACCAAACTTAGGATGTTAGACCCATGCATAGGCTAGTTGTTAGGCTGGCTCCAAAATGGGAAGTTTAGCAATTAGAATAGCTGGCTCCAGAATGGGAAGCCTGGGTTAAGAGGGTTATCCCGAATTTGTTCATGTATACTTTAAGATAAAATTAATTCATAGTGGGTATGTGGTGGATGAGTGAAACTAAGCAACGTTTTAATTTCTATACATTATCATACTTGTTAATTTTTCTAAATTGAATACATACTCAATTCACTGTTATTAGAATTAAATTTCCCTCCATTGCATATTTTAGTTTTTAAAGTTTGCATTATACAAATTAAATAACTCATACACACCAAATTAGGAATTCTTTAGCATACAATTAATTTCCACAGTTTTCACACACATTTTCCTTAGGTTCGATATTTGGAGGTCCTAACTATACCCCATTTTATTACTTGTCGATATAGTGCACTTTCTAGGGTCGCAACATATGTGAAGCATTTTTAGCTTTAGTCCTTGACTCAAAAAGAGATATAATAAAGCTTGAGAATATACCTATTGTGAATGAATTTTTAAAAGTATTTCCTGAGGGTTTGCCTAGTCTTTCTTCAGAAAGAGATGTTGAGTTTTCATTTGATTTGTTACCTAGTACAGCCTCAATATCCAGGACACCATATAAAATGGCTCCATCTGAATTAAAAGAGCTAAAGGTTCAATTACAGGAATTGTTAGATAAAAGCTTCATCAGACCTAGTGTGTCACTTTGGGGTGCACCAGTTTTATTTGTTAATAAGAAGGATGGATAAGTGAGGATGTGTATTGATCATAAACAGTTGAACAAAGTGACTGTGAAGAACAAATATCCTTTACCTCAAATTAAGGATTTGTTTGATCATTTGAGTAGTGCTGGTGTATTTTCAAAGATAGACTTGTGATCAGGTTATTATCAGCTTAGAGTTAAGGATGGGGATGTTCCTAAAACTACATTTAGAATTCGTTATGGGCATTATGACTTCTTAGTTATGCCATTTGGCTTGAAAAATGTGCCTGTTGCATTCATGGATCTTATGAATAGGGTATTTAGACGCTACTTGGATTGATTTTTTGTGGTGTTTATCGATGACATCTTGGTTTACTCTAAAAGTGAAGCTGAGCATGCTGAACATCTGAAGACTATGTTGTAAACCTTGAAAGAAAATAAATTGTATGCCAAGTTGAGTAAACTTGACTTTTGGCTTAAGGAAGTTTCTTTCTTAGGTCATGTTGTATCTGCTAAAGGTGTTAGGGTTTATCCAAATAAAATTAAAGCTATTTGTTAATTGGAAACCACCCAAGATTGTGTATGAAGTTAGAAGTTTTCTTAGGTTTGCAATTTATTATTGTTGTTTTGGAAAGGGTTTTTCTATCATTGCTTCACCACTCACTAAGCTATTAAGGAAGAATATTAAGTTTGAATGGTCTTATCATTGTCGAGCAAGTTTCGATCAGTTAAAGAAAATGTTAACCGAAGCTCCAATGTTAAGTCAAACATTGTCAAGGAAAGAGTATGCAATGTATACTGATGCCTGCAAGATTAGGTTGGGATGTGTTTTAATGCAAGATGGTAAAGTTATAGCTTATACATCAAGACAATTGAAACCACATTAGCATAACTACCCAACTCATGATTTAGATCTAGCAGCTCTGGTTTTCGCTTTGAAGATTTGGTGGCACCACTTGTATGGGGAAAAATGAAATATTTATACTGATCCTAAAAGCCTCAAATACTTGCTCACTCAAAAAGAACTTAATTTAACTTAGTGAAGGTGGTTGGAGTTATTCAAAGATTATGATGGCATAGTGGATTACCATCTAGGAAAAGCGAATGTGGTTGCCGATGCATTAAGTCATAAGACTATGGTAAGATTGATTTTAAAGCAGTGCAAATGAAAATTTGCATCGAATGGTCTATTATTAGCACACATTAAAGCTAGGACTAGGGTTAGAAAAATAGTGTTAGGTGCTCAGAAAATGATAAAAATTTTCAACAGATTGTGAAAGTAGTTTTTGAAGGAGATCAATCCGATTTTATAGTAAAAGAAGATGGTGGTGTATACTACCATAATAGGTTGTGTGTTCCTGATGACAAAGAAGTGAAAAGAATACTATTGCATGAAGTGTATAATACTACACTTTCTATGTAACCAGGCGGGAACAAGATGTATCAAGAGTTAAGATAGCTTTACTAGTGGCCTGGCATGAAGAAGGATATTGTGGAATATGTCTCTAAATGTTTAACATGTTAGCAAGTGAAAGTAGAACATCAGTTTCCTTTAGGTTTTTAAATCCCATTTCGGTCCTACAGTTGAAGTGGGAAGACATTACTATGGATTTTGTGATCGATTTTGCTCTTACTCAAAGAAAATATGATGTTGTTTGGGTAATAGTGGATAAGTTAACAAAAGTAGCTCACTTTATACCAATTCAAATAGATTATTCTATGGATAAACTTGCAGAATTGCATGTGAATGAGATTGTACGATTACATGGTATATCGGTATCCATAATTTCTGATCAAGATCCAAGGTTTACATCGAGATTTTGGCAGTCTATAGCAGGCCTTGGAAACATAGCTCAAGTACAATATAACTTTTCATTCTCAAATGGATAGACATTATGAAGGGTTCATTCAAGTTCTAGAAGATATGATGAGGGAATGTGCTTTGGAATTTTTTGGAAGTTGGGACAAATATGTGGCCTTAATGGAATTTGCCTGAAATAACAGTTATCAGAAGAGTATTCAAATGGCATCATACAAGGCTTTGTATGGCAGGAAATGTATAACTCCAGTCTGTTGGACTGAGTTGGTTGAATGCAAAATGATCGGTGCTAACCTTGTTAAAGACATCAAGGACAAAGTTCAAGTTATCAAACAAAGGATGAAAGAAGCTAGTGACAGACAAAAATCCTATACTGACTTGAAAAGATAGGATATCGAGTTTCAAGTGGGTGACAAGGTGTTTGTAAAGGTGTCTGCATGGAGAAAGGTGTTTAGATTTAGGAAAAAGGGAAAACTCAGTTCGAGATTTATTGGTCTATATAAAATGCTTCAAAGAGTCGGACCAGTGGCTTATAGATTAGCTTTTCCTATGGAATAAGCCAAGCTCCATGATGTATTTCATGTGTCTATTCTTAGAAGATATCGCTCAGATAAATCACATAAGCTGCAAGTCCAAGATATTTCAAGTACAACTGGATTTCACATATGATGAGAAACCAAAAGAAATCCTGGCTAGGGAAATCATACAATTGAGGAACAAGCAAATCCCTCTGGTTAAAGTGCTTTGGCAACATCATGGTATACAAGAAGTAACTTGGGAACAAGAGGCAGCAATGAAGGAGCAATATCCTTAATTGTTTGAAACAGGTATGAATTTCGAGGACGAAATTCCTTAAGGAGGAGAGATTTGTGAGGCCCCTAATATAATCCTTGTTAAAAATGCATAATTTTGATATGGTTATACTTAATCGAGAATAAATTATAAATGTTAATTATACATGAGGAATGGGACAAGTTATAAATTCTTTATATTATAGTAATTGTATGAAAATAAAATTTAATATTTTAGTTTAATAATATTCAAGGGTGTAATTAAAGTATAAAGTATTAATTTAGGGGTCAATTTGTAAATACGGCATCTTAAGGGTCAAATGTGAATAAGAGAAAGATTTGAGAGGTTGATTTCAGAGAAGGAATAAATAGATAGGTCAATTTTTAACATGTAAGAAATTAAGAGGTTTTATTGGGACATGCAAAAAGTTGAAGGGTTTTAAAGGGAATTTTCCCTTGCTAATATAAATAGTCAATTTTATAAGGAGTGAAGTGAAGGGGACAGTTTTTACTTGAAAGAGTTATAGAAAATTCTCTTTCTTCTCGTCTCTTATATCCATAGTTAATTTCTCAAAGTATTCTTGAAGAGAAATTCATGCATGTTGAATTAATCAAGATAATTCATGTAACAATAAGGTAAATATCTTAATTTTATAGTTTATCTCTTCTTCTTCATCTTCTTCTTTGGCTGGTGGTGGGTTGAGTTATATGCTGGCAGTTTATGTTAAGAGAGTGAATTGTTGTTAAAGGAGAAGAAGAAGTTAGAAAGAGCAAAGGAAAAAGGGAAACCTCAAGATTAAAGGCTAGGAGAATTTCGGCCAAGGTTCGGAACTAGGGTTCTCCTACTTGTTTGTGGATGATTTTGGTAGAAACATGTTGTAAAAGATTGGAATTTTGAATAATTAAAAAGAGAACAAAATTTAGGAAGTGTTGCTTGAAGAGATAACATGAAACATTATGACCTAGTGACTGTAATTCCAGTATAAGCTGAGTTAGAAAACTCAATTTGAGACCATTTAAATTATTAAGGTTACAAAAGATATATACCTACAAATGTGTACAAGAGACTTAGCCTTAATTATGCCTTTAAGTCATTCATAAAATTTATTGAATTTTAGATGAGCCGTTGATTCTGGTTTTGGTATAGGTTATGCTAAAAATGATATATCTTTGAGTACATTTGTCAGAATGTTATGAGATTAATTCCTATGAAAAATAAACTTCTAATGCTACAATTCATATGAAGGAATTTAAGCCTAAATCTTTCTCTAAGCATGTTAAAGTCTATCTTGAATCCACACCTATTCACTGTATTATTCTTAGGAATAGTAATTAGAAAAATGTTAATTTCATGAGTTCTATATGTGATATTGAAATGATTTTTGATGTTCTAGAAACTATAAACATAGAGAAACAAGTTTGTAGAAAGATGTTTTTGCTAAAATGATGTTTTATGGGTCAAAAATGTGATACAAGTTGAGTCTGTAATTCTGCCTTTGGACAGATTTTATGTCACGGTTACTAGGTTTTTATTTGTAACCGTGAGATAGTCCAATTTTCTATCCATAATCAAAATATAACCTATGTCATGGTTACTAGGTATTACCTAATTACCATGACCCCTTTATACTTCACCTCAACTTTACTTAAAGGTCCTAAATGGTTCGTAATGGATATCTAAACTATTTTCATTGTAAACTAAACAATATCTAGCATGGAAAAACATGCATTTATGAATATAATTTGAGTTATGATTTTATACATACCCTATTTACATGTTGTTATGATGTAAGCGTGCTAATATGGAAGCACATTGAATTATGTATGGCATATGATATGTTTATTGATAAAGGTATACATTTAAACATTCATACATGATAAATTTATGAACATGATTGTTATATGCAAACATACTTACATGTATGTACATCTATGATAAAGCAAATGTGTATATGAACAAGTATTTATACTATGAAGTTGTGATGCTTTAGCATGACTACGAACATATTTGATGCCTAATGATAACATGTTTAAATATATGAACGTGATGATAAGTATATTCAAATATTGATACTTATATTACTATGTGAATACATGAATACATATTTATACACTGGAGAATCGTGTATTATGATATGGTCACATACATGTGAAAAGGGTATGATATAAGTATAAGCATGATATTTAAATAAACTTGAAAACTATATTGCCTGCTAGTAGAGTTCAACTATGGATAGATAGGCACCTATAGGGATATTGTAGCTGCCACCATTGACCTTTTTAGGTGTAAAGTACAGATAATCCTATTGGATCATGCACAACTCTATTTAGGTTGTTTGCTAACTCCATTTGGGTCCTTGACCGGTCCAACATACAGTCGACCCCGTTTGGGTCTATAGTTTTGATATCTTCGGATATCCACCATTTTGATACCCTCGGGTATTCACCGATCTTGTTATCCACATTTAGAACTTAAGCAGGCTAAACTAAAGTTTTAATGTTTTACAATTAATGACAGTATAATTAGTGCATTTGACATATGGATTAACATGTTTAATTGTGGTTTCTAATGCATATATTATATTTAAATACATTATGTATAGATCTTTTTTATGAATTGTTTAGACTGAAGTATGCTGAATTAATTGACGGGTTACATTGTTGAATAAGATATTATGTTTTATTATATACTTATTTTGAATATGTCAATTTTAATATTTTTAATTATCATATGTTATATGTTTCTGACGATCACTTTGAGTGGTTATCTTTCACTTTTAGTATCCACACTAAGCTACATAGCTTAGCATGGGTTATTTTACTCATGGAGGTTTTGTAGTCAAGGCTTTTGCCCAAGAACGAACTTTGCATCAAGAGAGGCCAACACAAGCTTATAGAAATTGATGTAGGGATATTTTTGTTATTTTTGTATAAGTTTCTTTAACTTGTTTAATATGTATAAAGGGCTATATAAAATATGTAAGTCATATGGAAGATAAATGTTGTAATCAACTCACCATAATAATTTCTAGTATATGCATGCATATAGGAGCTAGAATGCTTATATATATATGATAGATGAATGCTAAATGCTATGTATGACAATGAACAAATTAACATAGTTGTATCATGCTTTAATATGATAAGTGGGTTACATGATGTATCATAAACATATGTAATGAAATTAATGAAAGTCATGTGAAACCCCTAATTAATATATAAGTTGTCCGATTTAAGGGATCATGTGATATGATTAATGATGGTTTAATGGATTAATAACCTACTGTAATATGATTAGAAGGTATGATATGATATATGATATAGGTAATAGACTTAGGGAGTTTCAATTTGGTATCATAGCATGGTTTAATCTTTTCTGGGCAATATGAGTATAGGATTCTATGGAATAAGATAGTGTTGTGTTGGCCTAATGCAGAAGTTCCTATTTTTTTATAGATTAAAAATGGAGAATTCTTTTAGGGATGTTATAAAAGAATCGGCTGAAAATAATTTGCTGGTTAGATCAAACCCTTCTAACCTAGTGACTTCATCTTCTTTCAAAAATGAAATTCATGCTGCTATTCCTAGAGAAGTGCTGTTAAAAATTTCTCAGGATATGGCCTAGATCATATGAAGAATGACAATGCCCAAAGCTCTAATATCTGATATTAGAAAGCATGGAGCACATGAATACTTGGGCACTAATTTATAACAATCTGAAGAAGTTGAGTTCTGGTTGGAAAGGTTAGAGAGGTTATTTGATGAAATTAATTATCCTGTTGATCACAAAGTATCTTGTGTTGTGTCCTTACTTCAAGGCATGACTTATGATTGGTGGAAAATAGTATTAAGACAACCTCAGCTACTTGACCCACTTACTTGGGAATTCTTTGAGGAGTAGTTCAGAAAGAAATATGTTACTGAGGCTTATGAGGTGGAGAAATTGTAGCAATTCTTGAATTAAAGACAAAAAGCCTTGTCTGTGGCTGAGTATGAAAAGGAATTTAGCCGTTTGTGCAAATATGGTCTTAAAGAGATGTTAACAGGTGTGTTTAAATGCCGACACTTTGAAGATGGGATGAATGATCGAATCAAAGAAAAATTGTTCGGATTTACATCTCTAAATATGGTGGATATTAATCAACTGGTTATAACTGCCATGAATGTTGAGAAGTACGAGATTGCTAAAAAAGAGAGGGAGCATAAAAGTGGATGTTCTAGAAGATTTAGTGGAGCTCAAGGAAGTCAACCCATATAGTCTATTTTTAGCTCTGCTAAGAAAGAAAAGAAAAAAGAATCCACTACCAAGTTTAAGTCTAATAAGGAAGCTTTAGGAAGATAGAGTGGGGGCCAAGCATTTGAATGTCCACATTGTCTAGGCATCACTGGGGTAACTGTAGAAAACTGGCTGGAGAATGCTTTAGATGTAGCAGTACTGACCATTTTATGGCTAATTATCCTTTGGAACAGGACCAAGGTTTAAATGTTTTAAATAGCAACAGGGTAGTAGGGGAGCTTTTATTACACCCTCATTTGGTAGAGGCAGAGGTAGTGGAAGGGGTGGATTAAATGATCATGGATCCCAGTCTAAGAATGTGTTAGAATTAGTTAATAGATGCTTTGCTTAAGTGGTTTCTAGTCAGGATTATGCAATGAAAGCTCGGGAGAAATTGAATGCTCGAGAAGTTATTGCTAGTACTTTTTCTCTATTTAATTGTAACATACAAACACTTATTGATCCTGGCTCCACTCATTCTTATATTTGTATTAGGGATTTGGGTAGAGATAGGTTTAAAATAGAACAATTAGATTTTGATGTATGCGTGACTAGTCCATTAGGACATAGTGTAATTATCAATAAAGTATGTAAATACTGTCCCGTAGTAGTTCAGGGGAAAGATTTTTTAGCATATTTGATTGTGTAGCCCTTTCATGAATTTGATGTAATTCTTGGAATCAATTGGTTATCCAAACATCATGCTGTGGCAAATTGTGAAATGAAAATAGTAACTCTAAAGGATGATGAAGGAAAGGAAATGGTAGTAGAAGCTAGTTGTTCTAAGCTAATGACTAATGTTATATTAGCAATGCAAGCTAGACGTTATCTTAGAAATGGATATTAAGCATTTTTAGCTTTAGTCCTTGACTCAAAAAGAGATATAGTGAAGCTTGATAATATACCTGTTGTGAATGAATTTCTAGAAGTATTTCCCGAGGATTTGCCTAGTCTTCATCTAGAAAGAGATGTTGAGTTTTCTATTGATTTGTTACCTTGTACAACTCCAATCTCTAAGGCACCATATAGAATGGTCAATCTCATTAAAAGAGCTAAAGGTTCAATTACAGAAATTGTTAGACAAAGGCTTTATAACTAGTTTTATTTTTTAAGAAGAAGGAAGGATCGTTGAGGATGTGTATTGATTATAGATAGTTGAACAATGTGACTGTGAAGAACAAATATCCTTCACCTCGAATTATATATTTTTCTGATCAGTTGAGTGTTGTTGGTGTGTTTGCAAACATAGACTTACGATCAGGTTATTATCAACTCAGAGTTAAAGATGGGGATGTTCCTAAAACTACATTTAGAACCTATTATGGGCATTATGAATTCTTAGTTATGCCATTTCGCTTGACAAATACACCTGTTACATACATAGATCTTATGAATAGGGTATTCAAACCCTACTTGGATCGATCTATTGTACTGTTTATCGATGACATCTTTGTTTACTCCAAATATACAGCTGAGCATGCTGAACATTTGAGGATTGTGTTACAAACCTTGAATGAAAATCAGTTGAATGCCAAGTTGAGTAAATGTGACTTTTGGATTAAGGAAGTTTCTTTCTTAGGTTATGTTGTATCTACTGAAAGCGTTAGGGTTGATCCAAATAAAATTGAAGCTATTGTTAATTGGAAACCACCTAAGAATGTGCATGAAGTTAAAAGTTTTCTTAGGTTGGCAGGTTATTATCGTCATTTTGTGAAGGGTTTTTCTATCATTGCTTCACCACTTACTAAGCTATTAAGGAAGAATATTAAATTTGAATAGTCTGATCATTGTCGAGCAAGTTTTGATCAATTAAAGAAAATTTTAACTAAAGCTCCAATGTTAACTAAACCAGTGTTAGGGAAAGAGTATGCAATGTATAATGGTGCCACCAAGATTGGGTTAGGATGTGTTTTAATGTAAAATGGTAAAGTTGTAGCTTATACATCTAGATAGTTGAAATCGTATGAGCATAACTACCAAACTCATTATTTATAGCTAGAAGTTTTGGTTTTTGCTTTGAAGATTTGGCAGCACTACTTTTAAGGGGGAAAATGCATAATTTATAATGATCATAAAAGCCTCAAATACTTGGTCACTCAAAAAGAACATAATTTAAGGCATCGAAGGTGGTTAAAGTTATTCAAAGATTATCATTGCATAGTGGATTACCATCCAGGAAAAGAGAATGTGGCTGTCAATGCATTGAGTCGTAAGATTATGACATCATTGATGTTATATCAGTGTAGATGGAAATTTGCATCGGAGGGTGCATTACTAGTACACCTTCAAGCTAGGCTGAGGGTTAGGCAAACAGTGTTAGATGCTCACAAAAATGATGAAAAATTGCAACAGATTGTGAAAGTAGTTTTTGAAGGAGATCAATCCGATTTTATAGTGAAAGAAGATGGTGGTGTATACTACCATAATAGGTTGCGTGTTCCTGATGACAAAAAAGTGAAAAGAATACTATTGCATGAAGTATATAATACTGCATTTACTATGCATCCAGGCATGAACAAGATGTATCAAGATTTAAAATAGTTTTACAGGTGGCCTGGCATGAAGAAGGATATTATAGAATACATCTCTAAATGTTTAACATGTTAGCAACTAAAAGCAGAACATTAGTTTCCTTTAAGTCTTTTGAATCCCATTCCGGTCCCACAGTGGAAGTGGGAAGACATTACTATGGATTTTTTGACTGGTTTGGCTCTTACTCAAAGAAAATATGATGTTGTTTGGGTAATAGTGGATAAGTTAACAAAAGTAGCTCACTTTATACCGGGTCGAACAGATTATTCTATGGGCAAGCTTGCATAATTGTATGTGAATGAGATTGTACGGTTACATGGTATGCAGGTATCCATAATTTTTGATCGAGATCAAAGGTTTACATCAAGATTTTGGCAGAGTCTACAGCAAGCCTTGGGAACACAGCTCAAGTACATATAACTTTTCATCCTCAAATGGATGGACAATCTAAATTGGTCATTCAAGTTCTAGAAGATATGATGAGGGGATGTGCTTTGGAATATTTTAGAAGTTGGGACAAATATGTGGTCTGAATGGAATTTGCCTAGAATAACAGTTATCAGAAAAGTATTCAATGGAACCATAAGAGGCTTTGTATTGTAGGAAATGTAGAACTCCAGTTTATTGGATGCAGAGTGATTGGTCCTGAACTTGTGAAAGATACCGAGAAAAAAGTTCAAGTTATCAAACAAAGGCTGAAAGAAGCTAGTGGTAGATAGAAATCCTATGCTAACCTGAAAAGACAGGATATTTAGTATCAAGTGGGTGAAAAGGTATTTCTGGAGGTGTCTCCATTGAAAAAATTTCCTTAGATTTGGGAAAAAAGGAAAACTCAATTCGAAATTCATTGGTCCATATGAAATCATTTAAAGAGTCCAACCAGTGTCTTATAGATTGGCTCTTCTTATAGAATTAAGCAAGCTCCATGATGTATTTCACATGTCTATGCATAAAAGATATCGCTCTGATGAATCACATAAGCTGCAAGTCTAAGATATTCAAGTATAACCGGATTTCACATAAGATGAGGAATCGAAATAAACCCTAGCTAGGGAAATCAGACAATTGAAGAACAAGCAAATCCCTCTTGTCAAAGTACTTTGGCAACATCATGGTGTATAAGAAATAACTTGGGAACAGAGGCAAGCAAGAGGGAGCAGTATCCTCAATTGTTTGAAACAAGTATGAATTTTGAGGACTAAATTCCTTAAGGGGGAGAGATTTGTGAGGCTCCTAATATAAACCTATTTAGAAATGCATGATTTTGATAGGGTTATACTTAAGTGAGATTAAATCATAAATGTGAAGTATACATGAGGTATGGGACAAGTGATAAATTCTTTATAATATAGTAATTGTATAAAAATAAAATTTAATATTTTAGTTTAATAATATTCAAGGGTGTAATTGAAGCAAGAAGTATTAATTTAGGGGTCAATTTGTAAATAAGGCATCTTAAGGGTGAAATGTAAATAAAATAAAGATTTGAGAGGTTGATTTAAGAGAAGGAATAAATAGATAGGTCAATTTATAACATGCAAGAAATTGAGAGGTTTTATTGGGACATGCAAAATGTTAAAGGGTTTTAAAGGAAATTTTCCCTTGCAAATATAAATAGTCAATTTTATAGAGAGCAAAGTGAAGGGGATGGTTTTTTCTTGAAAGAGTTCCAGAATATTCTCTTTCTTCTAATCTCTTATATCCATAGTAGATTTCTCAAAGTATTATTGAAGAGAAATACATGCATGTTGAATTAATCAAGACAATTCATGTAATAATAAGGTAAATATCTTAATTTGATAATTTATTGCTTCTTCTTTATCTTCACCTTCTTATTTGGTTGATGGTGGATTGAGTTATACGCTGCAAGTATATGTTAAGAGAGTGAATTGTTGTTAAAGGAGAAGAAGAAGTTAGAAAGAGCAAAGGAAAATGGAAAGCTCAAGATTGAAAGCTAGGGCAATTTTGGCCAAGGTATGGGATTAGGGTTCTCCTACTTGTTTGTGGTTGATTTTGGTAGAAACATGTTGTAAAAGATTGGAATTTTGAACAATTAAAAAGAGAACAAAATTTAGAAAGTGTTGCTTGAAGAGATAACATGAAACATTGTGACCTAATGATTGTAAATCCAACATAAGCTGATTTAGAAAACTCAATTTGAGGCTATTATAATTTCTAAGTTTACACAAGACATATACCTACAAATGTGTAGAAGAGACTTAGCCTTAATTCTACCTTTAAGTCATTCATAAAATTTATTGAATTTTAGATGAGCTATTAATTCTGGTTCTGGAATAGGTTGTGGTAAAAATGATATATCTTTGAGTACATTGGTCAGAATGTTATGAGGTTAATTTATCTGAACATTAGACTTCCAAAGCTACAATTCATATGAAGGAAGTTAAGCCTAAATCTGTCTCTAAGCATGTTAAATTTTAGGAACAGTAATCAGAAAAATATAAATATCTTAAGTTTTAGATGTGATATTGAAATTATTTTTGATGTTCTGGAAACTAAAAACATAGGCAAACAAGTTTGTAGAAGGAGGTTTTTGCTAAAAATTATGTTTTGTAGGTAAAAAATGTGATATAATTTGAATTTGTAATTCTGCCTCTAGATAGATTTTATGTCACTATAACTAGGTTTTTATTTGTAATCGTGCGATAGTATAGTTTTCAGTCCAGAATTGAAATGCATCCTATGTCACGATTACCAAGTATTATCTAATGAACCCCCTTATTCTTCACCTAAACTTCACTTAAAGGTCCTAAATGGATGGTAATGGATATCTAAACTATTTTCATTGTAAACTAAAGAATTTCTAGCATGGAAAAACATGTATTTATGAATATAATTTTAGTTATGATTATGTATATACCCTATTTACTTGTTGTTATGATATATGTGTGCTAATATGGAAGCACATTGAATTATGTATGGCATATGATATGTTTATTGATAAAGGTATACATTTAAACATTCATACATGATCAATTTATGAACAATATTGTTATATACAAACAAACTTACATGTATGTACATATATGATAGAGTAAATGTGTACATGAACATGTATTTATACTATGAAGTTGTGATGCTTTAACATGACTATGAACGCATGTTATGCCTAATGATAACATGTTTAAATATATGATCATGACGATAAGTATATTCAAATACTAATACTTATATTACTATGTGAATACATGAATACATATTTATACACTGGAGAATTGTGTATTATGATATTGTCACATACATGTGCAAAGGGTATGATATAAATATAAGCATGATATTTAAATAAACTTGAAAACTATATTGCCTGCTACTAGAGTTCAACTATGGATAGATAGGCGCCTATAGGGATATTGCATCTGCCACCATTGACCTTTTTATGTCTAAAGTACAGTTGATCCTATTGGATCATGCACAACCCCGTTTGGGTTGTTTGCTGACCCTATTTGGGTCCTTGATCAGTCCACCGTACATTCGACCCCGTTTGGGTCTATGGTGTTGATATCTTCAGATATCCATCGTTTTGATACTCTCGGGTATCCACTGATCCTGTTATCCACCTTTAGAACTTAACCAGGCTAAACTAAAGTATTAATGTTTTACAATTAATCATAGTATAATTAGTGCATTTGATATATGGATTAACATGTTTAACTGTGGTTTCTAATGCATGTATTATATTTTCATACATTATGTACATATCTTTTTTTATGAATTGTTTAGATTGAAGTATGCTGAATTATTTGAAGGGTTACATTGTTGAATTAGATATTATGTTTTATTATATACTTATTTCCAATATGTCAATTTTAATATTTTCAATTATCATATGTTATATGTTTCTAACAACCACTGTGAGTGGTTGTCTTTCATATTTAGTATCCCTACTAAGCTATATAGCTTAGCACGGGTTATTTTATCCGTGTAGGTTCTGTAGTCAAGGCTTTTGCACAGGAATGAACTCTACATCAGGACAGGCCAACACTAGCTTATAGAAATTGATGTAGGGATATTTTGGTTATTTTTGTATAAGTTTCTTTAGAATGTTTAATATGTATAAAAGGCTATATAAAATATGTAAGTCATATGGAAGATAAATGTTGTAATCAGCTCACCATAATAATTGCTAGTATATGCATGCATATTGGAGCTAGAATGCTTATATATATATGCTAGATGAATGCTGAATGTTATGCATAACAATGAACAAATTAAGATAGTTGTATCATGGTTGAATATGATAAGTGGGTTACTTGATGAATCATTATGCATATGTAATGAAATTATTGGAAGTCATGTGAAACCCCTAATTAATATATAAGTTGTACAATTTAAGGGATCATGTGATATGATTAATGATGGTTTAATGGATTAATAACCTACTATAATATGATTGGAAGGAATGATATGATATATGATAAAGGTAATAGACTTAGGGTGTTTCAGGATGAATTGAGAATTTGAGAGAGTTGTAATAATTCTTTCTCTTAAAGGTACTTTGATTATAAAAGGATAAGCAAGTCTGGCTTAGTACTATAATTTTCGAATTAGAGGGTGAAATTTTAGAAATGTTAGTCTATCTTGCCATAAAGTGGTTATCCTTTTTTATTATCTATTGTCCATTCTTTGATAAACAACGCCTTAACCACAATACAACCTTTTAAGACCTAAGTGATTCTAAGTTCTGTTTTGAGTTGTTTAAAGAAGATGACATTCGGGTTTTGGTGTTAGAGGAGAGGCTTATAATGTTTCTATAGTTTTAAGTGTGAAACAGTTTGTACACTTAGGTGTGCATTCATTCTAAGATTGATTATAAATTTGCATTGGTGTTTTGATTTTGATAAATGCTTGAATTTTTTTGGTTTTTCACACACACATGGAAACTAGCTCAGATTCTCTTGCTTGAATTTATTCTAGTTAAAATTTCATTAAGTGCTATTGTTAATTGCCAAGCTTGGTTTTGAAATGCATAATTCTTTGTTGAAGTTTGTTATTTTGAGAAGTTGTTTTGTTCTAATTTGCTCAAGGGCAAGGAAAGACTAAGTATAGGGTATTTGATAATTGTGAATTATACTATGTTTTAATATGTTTTTAGTATGTTTATTGTGTCATTTTGGTGTTTATTTATTTAATTTAGTATTTAATTGTTAATTTTACCATATCATGTACCTAATTACATAAATTAGTGGTTTTAGGTGTGAAATTGAAGAAATAGAAAGATTTAAGGACAAAAGAGGAATTTTACCTTTTAAGGATTTTTGAAGATAAAGAATCATATGTTTAGTCCAAAAGCTAGCCACTTGGTGGAGTGAACCCTCACTGTACCAAGTAAGGCATGAGGAACAAGGCATAAGGAAAAGCTTTACTTGGTGGGGTGAATTCTCACTCTATTGAGTCATCCTAAGGGTCAAACATAGTGAAGCCTCACTTAGTGGAGTGAATTTTCACTATACCAAGTCCAGTTTGTTGAATTGGAATAGGACTTTAATTTCTTCTGGTTTGGGAAGCTTTGGCAACCAAATTTTTTTTAGTTCTGATTTATTTAAGTAGCAAAGAACAATAGTTATAGGGGATTTATTGTTTTTACAAATTAAAAGTTTTAGTTTAGTTTAGTTTTACACTTAGGGTTTGCAGGCTATAATTGAATACTTTGCAAAAACTTCAAGAGCAGTGTAAGGGTTATATGTGTTTGTATCATTTTTATTTATTTTTCTTCAATTTTAATATCAATTGTGAGTAGTTCATTTCCTTTTGCTAAAGGATACTTGAATCCTTAAACTTTAATTGTAATGACTTAGTTGTGATTTAATTCAATGCAAGCTTGATTATTTCTTAGTTTTATGCAAATTCTTATATCTGATTGTATTAAGATTGATTGTTTACTTATTTGATTAATAGTTAGTGATTTATTTAAGTATGATCCATGATATGCATGTTCTTGGTTTAGTTCATTAGTATTGATGCATGATTATTTTCTAGATTTGAGGTAGTTGTGTGTTGGTAAGGGTGGATTAAAACTAAGAAATGCTGAACTAAGAATAGATTGAAGTTAAGTTTGTTTAAAAAATAGTTTAATGAATGTCTAGGAGTTTAAAACTAGATTTTTATGCTAGGTGTCGAATTATTCTTAATAAGAAGGTTTATTACATAGAATGATAGTTTGAATAAGCTATCTAGTTTTATATAACTTGTTTTCCCATAATCACTTGTGTTCCTTTTAACTGAGTCATTGCAATATTAGTTATGGTGCAAAGTCTTTTAACAGAAGTTGTCTTTATTACTAATTTTTATCAATGTATATTACTTGTTTTGTTTAAGTTTAGAATTCTCTACTTAATTGTATTGGCCTCATTACGTTAGTTATTTAAATTTCTATTTTTAGTTAATTCTTCATCATTACAAAACTTGGGATTTCTCTTACTCTTTGAACACAATGTTCATTCTAAAATTTTAAACAAGTTTGTACTTGTATATTTTCCCTTAGGTTCAATATTTGGAGTCTTAATCTTATTTTCCTATATTACTAGCCGATTTAGTATATTTGCTAGACACCCGTCGTTGGATATTAGTGTGCTTGTTACTATTAAAGAAGGTTTTTACCTTTTATAGATTTGTATGATTCCCTTTATGAAGATTTGTCTTTGAGCACAGTGGCCATCTTTTGGTAAATGCCCCCAAGCATGGCATGTGAAAATGGTCTTGCTTCATGGAATATTCTTTTTGCTTGAATTAGATCAATCTCTCCTATAGAAGTTTTCCTTATGACTTAACTATCTATTGCTTGGAATTGTGCTGGAACCAACTTTAGCATACAAAATCCCTTTTTCATTTCCTTATAGGAAATTACTCATGTGAGTAGGTGTAAGAAATTATATAAGTGCAGGATGTGTGCAAAATTCATATGTGTACATAAAAATGTGTATGTGAGTTACACATGATGAGTGCCAGTATGCGATATGTGCAAAGAGTGACCTACTAGGAAGTGTCCAAAATTTAAAGTAATTATGACTCATCAAATACTTTAAACTTGAACTTTACTCATCCTCGAATAAGTTGAACATAAAACATTCTCTACCAGTTTAATCTCAATAAGAGAAACTAAGGGGTAACTCCCAATGAGGGAACAAAAGAATAAGCATGTTAATACCAGGGCCTACCAAACCAACACATATACATAATGCCTACCAAGAAATTTCTATGTATGTGTGTTGAAGGCAAAATCATAATTTTGTCTTTTAAAAAGCAAATTCTAGATGAAATGTTAGGGACAAGATTTAACTCAAATGCATAAATGCATTCATGTTTTCTCGCTTGAAGCTCAAGAAAAACTATATGCCTTTTCTTACGTACTAAACCTTATTAGAAGGTTATCTCTGTTAGGTTCGATAAGACTGAACCCAAAATCAGGAGATTTTACATGGGTTGTAATGTTAAGCTTGGATGAATGACTAACAAAGAAGGGTTAGGTTATTAGAGGAAAATGATCACTATGTTTTCTCTAATTGATAGGAAGACTATTCTCACCCATTTTCCCACTATCCAAGGAGTTTTCGATTTGGTTTTGGTGATTAACTCACTAGGGATTGTTTAAGAGATGATAGCTCATGTCTCCTTTTCCTTTTCATTTTTTTATTCTCATTTTTGTGATGTTGACCTCAAGGGTTTCCTATTCCCTTCTTCTCTTATTTATTTATTTATTCTTTATTTATTTATTCTTTCTTTTTTTCCTTTTGCAGGTTTATTTCATCAAATAAGTTTGATTCTTTATGGGTGAAATTTATATACAAGATCAATAGAAATCAACCTCCCTTATTCTTGAAATGTGAAATCAGTTTTTTCACAATGGTCATCTTCCTAAGGGGAAGCCAAAATAATTTTCAGTAAAGGAGATCATTTCAATATGTGTAATAAGCACCCATTTAGCATGATTAAATAAAAGCTCAAAGGCTTGCAAGCAATTATGAAATCTTGATAGAAAAATAGTCATTTAAAAGGCTATATAAAGAAAGGCTGCCTAAATAATTTTTTAGATTCTCTCTCACCCCAAGGTCACTTTGATAGGTTCTAGTGCTCTTAGTGAGTTTTACCTAATCCCCTCAATTAAAAACAATTTTTGTTTAACTTTCAAAACTACCCCAAAGTGTTCAAAGTTTATAAATTGCATGATATAGCAAGGGGTTTTATACAATTTAGTAGATAGATATAAAATATGACTACCTCCTGCTCAGCTTATACTTGAATGAACACATATTTCTGAAATAGAGATCAAACCCATTCATAAGCAAGAATTACTTGGATGAAATAAGATTTTATATTCAAAATAAATTAACAAGAAGCAATCATGTCAAAATTTTGGACATTTCTTGGCAAGACGAATTAAACTTAAGGCATAAATTATTAAATAATAATACTTCCTATATTTGAGAGAGAAAAATAAAACACTATAGTAGTTATCTAAAATGCATCAAGGAGATAATGGTTCTCGAAATTGAAATTTGAAAAAAGGACAATGTTGCAATGGTTATTTTGAATGCATCAAGGAGGCGGTGATCCTCAAACATGTAATTAAAAGAAAGTTCATGTCAAAACCTTGGGCATAACTTAGCAAGGTAAATTAAGCTTTGGAAAAGGATAACACCATGGTCATTTTAAGTGCACAAGAGAGGTGATGATCGTTGGGTCTGAAATTAAAATAACAATTATGTTATAATCTTGGACATATAAATCAAAATAGGCATAATCCCTTAAATTGGTAAAAGAACAACACTGTGATGGCCATTGTATTGACGCGAGAAATGCTTAAGTCTCTAGGTTTTCACATATGGGGCTCAGGAGAACAAATGCAGTAGAACATGGTTTCACTTTACCTGTAAGGTTATGTATAGTGATATGTACATAGGATTATGCATGCATAAAGAATTATGTGTCAAAAAATATGCACAAAGTTATATAATTGATGCATATAAGAAATTACACATGCGAGACACATGTAGATAATTATGCATGAAAAGTATGTGCAAAGGAAGATGTGTACCAATTCATGTAGAAATTTTCATATGAAACATTAACAAAATGCACACAAAGGAGAATGTCTATGTACAAACACATGAAAAAATTATATGCATCGAAACATTCGTGTTAAAAATATGGCACGTAGAAATGTGAGAATGCATGCCGAAATGTAGTATGGGAGAACACATGCAGGGATGTAAGAAGGCATGTAGAAATGGGAGAGTGCATGCTGACATGTAAGAATGCATGAATGTATAAACAAAATGCCAAAATGCAAGAAATGTGCATGGATGCATAAATGTATGCATGGAATGAAGAAACGCATGAAATGCAAAAATGTATGTAAGAAATGCAAAAATACAAGAATAATGCATGAATGCATGGCCTGCACCATAGGTGGTTAGGGAACTTCATCTAAGATATGAGTTGGCTAATGGCCCACACGTGTCTTTCCAAGAACTCTTTATTTTTAGGCAAGCTTCCTCTAGTTATTCCCCTTAGTTTTTTTCTGCTTTACACTCTATTTGATTTCCCTTATTATTCTCAAGGTAAGCAATTTGTTGCCATTGCACTTCTAGCAAAAGAAAATCCATTCCCTCATGAACTATAATGTAATCATCCCATTGGGTGTTATGCCATGCTATGCTTGTAATCTCATACTTTTACTCAAAAGTTGTGACCCTACCTAAAGGGTTTGTGATAACTCAAGGCAGATTCTTCGCCCTTGAAACTCAAGCTTACATCTCAAGTATGTGTGAAACTTTTTATGAGGAAGCAACTTAAGTACTAAAAGCTTTCAATAAACAGTTGCCAAGCTGGTATCTCGAGGCTACTCTTTCTTCCAAAGTCCTAGTCAAAATATTGGATGACTTGTTGACATACCCATTTTTCATGGTGGCATTATTCTACTAGTCTGTCTTACCCGGTAGTTAACATTGATCCCAAGGGAACTAACTTGTGGTTATCATCTGCTTAACTTGATCAAAAGAATTCAAAACAGACAAATCTTATTCCCATTTCATGTGTCTATGGCTGAGATTTTCTACTTACCACCTCAAATGGGCATTTTAGATGCCAATTCATATGCAAGCTATGTAAGGCGACATTTTTTATTGCAACTCAATATACTAGCAAACTTTAGAAGCCAAAATTCATAGTAAAAGTCACTTGCCCTTAAAAGTCATCTCCTATTGACTGTATCATTTTAGGCTATCATTTCCCTATAATGGTAGCATTAAACTCTAGCCCTTCCAAAACTATCGAGTGCACATCCCTGACATACATAATTCTTAAATTAGAGAAGTCTATGTCTATGAAATGCCAAAATGACCTTTTAATGTGTAACTTTCTTAGCGAGTGCCAAGTCATTTATGTGGGCTCTATAAATGCCATCATAAGTTCTCCCATAATAATCATGGCTTTCTACTCATCGGTGTATCTCAAATACATACCGTTATAGTTATCCCTTTGTTCAGAACCATGTCTATACCGATGGACCATATGAGCAGTTTATGAACCTTTCCTAATCTTATTTAGAAACTCCCTTTGAGGATGTTAATTTCTCCTAAGCAAGGTTGAGTGTTAGAGCATTGTGGTCTCTTGTCAACAGTGTGAATGTACATTGCCTATATAGTTTCGAAACACAATTTGTCTAAGCCCATTATCAATTTTGGCTTCATAAACACCTTTGTTAGAATTCTTATCCCTAGGAATAAGACCTAGAAGGAAAATTAGTTGTTCAATCTTTCTAAGGTCTCATAAGATAGTAGGTGTTTCTTTCAAATAGAGCATCCACCATGAACTTTGTAACTACCAGTAATAAGTCTCTAGATACTTTTACCTTTTCCCCTAAGGATAATAATGCTTTTAACCTATATAATCCCACCATTGATGGCTTTAGGTAATTTCCATTATCAAATAAGAAATCCCTCTTCAACTTCTATTTTCAAATGGGCTTTAAGAAAGTTTGCTTTAGGCGCTTTCCCTTTAGTTTTTTTTCCTTGCCATCTTTCAGAGCTTTCTTATTGCTCCCAAAGAAGGCAATCCATTTCTATAATGCTTCTACCAAAGATAACCTCTTTCTTAGTAGACTATATGTACCATCTAATACCCTCAAAGACTTAGAAAGAAGCCTCATCTTGGCCTTAGCACTCATTCCGTATCTTCCCAAAGAGACTGATTTATTATGTATCTTCTTTAGTAGCCGTTTGGGCTCATAATTTAGTGCTTTCACTTCACCTATTTAGAATTGTCCCCCCTTTTTTCTAAGATTCTACCTTCCATCCTGAGTTACAAATTGAGTCTCAAAGGGGTGTTTACTTGAGCCTTGTCTTTACTAACAACCCCTTATTTCTCCAAATGCTTGTAGCCCCAGAAACATTGCAAAAGCATTTATACTTCATTTGGTTCAAGTGGCATAACTTTATCTCTACCTATCCATATTGTATTCCATTTACGACATTCATCAAGAGCAAGCTGCTAGGCACTAAGAGGTGGTTATTTTCCATGATAGGAACATCAAAAGACGCATCAAACATATAAGGTGTTGCTTTTGTCACCTGAGAATTCAGCTTTGATACAACCTTTATATACGCAATAAGTTTTTTTCTATATGTTAATCATATGTTTATGCATAGCTTATATATGCATTCTTATTTACATGCACCACATACAGTAATAACAATAATTATACCCAAACATGAAATGCAAAAACACATGTTCCATTAAACCTCAAGGAGCTACAAACTATGTGCATCTGACTCCTATCATCAATCAGCCTTCACGGGTTGTCTTGATTGAATTTTTTTCTCAACCTCTAATTTTTGCCTAGGATACCTTTTTCAAATTTTTTACCCTAGCTGGGTGCCCAATTTCGGCAAGGCTACTTTTTTCAATTTATAACCTGTAATGCTCTATTTTCTCTTTTTTCTCATGTTTTTCTTTGCCATGAAACCCTCTTTAGCTTGTTGGCATTGTTTGATTCATTAAGTCTTTTTTTTACAATTGCTAGCAAGTAATGACTGCCACTTTTAACGGTAGCTTTTTTAGCACAAAGGGTTTGACTTTAGCTCATATAACTTAGAGCACTTGATTTGAGTTATTCTTTTCAATGATGGCCTTGGACCCACTTTTCGAAAGATTAAGAAGATCTTTGTCTTCTTTGCAAGCTCGACCATGATGTTCTCCTTTGACTTATAAAAGGCCTCATTTTACTCATCCAACTCTAACAGTTGTGCTTCTGAAATAACATTTAATGGTTGAGGTTGAATCTTTATTAGTTGCGTTGTGTTTGTCCTCAAATACCAAGAAGAAAGGAATAGTCTTTGAAACTTTGCTTGCTATCTTGTCTTTCTATTTATGTTAGCCATGCAAGCTTTTATACGAGCATTCCATTTTCCTTTTCCTATCTTAATCTCGATTGGTTCTTGTTAGGAAATTTCTCACACAATGCTTCACTTAAGATAATTAGCCAAGCTGTAGATTATTTTCTCACCATTCTTTAGGACATCCTCAAGAAATTTGGCTCTTTCAAGCAATTAGGCTATGGTTTCCTATTAATCTGCTCAACATTTGTCACTCAGAATGTTCATTTTGTTTTTTATGCCTTTTGGTTTGTGTTTTTGAATTCGCTGCTTAAATAGTCTATAATCTAGATAAGCATAGGAAACATGTATTGTAGTGTTTTCATCAATTCTTTTCAGGTTATATCAAGTCAAAGTAAAGACTGTTCTCTTCCATTTTTCATTTTTTCTCATTTTTTTATTCTCTCAAGCTATTCTCACGTTAGGAGCCATAGTGGATGAAGTCAAGATGTTATTTTTCATTAAGAATAAATGGAGTAGTGTTTATTAAATTAATGTCTTATATAATCGAACCATAATTATTGCCATGCATGATGCAATAAAACAAGACATAGCAAAAATAAGAAAGACTTATATTATTAATGTGGATAAAGAAATATATGCACATTTACATAAGCAAAAGTGGCCTATATTGCATCTTTTCTCACTATAAGTGCAAGCAGCAAATAGTCTTTCAACATTCTAGGCTCTTCCTTCTATGGACTGTGCCCCCACGATCAATGGTGATATTTACATCTCGTAACTCTCTAAACCACTTGTCATTGGAATTGAGCGGGTAATGGCTAAATATTCACATACCATATGCATCTAGAAAAACATAGCGTCAGTGAAAAGCACAAACTGATCAGGCCGATGACTTGGCAAGCCATATGTCTTAGCTTATTTTGATGGTAAGGGTTACAATTCCCCTATTTTGATAGCATGCATGAGGCAACTCATTGACTAGTATGTATGTGTTGCAATGCACATTGATTCACTCACTGTAGGATACATGTCAATTGTGCACATATAATGATGGATTTTTGTATACGCATGCTATAATATATACTAATACATACTCATGATGGTGGATGCATATTGTTACAATGTACATTACTAAGCACATGCAATATGGGTGCAATGGTAAGGTGGTGGCAAATGTGTACATCCACACATTATAGTGTATGCTAATGCGTACATGCAATAGCATATGACAATATGTACATGCTATAATACATAAATATTTAAGTGTACATGCCATAGTTCATGTATGTTCATTTGTATAAGTTATAATAAGCAACAATTGTTTACCATTTAGGTCATGCCAAATGTTAATAAGTTCATGTTATGAGGTATGTTTACATGTCACTATAGATGCACCAAGATGTATATCTATAAGCTCATACTATGCCACATGCCAACATTCACATATATGATAGACATATGTTATATCCTAAGGTATGCTCGAAAACTCCTCAATGTGTGTGATAGTGAATATTTACTTGTGCAGGCCAATATGCATATGATAGGTACAACAAGCACCATTATATACATTGCAGGATAGGCCTATATATGTGTCATGATGCATGTTAATACATACATATCATGAAATACATCAATACATGTATGCACACTGGATATATGTTTATGCCATAAGAACATTAACGTATTACTATTTTACTGCTATTTACACTTTTTCTCATGATAATGATGCATATAGGATAATGTATGAGAAAAAATATGTTAGGGATACATATGATACATGGGTAAATGATTGCATTATGACAACGATACATGAGCATAATTTATTATATGTGTTAATGCATGAGTGTGAATGATACATATATTATGTGTGAAGCACGAGCATATTATCCATACACATGCATTGAATGGATAAGTATACCACGTATACATGTGATAATATGTAATGCATAAGATACACATGTAACATGAACATGCTAAGCACATATATGGTGCATGGCATATGCGTGAAGCATGACATAAGAATGTGTTTCATGTATGATGCATGGTGCACATGTTACAAATCAATGAATGAGAACAATACACATGAATGGCTTACACATGATGTGTGACTCAAATGTTAGCATTAAATGCAATGATGTGTAACATACAAGTAATGCATGAGCATAACATGAATATGATGTATAGAATAATTCTATGCACAAAGAAAAATGTACGAACTAATGCAAAATGTGCATTTTATGGCACACAAGATGAAACATACACATTTTCATGGTACAGAGAACATACACATAAAGTGCACATGTTTCACATTGTCATATTATTATTTTGTCTTCACATGAACGGAGATGCATGTACATGCACATTTTTGCTTAGTAGAAAAGCCATGCACACAATATTTATGAGTTTTAATTTTATTACATTTTTTGTTGTATATAAAATGATATAAATGATAAAAAATTATACATACAAGATATGATGTACATACATAAAAAAATCCACACAGAACAAGTACATTTTGTCACTTATTATCATTTTTGTTAAAGAATGCATGTGTATACAGCATAAGAAAATACATGTAAAAGAAATGAAGAAGCTCCTAACCTTATTACTCCAACACAAGAGGTTATGCGGTCTCTTTTCTTAGCGAGATTAGCTCATAAGTTAATAGGGAACATAATGAACATGCTTGATGCTCGAAAAAACCAACAGTATAACCTCTCTTTATTGAAAACCCATGCAGATGGATTTTGGCCATTGTGTATTTAATCAATCCAAATATATTGAAATGTACCCATCGAGGCATGAAAACCTTTGATAAGCAAGCATCTAAATTTATTGGGATTTACTCAATACATAAAGACCTACATCACAAGTAAGGTATTATGGTGCATGCCCTTAGTAGAAGTATCTATACCATTACACGGGCTTTTAATTTGGTAATATAACTTTAAGGCTACCTAAGTGTGGTCCCTGCCAATAGGTCTAGTTCATCGGAGTATAACAACTGATCGGGTCACCATTTGATATAAAATATGTATGAGGATTGGGTTAGTGGTCCTCCCTAACACTTCCCTTCTTTGAGTGGACATAGGGTCGTGCTTTGGGATTACACTAGGGTTCAAAGAGGGATGCCTAACTTAATTCTAAAGATCTGGCATAAATGCAATGTAATTTTTTAAAAATAGATAAAACTTCTTAATCTCTAAACTCATTTATATTAAATTAACCAATGGTACTTTCAGACCAAATTCTTATGGTCCCTAGCAAAGTTACCACTATAACGCGTGTTGGACCCCATAGGCTTTCGGTTTGCTCTCGAAGGCCTTCTTTCAGGCTCAATGCCTGATAAGGTTTATTTCACTCGTGAAGGTCAGTCACTTTGTAATGGATAAGGATTTAAACCAATTCACAATGCCTCGGGCCTCAAAAAGGAATAAGACAACATCTCGAGGTATCCCCATTCCATTGTTAGGGATCAACCTACGAGCGCATCTACTAGGTACCACAAGGCAGGTATCATAGAGTCTCTGCCTAATAAAATATTGGGAAATGAGTTATAATCATTGTTTGAGAGTATGCCCTAGAGCCAATATAATGGGGATATATTTCATATGTATGAGTTTATATTCTTAATAAAAGGCATCATTCATTTGTTAATGCTAGTTTAAATACATGAGTTGTAAATCTTAAATTAATAAATGAAGTCCAAGATATTATGAACACAGTGCAAAGGCAATTATGAAAGTGTTCATGATAAGAGATGTCTATTGCATGCAAATGTGTTAATTATCTAAATATCCCTAGTCATAAAATAACAAGATAGGGCATTGTTAATTCGGACAGACTAGCACATGTTATGCTTCTTGAATGGTTCAAGGCAGTGGTTCTCATAACTGTGTTTATAAAAGATAATCAAAGCTAACATGTGGATCCTTGTTAGAAGAACAAGTTCATTGGAGACCTCAATAGAGAATCCTCATATGGATATTAAATCTATGTCAATGAGGAATCTCTTCATAGCTGTTGTGCAAGTATCCTTAGACTTGAGATCACCAAAGTTATCTTAAGTAGTAAGTGGTATATTTTGACTCTGCAACTGATTACTTCCAACTGGGAGTGAACAAAGTTAGGAGATTGGGTATATCATGACCTACTTGAAGATAGTTGAGTGATTGACAAAGGATTCACCATCCCAGATTTAATAAGGAAAGTTATCTCGCATGATTCTATAATTGCCATGTTCAGATAATCTCTGGCAGAGTAATATGCCAAGATGGATAGAGATCCATGGATGGAATTTTTTGAATAATGGTTAAATTAATAGAACATACATAATTAGATTTATATGAGTTGACAGAATTCCCATACTCAGAATCTAATTGAGAAAAAGTTTCTTCTCTTTTTCTCTCTACCCTAGCCGCCATTCCCAAAGCTAGCTTCTAGGGTTTTCAGCTAGCCCCTTTGTTATACCAATTGTTGTTCATTCTATCATTCTCTAGTGTGGATTACTTATTGGAGGTGTTCGATTTTAGACACTGTGGTTTGCAACAACCGGTGCGATGGAAAATCAACGGTATAAAAAAAATCAAAGTTTATTTTTCTTATTCTCATTAATATGTATATTGTAAATTCATGGCAAGATCAGATATATTGGTTAAAAATTTAAATTTTTCTTATGTATGAGATGCATCTAACAGATATTCCCAACATGATATCAGAGCCAGGTTTTGCCATGAATATATAATTCTATATTTTTTTACGGAATAAGTTTTATTTTTTGACTTATTTATTTCATGAACTTTAAAATATCATATTTGATTGTTCATGAATGAGAAATATTGATTTTTGGATATAAGTGTGATCAAATATATAAAAACGGAAATAAAACTATTGTTTTGAGAAAAGAATTTTTGGTTTTTGCGTTAATAGCTTTTAATTTTAGGGCTGTTCTAAATTAATTTTTTATAGACCCATTATAAGATCATTTATTTGATAATTTTTGTTTTTAATATGTGATATTAAGCCATAGATCAAACGAAATTAAAATCGAACAAGTTTTGCATGAAAACTAGTTTAATCTAAAGTTCGATAAATTGGTGTTCTGGTTGTGTTCTTGCTTAGAACAATTTTTAATCTTCTAAATCTGATATATTAAAGTGTTTCTAATAATTGGATAATTAAAATGGGCCTTAAATTAATTGGATTAATTTTAATTCATTAAAACCACTTAATGGGCTTAATTATATTTATGAACTTGCTTTAAATTAGTGAATGACTTGATGGGCCCAAGGAGCTGATTTAAATTAAATATTATAAACAATAATTAAGTTTAGTAATGGGTTTTAACAACTAGAGCGGGCTTGGCTCATTCCACAAGGCCCAAATGGTCCAATAGACACAAAACTAGTTTGTGTGTGAACATACTTTAAGGTTTTAAATCTGTAGGTTTTCGGCCTACCCTTTATTTTATGCCCAAATTTGATTATTTAATAGTTAATGTGATTAATTAATTAAATAATTAATTAATAATTAATTAATAATCAATTGGATTGATAATTGAGACAATAACACATGTATGCAAAAATGTTTACTAATATGAAAGTTTTCAAAATGGAAAAAGTTTCCTAATTTGATCATAATATCAAATAACTCAAAAGGAATATTTCAAGAGTTGAAACAAAGTTAATAATCCATTACTTTATGCCTTAGAAATGCATATAAGGGTGTATGATTGGCATGATGGATAGTTATGGACAAGGCCCAATGTGATTGAGCATTATGTATGTTTTGGCCCAATGAGGACTTTCATGTCCCGGCCGACTTGTTTTTTGGTTTGTATTTCTTTTCAAATTGTAATATGTAATTATATTACTTAGATTAGAATTAGAAATAGAGATAGAGACCACTATCAAGGAGCAAGATGGGCCAGATGGAGATCCAACAAGCTTGAAGATAATGTAATTATTTTTACTTATTTAAATCATGCATACTACCTTAGTGTGACCTCTTGATTTCCCTCTTGGCCCGGGGAAATAAATGTAGTAAAGTCCATAACTATACCATATTTGTATGCTTATTTTTATGTGATAGATATAGGATGCATACCAATGTATGCTAACCATGTATGATGAGACTTAATTAATTTAAATCCTCAAACAAATACTAAGGTATATAAGCCTTCCATTAATTTGAGGAGAACCAGAGTTCTTTATAGTGTGGGTTGTTGACCACAGTTAAGCTCACATTATATCGAATATTTTCAAATCTGATTAAATGGGTTATCTTAGCTAGCCCATTAGCTTGTTGACTGCAGTCAAGGCTAATGGTTCTAGAGGCAAGATTAGGGAATGCATATACGATATGCATGCATAAAGAGTTGATAGCCTAATGATCCAATAGTTGTGTAGAGACACAATTGGTATAGAGATACCTATCTTTCAAGGTTATGGAGTTTTGATTGTTGACCATAGTCAAGATCAAATTACATATCAAGGACTAGATATTAGCCCACTAGGAAAACCATCAGGTTTTCTCGGATTATATAGTGAGGGCTATTAATTCGCAATAAAATAGTGGGAGTAAATGGATTAATTAAAGAACTTATTAATGCATACATATATATGAACATACTCTCATAAGTTTTATTTTTCACATCTAGGTCATCATCATGAGCACATCAAACATTAATATACAATCAATCTTGGATAACAAGCTAGTTGGCAACAACTATTCTGACTGGATCAGGCAAGTGAGAATTGTTCTCAGAGCTAAAAAGATCCATTAATTCTTGCATAAAGATCCACCACCACTTCCATCAGATGATGCCATTGATGAGATCAAAGGCACTTATCGAAAATACGTGGAGGATAGTGAAGCGGAAGCATGTCTAATGCTGGGTGCTATATCCTTTGAGCTTTAGAAGCAACATGAGATGATGGATGTTAGAACCATCATTTTACATCTAGAGCAGCTTTATTATTCTTAGGTTAGAATTGATCAATATGAGATTGCTCGAGCTCTATTTAGCTACAAAATGGTGGAAGGCACTTCAGCTGCTACTCATGCATTGAAGATGTTGGGAATATTGAGCATTTGAGTAGACTTGGCTATGTTATGGATAATGATCTATATGTAGATTTAATCTTGTACTCGCTGGCTCCAAGTTATGCACCTTTCATGCTTAAATTCAACATGAACAAGATCCAAGTAACCATTCCTGAGTTAATCAACATGCTCAAGATAGCAGATGGATCCTTTAAGAAGGATCCAAAAAGTGTCATGGTTGCCACTTTTGCTAAAAGAAAGAAGCTAAAGAAGAAGAAGATAACCAAGGTGCAGCAAAAGAATGGTGGGATCTCCAAGAAAGAGAATCCCAAAGGAACTTGCTTCCATTGTGGAAAGGATGGTCATTAGAAGTGTATCTACAAGGCCTATCTAGATTCTCTCAAGGAGAAAAAGCAAGCTGATGCTTCCACTTCAGGTATTCATATGATTGAAATTACTACTTACTCAATTGCTTCAAAACAATATTGGGCATTAGATACTGGATGTGGATCTCATTTGTGTAATGATTTATAGGGGCTTAGAAGCTTTAGAAGAGTTGGAAAGGCAGAGATATGTTTGCAGTCAGTTACTGGACAAAACATCTCTACAATGGTTGTGGGGACTTACCATTTGCCTCTTCCAAGTGGATTAGTACTGGAATTAAATAATTGTTATTATGTTCCAGCTTTATCCAAGAGTATTATTTCTTTCAATTGTTTATTGAACAATTATGACATTTCTTTAAAGGACAAGTGTTGTTACATTTTTATGAACAATATGTTTTATGCAAAAGCTATCATTGAAAATGGTATATTTGTTCTTAATTTAATTAAAAAAGTGGATAATGTGGATACCAAGAGAATGATACATGATAATCTAACTACCTCATATTTATGGCATTGTAGTTTAAGCCATATAAATGAGAAATGCATGACCAAATTACACAAGTCAGGTGATTTGGGATCATTTGATTATGAATCATTTGATACATAAGAATCTTATTTATTGGGAAAAATGACAAAAGCTCCCTTTATTGGTAAAGGAGAAGGAGCTAAAATGGTTTTGGACTTAATACATTCAGATTTATGTGGTCCAATGACTACACATTCTAGAGGAGGTTACTCCTACTTCATTACTTTCATAGATGATTATTCTAGGTTTGGATACATCTATCTAATGAAATATAAATCAGAAGCATTTGAAAAGTTCAAAGAATTCAGAAATGAAGTAGAGAAACAACTTGGCAAGAGTATTAAGACACTTAGATGAAATCCAGGTGGAGAATACTTAAGCCAAGAATTTTAGGATTATCTTAGAGATAATGGGATTTTATCTCAATGGACTCCACGATATACACCACAACACAATGGTGTATCTGAAAGGAGAAATAAAATACTATTAGATATGGTTCGATCAATGATGAGTCAAGCAGACTTTCCTAAGTCCTTATGGGGATATGCACTAGAAACTGTTGTTTACGTGTTAAACAAAGTTCCTAGTAAATCGGTTGATGTTACTCCATATGAGATGTGGAATAACAAGAAACCCACGCTTTCTCATATGAAAGTATGGGGTTATCCTGCTTATGTAAAGAGGACAATGTCAGACAAACTAAATGTTAAGTCTAATAAATGTTTATTTGTAAGATATCCAAAAGAAACGTTTGGATATTATTTCTATCATCCCTTTGAACCAAAGGTATTTGTTTCAAGGCATGTTGTCTTCTTGGAAGGAGAATTTCTCCTATGAGAGGATAGTGGGAGTAAAATTGAACTTGGTGAAGTTCAAGACCCACAAATAGAAGAAGATCAACCGATTGAACCCAAAATTGAATTTCATAATGAAGAGATTGCAGTTCAACCTGATTATACACAAAATCCTAGAAGATCTACTAGGATGCATTCTATCCCTGTGAGATATGGATTTCACATTAATTCAGATAAAGGCATAACTATAGTAGAGGACAAAGAGCCTACAAGCTATTAAGAAGTTTTGAATAGTTCATAACCTGATTTATGGCTTAAGGCTATGCAGTCTGAAATGGACTCCATGTATGGGAATAAAGTATGGACTTTAACTCAACCACCTGAAGGGAGAAAACCCATGGGGTGCAAATGGGTCTTCAAAAAGAATACCAACATGAAAGGTAATATAGTTACCTATAAAGATCGCTTAGTAGCAAAGGGTTATCGTCAAAAGGAAGGTATTAACTATGATGAAATCTTTTCTCCTGTAGTGATACATAAGTCTATAAGAATACTTTTAGCCGTTGTAACTCATTATGATTATGAGATTTGGAAAATGGATATGAAGACAGCTTTCCTGAACGAAAATCTGAGGATGTGTATATGACACAACCATAAGGGTTCACATCAGGAAATGGCGAAAATGTATGCAAGCTTCAAAGATCCATTATAGATTGAAGTAAGCCTCTAGGAGCTGGAACATATGATTCAATGAGACAATCAAAGAGTTTGGTTTATCACAGAATGAAGATGAACCTTGTGTGTATAAAAAGGTCAGTGGGAGTGCAATTGTCTTCTTAGTTCAATATGTAGATCACATATTGATCATGGGAAATGACATTTCTCTTCTCCAATCTATTAAAATATAGTTATCCAAGCAATTCTCCATGAAAGACCTTGGAGAAGAATCCTATATTCTGGAAATAAGGATCTATAGAGATAGATCCAATAGGTTGCTAGGTCTTTCTCAAAGTACATATATAGATAAAGTATTGAAGAGGTTCAATATGGATCTCTCTAAGAAATGGTTTATACCTATGGTGTATGGGAAACACCTTTCTAAGTCTTTGTGTCCGCAGACACTAGAGGATAGAGACAGCATGAATAGAATACCATATGCATCTGCAAGTTGTTCTATCATGTATGCTATGTTTTGAAAACGTCCAGATGTAGCATTTACTTTGAGTGTCACAAGCAGATTCCAATCCAATTTTGGAGAGGAACACTGGGGAGCTGCCAAGAATATCCTTAAGTACTTGAGAAGGACTATGGATATATTCTTGGTATATGGAGAGGGCATTTTGGAAGTAAATGGATATACAAATACCAGATTCTAATTTGACAAAGATCATTGTAAATCATAGTCTGATTATGTGTTTATAATGGGAGGAGGAGCAGTTAGTTGGAAGAGTTTCAAACAAAAAACAACTGCTGATTTCACGACAGAAGCTGAGTACATTTATGCTTCAAAAGTAGCAAAAGAAGCAGTCTAGATCAAAAAGTTTATAATTGAAATAGGAGTGGTGCCTAGCATTGTTGATCCGATTCCTTTACATTGTGACAACAATGGAGCCATTGCACAAGCAAAGGGACCACGGTCTCATTAGCGATCCAAGCATATTCTCAGATGCTACCATCTTATAAGGGAAATAGTAGCTAGAAATGATGTGAAAATAGAAAGGGTTCCCACATATGATAATGTGGCGGATCCCCTCACTAAAGCACTTTCCTAGATTAAGCATGATCACCATATAAATAGCATGGGTCTAAGACATATGAATGATTGGCTTGGCTCTAGTGCAAGTGGGAGATTGTTAGAGAATATGCCCTAAAGCCCATGTAATAGTGATGTATTTCACATGTATGATTTTATATTCTTAATAAAATGCATCATTCATTTATTAATACTATGTTTAAATACATAAGTTTGTAAATCTTAAATTAATAAATGAAGTCCTATATATTATGAACATAATGCAAAGGCAATCATGAAAGTGTTCATGATATGAGATGTCTATTGCATGCAAATGTGTTAATATCTAAATATCCCTACTCATAGAATTAACAAGATAGGGCATTGTTAATTCGGACAGATTAGCATATGTTATGCTTCTTGAATGGTTCAAGCAGTGGTTCTCATAACTGTGATTATGGAAGACAATCAAAGCTAACATATGGATGCTTGTTAGAAGAACAAGTTCGTTGGAGACATGCATAGAGAATCCTTACATGGATATTAAATCTATGTCAGTGAGAAATCTCTTCATAGCGGTTGTACAAGTATCCTTGGACTTAAGATCACCAAAGTTTTCTTAAGTAGCAAGTGGTATATTTTGAATCTATAACTGATTACTTCTAACTAGGAGTGAAAATAGTTAGGAGATTGGATATATCATGAACAACTTGAAGATAGTTCAGTGATTGACAAAGGATTCGGCAACCCAGATTTAATAAGGGAAGTTATCTCGCATGATTCTATAATTGCCTTGTTCAGAGAATCTCTGGCCAGAGTAATATGCCAAGATGGATAGAGATCCATGGAGGGTATTTTGGGAATAATGGTTAAATTAATAGAACATACATAATTAGATTTATATGGGTTGACAAAAATCCATACTCAGAATCTAATTGAGATAAGAGTGATGAAAGGAGTAATTACATGGTAACTGTTTCTATGGAAGGGTAAAGTCAAACCATTTGACTTTCCTGACATTTAGGTATTCTTGATCCTTAGCTAGAGGCCAATCATGAATTGTATAATAATGTATCAATAATATCAATGGGGATTGATAAAATGATTTAAAGGAGTTTAAATCATGTGAGTTTTGAATAGAACTCACAAATACATATTATACTGCTAATATGGACAGGAATCCAATAAGTCACACACATATAGAGAAAAAGTATAAAATGGTAAAATGACAAGGATAATAATATTTGATATTATTATGGGGATAGAGAAGTGAATAAGATAATAATTAATTAAAGAGTTTAATTAATTATGATCAAGTAAAATTATTTGCAAAACTTTTTTGATATGTTCTGTAAAATTGGACCTAATTAAAATAATGTCTTTTATAATTGATTATTATTGAACTATAAGTGTTATAGGGCTGATATAATAATTAATAGGTCAATTGGAGGAATTATAAAGGCCCAAAGAAGTGAAGCTGGCGAGAAGCTCTCCTAAAGAAGGGCCACATGCCAACTCCAAAATAAAATGCCTTAAAGGCCTATTTCTTGGACCAAAATAAATTAAATATGTTACATAAGTTTTATGGAGCCTACATATTTAATTTGGTTGGATTTGACATTCATTTGGATAATTAAATTCAATGTACAAAGGGCCTAGTTTGTGGGTTTTATGCATAGTCTTTTGTGAAAGGGCTTAAATTGGATTTAATTGAGCCCAAATAATTATAAATAATTCCAGAAGCCCAATTAATAATTCTCCAGAAATTTTAAAGAGCCCAATCCTATTATGAAGTTGGATTTATAATCTAATTATAAAAATCCAAGTGATGGGGAATTAGGGTTATGAGTGTATGAACACTTAAGAAAAGTTTCTTTTCTTTCTCTCTCTACCCTAGCCGCCACTCCCAAAGCTAGCTTCTAGGGTTTTCGGCCAGCCCTTGTTTTCTACCAATTATTGGTTCATTCTATCATTATCTAGTGTGGATTACTTATTGGAGGTGTTCGATTTTGGACACTGTGGTTTGCGACAACCCTATGCGAAGGAAAATTAGCTGTACAACAAAAATCAAAGGTGATTTTTCTTATTCTCATTAATATGTATATTGTAAATTCATTGCATGATCAGATATATTGGTTAAAAATTTTAAATTTTGCTTATGTATGAGATGCATGTAACCGATAATTCCCAACAATTATGTAAAGTTAAAACCTGAGATAGTTTGGATGTCACTCCTATTTATACCGCTTGTTAATATTATATAAATGAGTTTTAGTGATAATTTATTTTATCTCTTTTCTCACATTAGCTACATTAGAAAGATAAAGGCACACTCAAGCATGTAAAAAAGCTGTAAAGCGTGAAATATAAAGCATTAAAGAATTAATGTGAAAATAAATCATGAATAAATTTGAGAATTATTTAAATTCATTATGATGAGGACGTCAGTCCTCACATGCATGTTTATAAAAAAATAGTGTTTTGGGGGGTATTTTAGATAAAAAATGGGGCACTAGGCCTATTTAACATAGAAAAAAGAATCATATTGGTCAATTTTAAGGTAAAAAATCATTTGTATTAAAAAAATAGATCCTTAATTTACATGTCATTTTGTTAGTGAAAATTAAGATGTTAGTCCTTGCCTGTGTCTAACAAGTGTACTAGATTATTTAAGCAATATAGGAAAATAAGATTAAAACCTTGAAATATTATACCCTAGGGATTGTATAAATTGTGTATTTCAAATTTTAGAGTGAGTAATGTGAAAAAGAATTCCCAAGTTTTAAAGTGATGATTAATTAACTAGGTTAAAAACAAATACTAAGCAAATAAAATAATGAAATTAAAACTACAAATTGTAAAACTAAAAACAAAATAAGATTTCAAAAGATGGTCAAATTCAATATTACAACACTTCGGCTAAAGGAACTATCCACCTCAACTTCTACTGTAATGACTTAATTAAAAATAACACAAGTGATTATGGAAAACTAGTTTAATGTTAGATATCTTATTCAGAATATCATTCCAAGCACTAAACTCTCAGTTTATAAACAATTTAATACTTAGCATAAAAGTCTAGTTTATAAATTCCTAAACTTTCATCAAACCCTTTTTTAAGAGATCCAACTCCAGCCTATTTTTCATTCTGAATTCTTAGTCTTAATTTTACTCTAAATTAACACATTATTACCTCAACTTTTAGAACACAATCACACATCAACACAAGTAAATTAACCAAGAACATGCAAATCATAAGTCATTAATAATTAACCATTTATTTAATATATCAAATATCAAATCAATAGAACTTAAGATAGGAATCAGCTCATGAATTAAGAACATAATACACTTGAATTGAAATTAAGCACAAACCAAAGTCATTATAATCAAAGAATGAGGATTCAAATTTCCCTCAGCAAAAGTAAAGAAAACTACTCATTGTTCATCTTAAAAATAATAGAAAAATTGAAATAAAAAGATATAATACACATAGAATTTTTACCTTCTCTTGATGGCTTCATAGAACATTCAATTGGCAGCCTCCAAACCCTAAGTTATTGTAGTCTTGAAACTAGGTCCAAAACTTAATAAAATTATGTCCTCCTGCAAAATCCCGGTGTTTAATTTGCTTAAATACCTCATAGGGAAGAAAATAACTGCCAATTAACTTCTTATTCTAGGGAAAATAGGAATTATATTGTATTTGAAACACTATTCCTCGGTATAGGGAAAAATCCCCTATACCGAGTTGATTTACTTTTTTGTGACTCTTGGGTTGCCTCGATAGATGGAGAATTCCCCTATATGGAGGAAGGCTCTTATTGATGTCTCTATATATTCTCCTCGATAGAAGATAAAATCTCCTCTATTGAGTGACTTCAATCTGGACTACAACATTCTTTTAACTTGTGTAAAAATTCCAGTAAGTTAATTTTCTCTTTTCCTTATGAAAATTACTTCTTTTTCCAACTAAGCACCTAATAAATACCAAAACTGTAATTAACCCCACAAAATTAGAATTTTAAAAATTAAACACAAAATTAAACAAATTAATATCGAAACATTATTCTAAATACAATAAAACATACTAATAACAAAGTTAAAATTGAAAGCTATCAAATACTCCACACTTAGTCTTTACTCACCCTCGAGCAAAATTGAACAACCCACCTTCTCAAAACAATCAAACTTCAACCAATAATTATGCATTTCAAAATCATTCTTAACAATTAACAAGAACACTTAACAAAGTTTGAACTAAATTAAGTTCAATCAAAAAAATATGAGCTAATTTCCATGTGTGTGTGCAAGAACAACAAATTTTAAGCTTTTTCAATATCAAAACACCAATGCAATTCATAGTCAACCTCTAGAATTTATGTAAACCTAGATGTATAAATGGTTTCGCATTTGAAATTCTAGAAACACCATAAGCCTCTCCTTTAACATCGAAACTCAAAGGTCATCTCCGCTAAAGAACTTAAAAGCAAACTAGAATCACTAGGTCTTTATTAGGTTACAATGTGGTTAGGGCAATGGTTAACAAAGAATAGACAAAGATAAATAAAAAGAATAGCCACTCTTTCATTGAATATACCAATATCTCTAACTTCATTCCATTAACTCAAAAGCAACATTTACCCATGCTTGTTTACTTAACCCCTTATAGACAAAGTACTTTTGAGAGAAAAGATCACTGTAACTCTTCTCAATTTTACAATTGATCCAAATTCAAAAGTCACAATTTTTCCCTTGTAAATACCCCACACTTAAAACTTTGCCATAGATTGTTAGCTTTATTGCAAATTTTCTTACTTTTTCTCTTTTTTTTTCTATACTTGCTAACTTTATGGTTGGTAACTAATGATAACATAGGTATTTACAAGTTCCACTTACTTTTCTAACTTCTTATAAATCCTAACCAATGATACAAATAACCTTTTCTAATTACAATCTTCAAAATACCCGACAAATATTAATCTATCCCAATCCTAGAGTGGCCAATTCTTATAGGGGAAGATAGAAGCCTTTAGGCTATATGGTAAATAAATGAGTGTAACAACAAAAATACATATGGCATACATTAAACATGCCTCATCAGACTAAACATGGCTAACAAGGGACAAATATACAAATAGGGTAGGCAAACAATCTCAATATGACTCAACATGAAAAATTTTCCTAGATAAATTTCTAAATTGTTTGAGTTATTTTTATGCTTCAAAGGGTTATGAGGAAGGTTTTAGTGTCTAAAATTCCTTGCTCAACTACCTCAATGCATTCATTTTTTCTTCTTTTTACAAAATTGGTCTTAGTGTTCAAAATGTTGAACTAACAAATATAGTTTAAGCTAAAATTAAACTAGCTCAAATTCCATCAAGCTACATGCTTACTTTAATGCTAAGCATTAATTTTGAGTAATACACATTCTAAGTTAAAAGTTCAATGCATTTGATTTTGAGAATAAACTAGGGAAAACTAAGCTCAATGCAAACTAAAAGATACTTGAACTAAACTAAATCATTAGTACAGACAAAAATAGAAAACAACTTAAAATAACCAAAAGACTAACAAAATGAAAACATTCATATTACTATTATAAAGATCATGCAAAGTGACTACTATTAAAGTTACAATTAAAGTAATGCAAATAAAATAAGGAAAAGATAAGTAAACAAATAAAAATAGAAAACACAAAATAAAAATAAAAATTTTCATGAATAAAAGGGGAGGTTTGAGATTTTCTATTTCCTAAATCTCCTAAGAAAAATTGATCTTAGATAAACTCTACCCCGCCCTCCCTAAAAAACTTTTGTTGTCCTTAGTAAAAGTAAGCTCAGATCATTGTGGTGGTGCCAGTGGAAACTACTCCCAAAAATGCATAGTGAAATGCTTAAAGTGTGTGGTAAGATGCACAAAGCTCTTTTACAATTGTTCAATATGCCTTTGTTACATATCTAACCTAGCATTCACCTAGTTCATGAAGGCAACCATTTGTAGAAAAGGCTTCACCTCAGCTGCAGGCGCGTATAGTAATTAATAAAAAGTAATCATATCTACCTGCTCAATGTCAGTGTGGCTTTCTATGCCAAACTTTTATATTCATCAGCAATGTAAAATCAATTTATTAGACTTCACCAAGAGAGTCTTGCATGTCCAAATGTTGTACCGCTTTTGCCATGATTGTGGTAATCCAACCCAAAGAGATTGTCTTAACAACATTTGCTTTCCACTGCAAGTCCTCTATCTTGTGCCATAGGAAATATGCCCCATTTAGCTGGATACCCTTAACCATACATCACAATATAAGGCAATCACAAGCATTGACTGCACCCGGTCAACTAAGACAATTGATAAGAACGATGAAGAACCTACAATGCATGACTATAGAAGGCATGAGCCTTAGTTCGACTAGAGTTGTATGCAATAAGATTAGTAGGATCTTCGATTACTACTTAGTTTTCACTTGATGTGGAATTGGCATCTCCTGTGCATAATTACCAATATACCCTTAATGTGACTTAACTTAAATAATACAAAATAATCAAATTTTGCCTTATTAAACCTTAATCTTGATTAAATTACTATAATCCTGTTGGGGCCATAATTGGGTCCTCATAGAACCATTGCTTGAACCATTCAAGAAGTGTATAACATGAGCTAGTCTGTCTGAATTAACAATGTCCTATCTTGTTAATTCTATGACTAGGGATATTTAGATATTAACACATTTGCATGCAATAGACATCTTATATCATGAACACTTTCATGATTGCCTTTGCACTGTGTTTATAATATCTAGGACTTCATTTATTAATTTAAGATGTACAAACTCATGTATTTAAACATAGCATTAATAAATGAATGATACCTTTTATTAAGGATATGAGTTCATACATATGAAATACATCCATATTACATAGGCTTTAGGGCATACTCTCTAACAATTATTTTAGGCATATGTTTTTATAACATTGTACATTTCTATATTCCAAACATAAGTATGCTCTTTTACATGTTCTTCATATGCTATGTATGAGTTTATATGCACATATATAATGATATTGGAACTCGGATTAGGATATATGTTATCATGCCATTCTATTAAATTACTTATCATTAATAATGTATGCAAGAGTTACTATAGTGTTACATGTCTCATGTTTAAACACCTCTACATAGAACCTAATGCTCTCTATATGTTATACATAAGTTAGGTAAAATAATATGTGAATTGACTTATAACAGGCCATGTCATATCTATTATATTACTTTTTGTATTACTTTACTTGTAACTTGTAATAAGGCTGCACTTTTCAAAGAATGTGGATAACGGGTGAAACTGTAACTATACTGTGTTGTAGTACCTAAAGGTACAAAGTATACCCGAAGGTAACAATCATAGGGATCCAAACAAAGTCGAACATGGGGACCTACATGAGGCCGAATCATAGGGATCCAAATGGGGTCGAACATGGGGTAGCTATGAGGAACCCTTATAGGCATGCCTATCTATCCACAACCTAAACACAGACATAGGCACTATAACTTATTGCTTTAATTATCTTTATTTCTCTCTTATTGTCTCATACGCCTTTAACTCAATTACAACATATCTTTGGACATTGTATCATATATATAGGTTCATACATTTCTATATTTTATCATAATCAAGTTGCCATCATATACATGTGAACATATATTGGTACCCTTTTATAATCATAACAGCATAGCTTAAAGCATCAATGTATAATCTCAAGTGCTTCTATATAATTTACATGCTTTAATTGTAACATCTCTAGTCATGTATGATCATTATCATAACTATATGACATACATAAGAGTTACAACCATGTGGAGAATATTGTCTGTATGCATGAGTGCACTTATATTTGTATGATCCACCTTGTACCTATACTATTTACTCTTATATCTGAACCTATTATATTTTATATAACACATCATTTTATACATGTATATATATATATATATATATATATCCAATGAATCCCACTATACATATACGTAAACATACATATACATACACATATACCAATATCCATACCTATCTACAAAAATGTGGTTGAAAATGAAAATGGCATTTAGTGACCTAATGCAATTTTGCATAGTCCCTTACCCTTAAATATCAAAATTAATATAAGGTATTGAACTAGTCATCCTTATATATACTAATTCCTTTCTTGATATTCTAGTGACACTGAACTTTCAAATAAATAATGATTACTCATTATTTCATTTTGATATGGCCATACACTTCTCAGTTCACTAATTAAGTGGCCGATGATATTTTCTCTATTATCGAAAGGGGTAATCCCTTTACTTCTCTCATGCTCTCTATCATGGATTAGTGCATACCCAAGCATACCCATACTTGTCACTCTGTTATGAGCACGTTAGGTGTATGTCAAAGTACACAGTAATTCATAAAGAGTTTCATAGAGATTTTAGGTCTAAGAACTCTAATGCAAAACTTACGCATGAGAAACACTTATGACTTGTACCATATAATGTTCTCATGAATGGATCGAATCCAGATACCATGTTCTAAACATGTATCTATGATCTCTGATTGACACTCCAGTCCTTATGATCCGTAAGGAAGAACTCAAATTATCAGAGAGAGCATACTAGTTTTAATTCATTTGTTATTCCATAACAATGACTAACTAGGGAGATTTAGAATGAAGTCGCATTTATTTCAAGGTCTTACAACTATATGCCTCACACATGATAACTTAAACTGTAACAACATTCTTGGATAGTTCTATCAATTGATATGCATAGGAATACAATAGATAAAATAAATTCCTCATTTATTAACTTAAGTGTTTTATAACAATGTATTAGGGCTAGGGATTACACTAACAGTTCATATAAAGATCATATGCAACTCAAGACAAGAATTGAAATGTCTTCATTTTCTTTACCTTTGTATGATACATATACTTTACTTTTTATCAAGCCTGCCTTATTCTATAGCAGTGGATAACGGGTTATGCGGTGGTACCCACTAAAGACCCAAATGGGGTCAAAATGTATTATATAAAGACCTAAACGGGGTCAACGATGGTAGATGGTAGCAGCAGCAAAATTATCCTTATAGTCATGCCTATCTATCCACATCATAGACACAATGTAGGCAATATAATCTCTTTATTTTATCTTTCTTTACTTTACTTTCACTCTATTCATTCATATTCGTATATACAAATGTATACTCTTGTGTAACTATGAATAAGATAATCATGTACATTTTCATGTGTAACTTTTTGTAAACATGTGATTATGTGCACTATTAAGTATTACTATTTTGTACTTTGCTCTTTTTTATCATGTATATTTAAGTATATATAAATATTCCTATATAACTATGAGCAAGATATCATATACATATACATACATAAACTTTCTATAAACATCCTAGCTTGAGCACAATTAAGTATTACTATTTTGTACTTATAATCCCTTCAAATCATATAACTATTTCACATATGTAATATGATGGGACATAACATCATGCTTTATTGAGTTTCTTTAATTTACGATGTGTATGAACATGCTCATAACATAATTACCTTTGAAGTATATTTTATAGTTATATTTGCTTAACTGCATACTTTTGTGATTATATATGTACATACATACTTTACTATCCCTTTTTGTGTGATATTTTCATCACACTATAATCTTGTGAAAGCTTTACATATGCACATAATTAATTACAATTAAACTCAAGTAAGTAATCAATGGAAAACTATACAATCTTTAGTGTATATACTTGTATATACCATTTTGTAAAAATACCATCATATTCTTTGTCATATTATCTATTGTCAAATATACTTCCATGTATTCATATACTTTAGCTTGTTAACATTTGGCATCACATGTGTATTGCCATACTATTTCAATCAAGTAATATCCTTGTGGCTATAAATTTGGTATACTAACATGTAAACATGTATATAATATCATATGGTATCAAAAGACACATATACATGCTTTTACTATGCATGTATCACAATATCTAGTATGTTAATAATATATACAAACATGTATATAATCATGTAAATGACATATCATCTCTAGTGCATAAGCATGTTTGCATCACTTATAGCATAATTCGATCAATTTGCTCAAGTAAGTAATCAATGTAAAGTTATACCATCTCTAGTGTATATACTTGTATACACAGTCTTATTTAATAAAGCAATTATGTACTTTACTATATTTATAATTAATATGCTTCCATGTAATCATGCTTCATCATATATTCATGTGATATGAAAAAGACACATAGTCCCTAATACATAGACATGTATTCTCATCTTTATATAGCAATATGATCAGCTTGTACATGGTGCATTTATATCTAATAGGCATACAAATATACATTGACATTTTTAAATTATAAACTTGTCATATAACTATAACATATAAGCATGCTTATGTTATGTTAATGAAGTCAATAATAACATTGAAACACCTTAAATCTAATGCCTATAACATATATTATGTTATGGATTTTAATCATATAATAGGAGGATGTTAAGCCATTATATCCACATTAATCATTCCAATGATCCATTATTAGTCAACATGCATATTAATTAGGAGTTCTCATAGCTTCATTTACTTTAATTACATATGCACAAGCACTCATCCCATAAACCACATATCATGCTCATACTAAATACAACTACCTAAGCTTTCATATTTAATCTCATGTATATCATTCAACAAATTAGGATTTATACATACATACATATATATATATATATATATAACCAATCGAGCTCCTATATGCATACACATACTAACATTTTGCTGATGAGCTTAATACAATATCATATATCCATAGGATATACATATATTATATAACCTTTATACATATTAAACATATTAAAGAAACTTATACAAAATTAACCAAAATTGCCTACATTAGCTTCTATGAACTGGTGTTGGCTTGTCTTGACGCATAGTATGTTCCCGAAAAAATGCTTTGACTATAGTACCTATACGGATAAAAAACCGGTGCTAAGCTATAAAGCTTAGTAGGGATACTAAGCATGGAAGACAATCTCTCACAGTGATTGTCAAAATGTTATATAATTATACATCAATTAAAACATTAAACATGACGTGTTAAAGATAAGTATATGATAAGATATGAAATCTTAAATAACAAAGTAATCATACATTTACTTCAGCACCCATGAATATCATCATTACATATATAATATGTGCATTTATATGTATATAATACATGCATTAGAAACCATGGTTAAACAAGTTGGTCCATATATCATATGCAATAGTTATACTATAATTAACTATGATGTATTATGCTTAAATTTTTGTCTACTTAAGTTCTAAAGGTGGATAACGAAAATGGTAGATTCTCGAGGGTATCAAAATAGTAGATATCCGAGGATATCGAAATTATAGACCCAAATGGGGCCGACTGTATTGTATACCGATTAAGTGGACCTAAATGGGATCAACCAACAATCCAAATGGGATTGTTCACGATCCAATAGGATCAACTATAATTTATACCCAAACAGGGTCAATGATAGCAGCTGAAATATTGCTATAGGCACCTATCTATCCACAGTTGAACTCTAGTAGCTGGCAATACAGTTTTCAAGTTCATTTTAAATATCATGCTTGTGCTTATATTATACAATTTGCACATGTATGTGATCATATAAAAAAAATACACAATATCTAGTGTATAAACATGTATTCATAAATTCTTATAACAATATGAGTATCGATATTTGAATATATATATCATTATGATCATAACACTTTAACATGTTATCATTAGGCACCACATGTGATCATAGTCATGCTAAAATATTTCTAATGTCATAGTATAAGTGCATGTTCAAATACACATTTACACTGTCAGAGGAGTACATACATGTAAGTATATTTGCATATAACAAGCATGTACATAAGTTTGATCATATATGAATATTTTTATATCATTATCAATAATCTTCACTTATGCACATATATGAATATATATATATATATATATATATATATATATAAACCTTTATCAATAATCATATCACAAGTCATATATAATTCAATGTGCTTCTATGTTGGAAAACATTTAACATAACAATATTCAAATATTAATATAAAATACTTTAACAATTTTGCCTCCAAAATTCTTTAGAGAGGCAGAATACTGGATCCAACTTGTGTGCCTTTTTTAATTTGGAAAAAAGTCATTTTTAGGCCAAGTGTCCTCCTACAAACATAATCCCCTATGTGTCAAGTTTCCAAAAAATTAAGATTAATCTCAATATCACATCTATAACTTGAGATATTCAAGAAAAACAATAGGTTGTTCATAAAATGAAAAATAGTTTTTGTTACCAATTATAAAATTCATAAAATAAAATGAGGAAACAATTAGACCAACATTCCTTCATCAAAGTTAAATTCATATATATCTAGTTTAACCAAAATTTTACATCATAGCAATATGACTCCTCTACCAAGACTTATACCCAAAATACCAAAATTTGTTCCTTAACAGTGCAACCAGTTCCTACTAGATTCAAGCTAAGATTTGACTTGCATGCAAAAAAAAATTAGGTAATGCTTCCTTTATAGCATTCTGACCACTATACAAAAAAATACATAATAATAACCACAACATGTTCCAAAGCTGAAATCAACAGCTCACATGAAATTCAATTAAATATATGGATTACTTAAAGGCAAATTTAGTGCTAGGTCCCTTCAAACAAATTTGTAGACATATCTCTTATATAATCTTAGAAATTAGAATGGTCTCAATTAAAGTTCTCTAACTCAATCTATGCTTAAATTACAGCCACTAGTTCATAAGATTTTCATGTCAGCACTTGTTGTAACACTCTAGAAAATAATTTTTTTCGTTTTTTATTTGATCATACTATCAAACATTTGCATCATTTTTCTACTCTAATTAACCACATGCATGTATTATAACCCTAATCCCATACCTTGGCCGAATCCTATTCTAACCTTCAATCTTTTACAATTCCTTTCCTTTTGTTCTTTCTACCTTCTTCCTCTCCTTTAACAATAATTCATTCTTTAAACATAAATTTCGAGCATTTTACTCAATCAACACTCAACAAAATAAGAACAAGAAGATGAGATCCAATTTAAAATTATTATCTTAATAATATATAGTTAATTATTCTTGATTAATCAACATGGAAAGGGTTTTTTCAAGAATACTTAAAGAGATTGAAAGAAGTTAAGGAAAGTGAATCAGAAAGAAAAACCAAATCTGTATTTTCCACTTTGAGATGCCAATACCCTCTCAACTAAAATCCATATTCTCATTAACTTATGTAATTTAGTTTTTATAATGACATGGAAAATCTCTTTTCTAATCCTTCCACATTTTACATGTCACAATTATTTCTTTCTAACTTTTGCATGTTACACAAAAACCTCTCCCTTTTATGTTTTTTTTAAATCAACCCCTCATTTTTTCCTTTTATTTATAATTAATCCTTTAAATGCCATATTAACAAATTGACCCCTAATATCACACTCCTACTTCAATTACACCCTTAAATATTATTAAACTAAAATTATAAATTTTATTTTCATGCAATTAATATAATTAAAAAAGAATTTATTACTTGTCTCATACTCCATATAAGAGATACACATTCTTAATTTAATCTTAATCAAATATAATCCTATAAAAGCATGCATTTCCAACTAGGGTCATGTTAGGGGCCTCACAATTATCTCCCCCTTAAAGAATTTCGTCCTCGAAATTCATACCTATTTCAAATAATTGAGGATATTGCTCTCTCATGGCTGCTTTCAATTCTCAAGTTACTTCTTGTACACCATGATATTGCCAAAGCACTTTGACTAGAGGCATTTGTTTATACCTCAGTTGTCTCATTTGCCTAGCCATAATTTCTTTCGGTTCCTCATCATACGTGACATCCTACTGTACTTGAATATCTTATACTTGTAGCCTATGTGATTCACCCGAGTGATATCTTCGGAGCATAGACACTTGAAACATGTCATGAAGTTTGGCTAATTCCATAGGAAGAGCCAATCTATCAGCCACTAGTCTGACTCTTTGAAGAATTTCATAAGGACTAATGAATCTCGGACTGAGTTTTCCCGTCTTCTCAAATCTAAGCATCTTTCTCCATAGAGATACCTTCAAAAACACTTTGTCACCCACTTGATACTAGATATCCTATCTTTTCAAGTCAGCATAGGATTTTTGTCTATCACTAGCTTATTTTAGCCTTTGTTTGATAATTTGTACTCTTTCCTCTGTATCTTTAATAAGGTCAGAAATAGTCATTCTACATTTCATCAACTCGGTCTAACAAACTAGAGTTTTACATTTCCTGCCGTACAAAGCCTCATATGGTGCCATTTTAATGCTCCAATGATAACTATTATTATAGGAAAATTCCATTAAAGCCACATATTTGTCCCAACCTCCCGAAAACTACAAAGCACATCCCCTCATCATATCTTCTAGAACTTGAATAACCCTTTCAAATTATACATCCATTTAAGGATGAAAAGTTGTACTATACTTGAGCTGAGTTCCTAAGGCTTGCTATAAACTCTTCCAAAATCTCAATGTAAACCTTAGATCTCGATTAGAAATTATGGATACTAGTATACCATGCAACCGTACAATCTCATTCATATACAATTCTACAAATTTATCCATAGAATAATCTATTCTAATTGGTAGAAAGTGAGCTACTTTGGTCAATTTATCCACTATTACCCAAACAACATCATATTGCCTTTGAGTATGAAGCAAACTGGTCACAAAATCCATAGTAATGTCTTCACACTTCCACTATGGGACTGGAATGGGGTTTAAACGACCTGAAAGGAATTGATGTTCTACCTTCACTTGTTGACATGTTAAACATTTAGAGACATACTCAAGAACATCCCTCTTTATCCCAGACCACCAATAAAACTATTTTAATTTTTGATACATCTTGTTCCCACCTGGATGTATAGTGAATATAGTATTATGCGCTTCATATAATAGTGTTCTCTTCACTTCTTAGTCATTAGGAACACACACCTGTTATGGTAGTACACACCTCTATCTTCTTTCACTGAAAAATCAGATTGTTCTCATTCATATATTGCTTTCAAAATCTATTGCAACCTTTCATTATCCTTTTGAGCATCTAACACTATTTGCCTTACCTTGGGCCTAGATTTAAGTTATGCTAGCAATGCACCATTCAATTCAAATTTCCATATGTATTACTTTAACATTATTGCTGCCATTATCTTATGATTCGAAGCATCAATAACCACATTTACTTTTCTTGGATGGTAATCAACTATGCAATCATAATCTTTGAATAAGTCTAACCATCTTCGCTACCTTATTTTAAGTTCTTTTTGGGTAAAGAAGTATTTGAGGCTTTTATGATTAGTAAAAATTCTGTATTTTTTTCCCATACAAGTAGTGTTGCCAAATCTTCAAAGCAAAAACCACAGCTGCCAGCTCTAGATAATGAGTTGGGTAGTTTTCCTTATGCAGTTTCAAATATCTAGATGTATAAGCTACTACTTTACCATCTTGCATTAATACACATCCCAAACCAACTTTGGAGGCATCATTATACATTGCATACTCTTTCCCTGACATTAGTTGAGTTAAAATTGGAGCTTTAGTCAACATTTTCTTTAACTGATTAAAGCTTACTTGACAATGATCAGACCATTCAAACTTAATATTCTTCCTTAATAGTTTAGTGAGTGGTGAAGCAATGATTGAAAAACCCTTCATAAAACGACAATAATAACCTGTTAACCCTAAAAAAACTTCTAATTTCATACACATTCTTGGGTGGTTTACCATTAATAATATCTTTAATTTTATTTGGATTAACCCTAATGCCTTCAGTAGATACAACATGACTTAGGAAAGAAACTTTCTTAAGCCAAAAGTCACATTTACTAAACTTGGCATACAACTGATTTTCTTTCAAGGTTTGTAACACAATTCTCATATGTTCAGCATGCTCAGCTTCATTTATGGAGTAAACCAATATGTCATTGATAAATACTACAACAAATTGATATAAGTAGGGTCTGCATACCCTATCCATAAGATCCATGAATGTAGCAGGTGCATTTGTCAACCCAAATGGCATAACTAAAAATTCATAATGCCCATAACAAGTTTTGAATGTAGTTTCGAGAACATCCCCATCTTTAACTCTAAGCTAATAATAACTTGATTGCAAGTCTATTTTTGAAAACACACTAGCACCACTCATCTAATGAAATAAATCCTTAATTTGAGGCAAAGGATATTTGTTCTTCACTGTCACTTTGTTCAACTCTCTATAATCAATACACATCCTCATTGATCCATCATTCTTCTTGATAAATAAAACTGGGGCATCCTAAGGTGACACACTAGGTCTGATGAAACCTTTGTCTAACAATTCTTATAATAGAACTTTTAGCACTTTTAATTCAAATAGAACCATTCTATATGGTGCCTTACAGATCGAAGCTGTACTAGGTATGAGACTAGTAGATAACTCAACATCACTTTTTGGAGGAAGACTAGGCAAATCCTCAGGAAATACTTCTAAAAATTCATTCACAATAGGTATATTCTCAAGCTTCATTGTATCTCTTCTTGAGTTAAGGACTAAAGCTAAAATTGTTTCACATCCTTTTCTAAGACAATGTCTAGCTTAGTTTTTCAATATAACATTAGTCATCAGTTTAGAATGATTGCCTTCAACTACCACTTCCCTATCTTCAACACCATTGAGAGTTACTATTTTCATTTCACAATTCACCACTGGTTGATGTTTGGATAATCAATCCATTCCTAAAATTACATCAAATTCATTAAAAGACAACACAATCAAGTCTGCTGAAAACTCTTTCCCTTGAACTACTATAGGACAGTCTTTACATACTTTATTGACAATTACACTATATCCTAATGGACTAGTCACACAAACATCATAATCTAACTACTGTATTTTTCACATATCTCTACCCAAATTCCCAATACAAATATAAGAATGAGTAGAGCCAGGATCAATAAGTGTATGTATGTCATAAGTATAGAGAGAAAAAGTACCAGCTATAACTTCTGGAGCATATGCAATGCCTTGAAGTAAGGACACAACACAAGATACTTTGTAATTTGCAATACAATTAATTTCATTAAGTATTCTCTCTAGCTTTTCCAACTAGAACTCAGCTTCTTTAGATTGTTCTCAATTAGTGCCGAAAAGTTATTATGCCCAATGCTTTCTAATTTCAGATATTGGAGCTTTGGGTATTGTCATTCTTTGCAGAATTTGAGTCATATCCTAAGAAATTTTCAATAAGGCTTCTCCAAGAATAGCTGCAGGAATTTCATTTTGAATAGATGATAAAGATATAGGGTTGGAAGGATTTGATCTAGCAAAAAATTGCTTTCAACCACTTCTTCTATAGAATCCCTAGAAGAATTCTCCGTCTTAAATCTATAAGAAATTAAGGAACTTCTGCATTAGGCCATCACGGCACTATCTCATGTTATAAAATCTTATACTCCTTTTGCCGAGAAAAGACTAAACCTAGGCTCTGATACCAAATTGAAACACCCTAAATCTAATGCCTATAACAAATATTATGCTATGAATTTTAATCATATAATAAGAGGATGTTAAACCATTAAATCCACATTAATCATTCTAATTATCCATTATTAGTCAAGTTGTATATTAATTAGGTGTTTCTCACAACTTCATTTACTTTAATTACATATGCATAAGCACTCATCCCATAAAACCACATATCATGCTTATACTAGATACAATTACCTAAGTTTTCATGTTTAATCTCATATACATCATTTAGTAAATTATGATATATATATATATATATGTAACCATTTTAGCTCCTATATGTATGCACATACTAACATTTTGCTGATGAGCTTAATACAACATCATCTATCCATAGGATATACATATATTATATAACCTTTATACATATTAAACATATTAAAGAAACTAATACAAAATTAACCAAAAACCCCTACATCAGGTTTCATAAACTGGTGTTGGCCTGTCCTGATACAGAGTATGTTCCTGAGCAAACACTCTAACTATAGTACCTACATGGATAAAATAACCTGTGCTAAGCTACAAAGCTTAGTGGGGTTACTAAACATGGAAGACAATCTCTCATAGTGATTTCCAAAATTTTATATAAGCATACATCAATTGAAATATTAAACATGACATGTTAAAGATAGGTATATGATAAGATATGAAAACTTAAATAACAAAGTAATCATACATTTACTTCAGCATCCATGAATATCATCATCACATATATAATATGTGCATTTATATATGTGAATATCAACATTTTTATTAAAAATAGTTTGTGTGACCTCTTTGAAAAATTCATAAATTAAAATAGATACAAAATTAGATTAACATTTATTAATGAGAGTTATACTGTGATAAGTTTAATTTATCCATAAATTTGTCCCATAGCATTTTGACCTTTTAAGCATAAGTTACATCCAAAATACTACAACTTGTTGGTTGACACTAAATAGTTCCCTTTATTGGTAAAGGAGAACGAGCTAAAATGGTTTTGGAATTAATACATTCAGATGTATGCTATGCAATGACTACACATGCCATAGGAGGTTACTCGGACTTCATTACTTTCATAGATGATTATTCAAGGTTTGGATATATCTATCTAATGAAATATAAATCATAAGCCTTTGAAAAATTCAAGTAATTCAGAAATGAAGTAGAGAAGCAACTTAGCAAGAGTATTAAGACATTTAGATCAAATCGAGATGGAGAGTACTTAAGTCAAGAATTTCAAGATTATCTTAGAGATAATGGGATTTTATCTTAATGGACTCCACCATATACACCACAACATAATGGTTTATCTGAATGGAAAAATCGAACACTATTAGATATGGCTCGATCCAAGATGAGTCAAGCAGACTTGCCTAAGTCCTTTTGGGGATATACACTAGAAACTATTGTTCATGTGTTAAATAGAGTTCCTAATTGGTTCATGTTACTCCATATGAGATATGGAATAACAAGAAACCATACTTTCTCATATGAAAGTATGGGGTTGCCCTGCTTAAGTGAAAAGGACAATGTTAGACAAACTAGAGGTTAAGTCTGACAAATGTTTATTTGTGGGATATCCTAAAAAAACATTTGGATATTATTTCTATCATCCCTTAGAACAAAAGATGTTTGTTTCAAGGCATGCTATCTTATTGGAAAGAGAATTTCTCCTATGAGAGGACAATGGGAGTAAAATAAAACTTGGTGAAGTTCAAGACCCATAAATCAAAGTAGATCAATCGTTTGAACCTGAAATGAAATTTTATAATGATGAGATTACAGTTGAACCTAATTATATGCAAAATCCTAAAAGACCTACTAGGATGCATTCTATCCTTGTGAGATATGGATTTCACATTGATTCAAATAGAGATATGAAATACAAAATTTCATTAGGTCACTAAATGTCATTTGCATTTTCATTTAATTTGGAATGTTATAATATCTTGCTAGAGAATATATATAGCCTTTGAATTAATTTATTAATTCATTGCAAATATTAAATGGCCCTATAGGATCATAAACAAAGCATTGGGCTTAAAATATTTAAATAGTGTGTTGGGCATTAATTTGAGCTTTTATTTAAAGTCAAATTAATTTATGTAATGGGTATTAAAATTGCTAATTAGACCACTAATGCAGCAGAGCTAGACTGATTCTCGTAAACATTTTTTTGCCTTAAACAACTAGCTGTTTAAGGAAAATCTATAAAACAGTTTTTTTTGCCTTAAAAAAATCTGTAAACTATTTTTTTTTGCCTTAAATAGCTAGTTGTTTAAGGCAAAGTTGTTAAACAGTTGGTCCATGAGAGAGAAATTCACTCCACAAGGTTTAATTTCATTTAATTAATTATCTTAAATTAATTAATGTAATTGAGTATTAATTCCTAAATAGTATTTGAATCAAAATAAAACACTTAAGAGGGAGATAATGTGACTGAAAATTCAAGGAAGAATCCTAGTAAATTTCGGCAACTATTAATCCCTAATGAAGTGGTTGATTTTGATTAAATGACTAATGCAAATTCAAATTAATTTGAATTTAAAAAACTGATAGAATTTGAATCAATTTAAATCACTTAATTATGATGTGATGGAGGTTGAAAATAATTCTAAAGGAATTTTGGCATTCACATCTTTCCTAGTTTAATGATATAAATTGGTTAATTCTATTTTTGACCTAGGTGACAATTTCTCTCTAGTGACGCCACTCTCAAGAGAAATAATTCTTTCATCTCTTGTGTTCTTGGGTAGCAATAGCAACAATAAAGAAGAACAAGATCAGATCTTATGGCTTCAAACCATTCCCATTGTCGAATACACAAACATAGAGCTATCACTCTCAATTTTAAGTCATCTTTGCGAGTGTGTGTGTGAGCATACAGTGGTGTGGCATAAAGGCTTCTCTTTTGGCTTTGGTGATCAAGATATAAGGTATACAAGTCCATTTTATTTGCTGGTCATCTTCAAAATCAAGTTTTGAAGTGCATCCAAACTTGTAAGTTTTCAAAAACCCTAAAATTGTATGTTTTGATTCTTTGTTGCATATTGCATGGCATGTATGATCTAAATTTTAATTTTTTCCGCTGTGTGATCATCATGTATACGCCATGTGATATCCCTTCAGAGATCACCAAAGTTATCTTAAGTAGCAAGTGATATACTATGACTCAATAACTGAATACTTCTAACTTGAGGTGAACATAGTTAGGAGGTTGGATATATCATGACCTAGTTGAAGATAGTTGAGTGATTAACAAAGGATTCACCATCCCAGATTTATTAAGGGAAGTTATCTCGCATAATTCTATAATTGCCTTGTTCAGAGAATCTTTGGCCAGAGTAATATGCCATGATGGATAGGGATCCATGAAGGGAATTTTGGGAACAATGGTTAAATTAATAGAACATACATAATTTGATTTATATGAGTTGACAAAAATCCATACTCAGAATCTAATTGAGATAAGAGTGGTGAAAGGAGTAATTGCACGGTAACTGTTTTTATGGAAGGGTATAGTCAAACCACTTGACTTTCCTGACATTTGGGTAGTCATGATGCCTAGCAAAAGGTCGCTCATGATTTTTACAATAGTGTATCATAAAATCAATAGGGATTGATAAAATGATTTAAAGAAGTTTAAATCATGTGAGTTTTGAATAAAATTCATAATTATATATTATACTACTAATATGGACAGGAACCCAATAGGTCACATACATATAGAGTAAAAGATAAAATGGTAAAGTGACAAGGATAATAATATTTGATATTATTATAGGAGAAGAGAAATGAATAAAAGAATAATTAATTAAAGAGCTTAATTAATTATGATCAAGTAGAATTGTTCACAGAACTTTTTAGAAATGTTCTGTAAAATGGACCTAATTGAAATATTGTATTTCATAATTAATTATTATTATTGTACTATAAGTGTTATAAGGCTGATATAACAATTAATAGATCCATTGGAGAAATTATAGAGGCCCAAATAATTTATTTTGGTGTAGAAACCCTCCAGAGGAAGGGTTTTATGCCAACTTCAGATAGAAGGCCTTAGAGGCCTAATTCTTGGACCAAAATAAATTAAATATATTTCATAAGTGTTATGGAGCCTAAATATGTAATTTGGATGGATTTGGAATTCTTTTGGGTAATTTAATCAAGTGTATGCATAAAGGGCCTAGTTTATGGGTTTTGTGCATGGTCTTTTGTGAAAAGACTTAAATTGAATTTAATTAAAGCCAAAAAAATTATTAATAATTTCAAAAGCCCATTTAATATTTCTCCAGCAATTTTAAAGAGTCCAATCCCATTTTGAAGTAAAATTTTTAACCTAACTATAAAAATCAAAGTGATAGGGATTTTAGGGTTAAGTGAACAATTAAGAGAAAAAGAAATTCTCTCCCTAAAAAACCCTAGCTGCCACTCCCTTGCTAGCATCAACGGGAATTTGGCCAGCCTTGTGATTCCTCCATTATTAGTTTATTTATTCTTTTTTTAGTGTTGATTACTCATTGGAGGTGTTCAATTTTGGACACTGTGTTTTGCGACAACCCAATGAGAAGGAAAATCATCTGTTCAACAAAAATCAAAGGTGATTTTTCTTATTCTCATTAATATTTATATTGTAAATTCATGGCAAGATCAAATCTATTGGTTAAAAAATTTTAAATTTTGCTTATGTATGTGCTGCATGTAATCGATAATTCCCAACATGTGGCATATATAATATCATATAAATAGGTATACCATCTCGAATATATGAACATGTATTCTCGTAGTCATTTACTTTGAAATGTTAACATAAAAACATTACATGTAATCAAAATATATAAGCATATTCATATCCATTTAAATAAATAAAAATCAATATGCTTGTTCATGGGCTTGTCGCATAATATGTTTCCTAAAATCACATATACATATAGCTCTATTTTATGGTATTATCATACCTCTTAGTTATATAAATATATCATGCACCCATTGTTATGTATAAATTTATAATACTAGTATTCTTACCTATAATATACAATAAGAAACATCCTCATCTTATGATCTAATTACTTTAAAAATAATATAATTACTGGTAGTACGTTTATACATCAAGAATTAACTTATACAATATATGATAGGCATATTTCTGAGTCTGTTATGCATTTCAATTTTTCAATAATAGATGGCTAAATTAAAAAAAATTAACCTTATGAAAAAATAAAGATTTATGTCTCTAGTTTCTTATGCTTTATATACCACTCAATTTTGACAATCAAATTAAGAGTTATAAGCCAATCAACGTAGACTGTCCAAAAGTACATTTTTATCAAAAATAGTTTGTGTGACCACTTTGAAAAATTCATAGATTAAAATAGGTACAGAATTAGACTAACATTCATTCTTGACAATTGTACTCTTATAAGTCTAGTTTATCCATAAATTTTGGCCATAGAAGTTTTACCTTTTTAGCATGAGTTACATCCAAAATCCTACAACCTATTCATTGACACCAAACTACTCATTATACGAAAATTAGTTTTTATTTCAACTTAGACAATTCGTAGAGGAAAATGAACATAAAATTTAACCAACATTCCTTTAAAAAATTGTACTCCTAGATTTCTAGTTTCTATAACATTAAAAATCATATAATTATCATATCTACAACTCAAAATATTTCAAAATTACAAAAGGTTGTTCTAGTGATAGGGTAACAATTAATTTCAATTTTCAACCTAAATTTAGACAAGTTTAGAGACAGATTTAGGATTTGTCTTCTTAATAGAAAAGGTAGATATATGAGTCTAGTTTCCAACACAATTTTAACCCAATTTGCAAATCTATAACTCTATATATGATCAAAACAATCTCACTAGGTCAGATGAGTTCTAATACAAATTTTTGATAGTAAAGGAATTTTCAAGCATTTTGATGAATATAAATTAAATAGAAAATTTTCCTAATCAGGGATTAATTTTACCCACATTTCCCTCACAATTTGTCTTCACATTCAACTATTAAAAATGTTAATTTAGGGTTTAACATTTTTTAACCAATTAACACATTCATTTGTACACATCCAATATTTTATCGAGTAATTTCTTAAGTAAGCTTTTCTTACATCAAAATCAACCCTAATAAAGCATGAATGTTACTAACACATCATAATCCCATACCTTGGCCGAAACCTTATCCCTTCACTTCAAACCCTTGTAACTTCCTTGCCTTTAATCTTCTTTCTGTCTCCTTCTACTACATATATCCATGCATCCATGAATTAAACCCAAATTTAATCTTCATTATAATACATTTAGACTTCAACAAAAAAGATGAAGGAAAGAGATGAGAGATGAATCCATTACCTTACAATTTTATTTACAAAACTTCTAAATCACTTAACATACAACATAATTTTCCCTCGAGATTTTTAGAGATACAAGGAAGAAATTTAAAGAGAGAGAGATGAGAGATGAAAGAAAGAAGAAGACTTCTCTTTTTTCAATCGCCCCCACCAAGAACACAACCAATCTTTGCATTTTTCTCTCCTACATGCATGAGTTTATACATTATGAAGTGGAGAACAAGTTCACTTTTAATCTTTCAAAATTAAAATTAATCATACTTAATAACTTACATACATAACAGAAACATACTTTTGTAATTTCATGCCACTCCTCTCTATGCTCACACACACACTTGTTGAAACATCCTAATCTAATGTCTTTATCATGTATCATGTTATACCTTTCAATCACATAATAGTAGGTTATTAACCCAAAGTTGTATACATTTATCATATCAAATAGTCTATTTATATAGGTTCCTATGCATCAATTAGGTATTTCCCACAACTCCAGTCTCTTAATTATGTATGCATAATGGCTTATTTTATAACATACTCATCATTTTCATGTTAGTTATAACTATCTTAACTCCATGTCTTATCATGCATAACATTTATCAATTGATCTAGCATATGACTAAGCATTTTAGCTACTACATGCATGCATGCTTTGGCATTTTTTTTACTAAACTTATTACATCACTTACTTCATATTACACACACACACATATATATAATAACCCTTTTTATACATATTAAATGTGCAAAAGAACTTGCACCAAAATAACCAAAAAGAATCCTACATCAACTTTTATGACTTAGGTGTTGGCCTATCCTAAAGCAAAAATTGTTCTTGAGCAAAAGCTTTTAAAGCAGTGCCTACATGAATTAAATAACCCATACTAGGCTAGAAAGCTTAGTGGGGATGCTAATTTTGAAAGACAACCACTCACAACGATTGTCGGAAACATATAACATACAAAAGTTGATAATAACAAGAATAACATGTTTAAAATAACTAAATGACATAATAGAATATCATAATTAATAATCACTTCTCATTTTTATATTAACATGCTTGAAATTAAAGCATAACATAGGAGGATCAGTATCAAAAGTATCCAACTATTACATATGCAATGGGAAATACAGTTAAACATATTATCTTATATATCACGCTTTATTTATATAAAAATTAACTGTAACGTAATAACACAATAGTTTAGCCTACTTAAGTTCTAAAGGTGGATAACGAAAATGGTGGATACTCGAGGGTATCAAAATGATGGATATCTGAAGATATCAAAACTATGGACCCAATTAGGGCCAATTGTATGGTGGATCGGTCAAGGACCAAAACGAGGTCAAGTTATAACCTTAATGGGCTGTGTAAGATCCAATAAGATTAACTATACTATGGACCTAAAAAGGTTGATTGTGGCAGTTGCAATATCCATATAGGTGCCTATCTATCCACAATTGAACTCTAATTGCAGGCAATTCTTTATTACATTATGTTTTCATATACCATTTTACACTTGATTAAATGTCAATTTGCATACATATGACTTTAGTATAGATATATTACTACTACTGTAAAACTATGTATGCAATGTTCATGTATATTGATACACATAGTTTTTGATCGTGTTAACATTAGTCATCATATTTAGCTTGATCATAACATGTCAATTAGTTAATATTTGTTACCTATATAAGTGCTCAACCTAAGTCATGCCTTGTTCTTAGAATTTTCCAATATAGCACCACTAGGTGTATGATCATGAAAAAAATCCAAAATCTCCAGTTTATACATGTACATGTAACAATTTTGCCATTTAACAAGTCAATGTTTTGGCAATTTAGCATATATTATCTTATAAATACTTAAACATGTTATCCATAAAACTTTACATATGACATGGTCATACCATTATATTATTTATTTCATGACATAGGTACATGTCATAAAATAGACTTGGTCACCATAAAAGTACATACAAACGTTAACATTACATATAACAATCATGCACAAATTTCATCACAAATATATGTTAGATATATTCATCACAAGTCCTTATCCATGTACACATGTGAATGTATATGTATACATATAATCTTATATTAATAGTCATATTACATACTCTATCCAATTCATTTTGTAATCACATAAACACATATTTAGCTCAATTAATTGAAAACCATAAGATAAAGTACATTGAAAATCTGCATGGGGCAGCATTCTGTACTCAACTTGTGAGCCACAAATAAATTTGAAAATATCATTTTTAGGCTAAATGATCTTCTACAATCAAATTCCCCTATGTGTATAGTTTCCACAACATTAAATTTCACCTTAATATCTTACCTATAGCACAAGATATTTGAGAAATACTATAGGCAATTCATATAATAGAAATAGTGTTTACTGTCACTTCTAAAACTTCATAGCATAAAATTAAAAGGGATTTAGACCAATATTTCATCATCAAAAACGTGCTCCTAGTATCTAGTTTACCTAGAATTTTATAGCATAAGATTTTGACTTCTCTACTAATACTTATGCCTAAAATACCAAAAATCTATACCTTTACAGTACAAACGGATTCAACGAATTTCATGCTAATATTTGACATACATGGAAATAAAATTAGGCATTACTTCCTTCATATGAAATGTATAATTGGAAGTCTATTTTGCATGGGAATTAATCTCATGTCATTCTAATCATTGTACATAGAGATATCTCAATTTTTTCCCAACCTGGTCCAGAATCCGAAATTAGAAGTTCTCCTAAATTCAATAAATGATAAAAAATTATTTGATTTGTTACAATTAGAGGTCTCCATTACAACTTACACTAAATTTTCAGTCACTAGGTCAGATATTCATCTCATCCCTTCATTCATATTTCTTACATTGTACTCTCTTTTAATTACTACAAATTCAATTTAATCACAACAAGTTTCAGCAACCATATTCACATGCAACAACCAATTTCACATGCATTAAGGTAGCCCTACTCCTATACCTTTGCCTAATTTCCTTTAGCCAATTAATCCTTTGCAAGACCTTTTTCTTTGTCTCTTCTACCTTATCCTTCTTTGTCTATAATATAAATCATTCTCTAATTCATCATTTCTAACAGCCTTTCCCAACTGAAATCCAATAAGAAAATGAAGAAGAAGATGATGATGATGAAGATAACCAAAATTAAAACCATACCTTAATAATTTACATCAATATTTTCTTGAACAACCCACATGCATGAAATTTTCTTCAAGAATTCATAGATAATTGACAGATTAAGATATAATTGTAGGAGATGAAGAAGAAATAATTCAAGGCTGAAGATACCAGCCCTCTCTCTCAATTCAGTCTCCCATTTCTCTTTCTTTCCATTAAAATCAACTTAAATAATAGTATAAAATATCCCTTCTAATCCTTCAACAATTTGCATATCATACCTTTAGCTATTTCCTTTTTGCATGATATAAAGTGACCCCTCCGCTAAATTCTTCTTTTAAATTGACCACACAATTATTATTTTATTCATAATTAACCCCTAAAAATGTCATAAATTACAAATTTACCCCTAATCAATACTTTATACTCCAATTATACACTCGATTACTATTAAAGTACACTATTAAAGTTTATTTTCATGCAATTAAAATAATAAAAACATAATTTATAACCTTGTCCCATACTTATACGAAATTCTCATTTAATTTTAATATTAATCAAATAAAAATCCTCTAAAAAAATATGCAAATTCAATTGGGGCCATGTCAAGAGCCTTACAATTCTCTCCCCCTTAAAGAATTTCGTCCTCAAAATTTATATCTGATTCAAATAATTGAGGATATTGCTCCCTCATGGCTGCCTCTAGTTCCCAAGTCACTTCTTACATAACATGATGTTGCAATAGTACTTTGACCAGAGGGATCTGCTTGTTCCTCAATTGCCTGATTTCTCTAGCCAGGATTTCTTTCAATTCCTCATCATACGTGAAATCCGACTACAATTGAATATCTTGAACTTATAACTTATGAGATTTATCAGAGCGATATCTTCGAAGCATAGACATATGAAACACATCATGAAGCTTGGCTAATTCCATAGGAAGAGTCAACATATAAGCCACTGGTCCAACTCTTTGAAGAATTTCATTTAGACCAATGAATCTCGGACTGAGTTTTCCCTTTTTCCCAAATCTAAGAACTTTTCTCTAGGGAGATACCTTCAAAAACACTCTATCAACAACCTAGTACTCGATATCTTTTCTTTTCAAGTCAACATGTGATTTCTACCTGTCACTAGCTTATTTCAACCTCTACTTGATAACTTGAACTTTTTCCTCTGTATCTCTAACAAGGTCAGGACAAATTAACTTACATTCAGTCAACTCAATCCAACAGACTAAAGTTTTACATTTCTTGCCATACAAAGCCCATATGGTTCCATTTGAATACTCTTCTAATAGCTATTAGTATAAGAAAATTCCATTAAGGCTACGTATTTATCCCAACTTCCGGAAAACTCCAAAGCACATCCCCTCATCATATCTTCTAGAATCTGAATAACCTTTTCGGATTGCCCATCCGTTCATCGATGAAAAGTTGTACTGTACTTGAGTTGTGTTCCCAAAGCTTGTTGTAGACTCTACCAAAATCTCAATGTAAACATTGGATCTAGATTTGAAATTATAAACATGGGAATACCATGTAACCATACAATCTCATTCACATATAATTCTGCAAGCCTATCCATGGAATAATCTATTCGAACCGATAAAAAGTGAGCTACTTTTGTTAACTTATCCACTATTACCCAAACAACATCATATTTTCTTTGAGAAAGAGGCAAACCGGTAACAAAATCCGTGGTAATGTCTTCCCACTTCCACTATGGAATCAGAATGGGATATCAGACACCTAAATAAAACTGATGTTCTGCATTCACTTGCTGACATGTTAGACATTTAAAAACATAATCAACAATATCCTTCTCTATGCTAGACAACCAGTAAAACTGTTTCAACTCTTGATACATCTTGTTCCCACCTGGATGCATAGTAAATGTAGTATTATGTGCTTCATACAACAATATTCTTTTCACTTCTTTGTCATCAGGAATACACAACCGGTTATGGTAGTATACACCACCATCTTCTTTCATTGAAAAATCTAATTGATCTCCTTCACAAACTACTTTGACAATCTATTGTAACTTTATACCATCCTTTTGAGCATCTATCACTATTTGCCTAACCATGGGCCTAACTTTAAGTTGTGTTAGTAAGGCACGATCCGAAGCAAATTTCCATCTACACTATTTTAACATCAATACTACCATTGTCTTACGACTCAAGGCATCAGCAACCACATTCGCTTTTCTTGGGTGGTAGTCAACTATACAATCATAATCTTTGAATAGTTCCAACCATCTTCTCTGCCTCAAATTAAGTTCTTTTTGAGTAAGCAAATACTTGAGGCTTTTATGATCTGTGTAAATCTTGCATTTTTTCCCATACAAGAAATGTCGCCAAATCTTTAAAGCAAATATCACAGTTGCCAAATCTAGATCATGAGTCAGGTAGTTCTGTTAATGCCTTTTCAACTGCCTAGATGCATAAGCTATAACTTTACCATCTTGCATTAATACACAACCCAAACCAACCTTAGAAGCATCACAGTACAATCGCATACTCTTTCCCTGACATAGGTTGGGTCAACACTAGAGCTTCTGTCAACATCTTCTTCAACCTTTCAAAGCTTGTTTGACAATGATCAGACCATTCAAACTTAATATTCTTCCTTAACAGCTTAGTGAGGGGCTAAGCAATGATAGAAAAACCCTTCACAAAACTACGATAATAACCTACCAACCCAAGAAAACTTCTAATTTCATGTACATTCCTCGGTGATCTCCAATTAATAATAGCTTCAATTTTATTTGGATCAATCCTAACACCTTCAGCAGATACAACATGACATAGGAAAGAAACTTCCTTAAGCCAGAAGTCACATTTACTCAATTTGGCATACAATTCATTTTCTTTCAAAGTTTGCAATACAATTCTCAGATGTTCAGCATGCACAACTTCATTTCTAGAGTAAATTAATATGTCATCAATAAACACTACAACAAATCAATCCAAGTAGGGTTTGAATACCCTATTCATAAGATCCATGAATGCAGTAGGTGTATTAGTCAACCCAAATGGCATAACTAGGAATTCATAATGCCCATAATGAGTTCTAAATGCAGTCTTACGAACATCCCCATCTTTAACCCTGAGCTGATAATATCCTAATCGAAAATCTATTTTTGAAAACACACCAGCACCACTTAACTGATCAAATAAATCCTCAATTTGAGGCAAAGGATATTTGTTCTTCACTGTCATTTTGTTCAATTGTCTATAATCGATACACATTCTCATAGACCCATCCTTCTTCTTAATAAATAAAATCGGAGCACCCCAAGTTGACACACTGGGTCTGATGAAGCCTTTGTTTAACAATTCCTGTAATTAAAACTTTAACTCAATTAATTCAGATGGAGCCATTTTGTACGGTGCCCTGGGGATCGGGGCTGTACCAGGTAATAGATCAATAGACAACTCAACATCTATTTATGGAGGAAGACCAGGCAATTCCTCAAGAAATACTTCTAGAAATTCTTTCACAATTGGTATATTCTCAAGTTTCACTGTATCCCTTTTTGAGTCAAGGACTAAAGCTAAAAATGATTCACATCCTTTTTCTAAGACAATGCCTAGATTGCATTGTTGATTATAACATTAGTTGAAAGCTTAGAACAATTGCCTTCTACTATCACTTCCTTTCCTTCATCATTCCTAAAAGTTACTATTTTCATTTCACAATTTACCACTACATGATGCTTGGATAACCAATGCATACCTAGAATTACACCAAACTCATGAAAAGGCAACACAATCAAATCTGCTGGAAGCTGTCTCCCTTAAACTACTATAGGACAGTCTTTACACACCTTATTAATAATTATACTGTCTCCTAATGGACAAGTTACACATACATCAAAATCTAACTATTGTGTTTTAAACCTATCTCTACCCGAAACCATAATACAAACATATGAGTGAGTAGAGCCAGGATCATTGAGTGCATGTATGTTACAATTATAAAGAGAAAAAGTACCAGCTATAACTTCTGGAGCATTCTGTTCCTCCCGAGCCTTCATTGCATATGCCCATCTAGCAACAATTTAAGTAGAAGGTCTATCAACTATTTCTAACATATTCAGGGATTAATATCTATGATGAGCTAATCCACCCCTTCCTCTGCCTCTACCTCTTCCATGTGAGGGTGCATTATAAGCTCCCCTACTATTCTATTGCTTAAAACCTTGATCCAATTTTAAAGGACAATTTGCCATAAAATGATCAACACTGCCACATCTAAAGCATTCTCCAGCCAGTTTCCAGTAATTACCCCAATGGTGCCAGGAATAATGTGAACACTTAGGTGATTGACCCTCACTTTATCTTTCCGATGCTTCCTTATCATTTTTAAACTTGGCAGAAGATTTTTGTTTCTTTCCTTTATTAGCAGAACTAAAAATAGACTCTGTAGGCTGACCTCCTTGAGTTCCTCTAAATCTTTTTCCAGTTGAAGATCCTCCCCTAGGATCACTTCTTTTGTGCTCCCTCTCTCTTTTAGCAATTTCATATTTTTCAATTTTCATGGTAGTTGTAACCAGTTGATTAAAATATAACAATTTAGAGATGTAAATCCGAATAATTTTTCTTTGATTCAATCATTCAGCCCATCTTCAAAGTGCCTACATTTAAATACTCCTATCAACATTTCCTTGGGAACATACTTGCATAACCGGCTAAATTCTTTTTCATATTTAGCCACAGATAAAGCTTTTTGTCTCAGACTTACAAACTGCTTCAATTTCTCCTTTTTGTAAGCCTCAGTAACATATTTCTTTTTGAACTCCCCCTCAAAGAATTCCTAGGTAAGTGGGTTAGGTAACTGAGGTTATCTCAAAATCAACTTCTACTAATTATAAGCCATGCCTTGAAGTAAGGACACAGCATAAGATACCTTGTGATTTTCAGGGCAGTTAATTTCATCAAATATCCTCTCCAGCTTTTCTAACAAGAACTTAGCTTCTTCAGATTGTTCTAAATTAGTGCCAATAAATTCTTATGCCTCATGCTTTCTAATTTTAGATATTGGAGCCTTGGGCATAGTCATTTTTTGTAGAATCTGGGCCATATCCTAAGAAATTTTTAACAAGGCCTCTCCAGGAACTGTAGTAGGAATTTCATTTCAATGCGATGATGAAGTCACTTGATTATAAGGATTTGATATAACTAGAAAATTACTTCCAACCGATTCTTTTATAGTATCCCTAGAGGAATTCTCTATCCTGAATCTATAAGAAAACAAGAACTTTTGCATTAGGCCAACACAACACTATCTCATATTAAAAGATCCTATACTCACATTGCTCAAAAAAGGCTAAACCATGCTCTAATACCAAATTGAAACACCCTAATCTAATGCCTTTACCATGTATCATGTTATACCTTTCAATCACATAATAGTAGGTTATTAACCCAAAGTTGTATACATTTATCTTTTCAAATAGTCTATTTATATAGGTATCTTATGCATCAATTAGGTATTTCCCACAACTTCAGTCTCTTACTTACGTATGCAAAATGGCTTTTTCTATAACTTACTCATCATTTTCATGTTAGTTATAAATGTCTTAACTTCATATCTCATCATGCATTATTAATTAAAATGAATAGTTGTACATAATAATAATAATAAAATAAGAGAAGCGAATACCTTGAATTTTCTAGACTAGAACACATGACTTTAAAGAAAAGAAAAGAATAAATGAATAAACAAGAATTAAATAAGAAAAAGGAGGAAAAAGAAGAAAGATGGGAGAGAGGAGGTAGATTAGGACCAAAAAAGGAAAAAAGCGAAGGAAGGCCGATCAGATAATGATCAACGATGCAGGTCACCGGCGAACCCTTCGTCGTCATTTTCTCTCTATCGCTGGCCACCTATCCTTGCCTTCACTTCCATGACACTTCCTTCAGCCAATTTCTCCCCTCAATTAAAGCGATACTGCCCCTTCTTGTTTCAGCAATTGGTGGTAGCGACCAATGGCCTAATCTACCGACGACATTCTTCTGTGGTCGTCACTTTCTGAAAAATCAGCGGATCAAAATTCAAGGAAGTGGCAATTTTTGGAATCAAAATTGAGGAAAAAAATAAAAATAAATAATAGAAATTTCACTTTAACAGGTACATGACTACCTCTCTGTAGATTTCCTAAATAAATCCTGAAATTTGTTAAGCTTTGTTTATTTTCTTTATCAGATTGTTGTTTGCGGTGCGAATTTCTTTGTTTAATGCATTTGTTAGTTGAGGTTGCCAACTTAAGATTCGATTTTGAATTATAATATTTTTTTGTTGAAGATCCAGTTCTTTTTGTACTAAGCACTTATTTTATGAAGTAAATTTTGCTACCAGCATGCTGTCATGTTGTTATTCTTAAATAATGGTCTAGGGGTTAGAATTTATATTGTTAGCTGGATGTTGATTCAAGTATAAATTGGTTGTACTATTTTAAATTTTTAGTAAATTAGGAAGATATGTCATTTTGGATAGGATATATGCATATAACAGTAAGAGTTGGTTAAAGTACAATTTCAAGTTTTTAAGGGTTCCGGAGTTGGTCAAATTACGGGCGATGCTCAAAATTTTATCATCTTAATGGAAATAAATTAAATTGAAAGGAAGAGAGCACATAAGCTTTAAATAAAATATATTAGCTTGGTTTTGATAGGCCAATAAACCATGAGATTTAATTAATTCCCTTTTTAAAATAAGGTCGGTGAGAATGTTTGATGTAACTCATAATTCCTTGAATCTTATGTTTAAGTTTATATCCATCAACATTAGGAAGAAATTACAATTCAAACCAACTAAAGTTATAACTATAAAATTAGTAGCAATTATGTTGTAATAAAACATATTTAGGTTGAGTTATAATATGTAGGTGATGTTTTCCTTAAACCGTAAGCACTATATCAAGAATGGGAATTTTGTGAGCTTAAGGAGCTGGCCATTATTAATAACATCCTTTGGCAATATAAAATACCACTTAAGATGTTGAAATTTGTTCAAGAACCAAGCAAAAATTTTTAAATGAATTATTGTGGGTCTCTAAGTAAAGTGGCAAGTATGATTATGAGTACATTTGAAATTAATAATTGACGTATTAGGTTAAGTTTAATTTCTTTTATGTTCAATTTAACTAGCCAACGATCATGGTTGAAGGTTGGATTTGGTAGGTACCTTCTGTAATTTAAATGAAAAATGTGGAAAAACTTACTGCAGGCCTTTAACGATTAAATAGGTACACAACTCAAAGGTGAAAGAAATAAAATTAGTTTAATCTTAGTATCCTAATAAACTACACGGGTAAAATTAATTTAATTTCATTTTGGATGGATTAGTTTAGTATTATTTAATGGATAGGGGTGGTAAAGTTAGTTTGATACATAAACTTAAAGATTAAATCCCTTTTTATGCCTAACTAAATTGGACAACTAGAATTATTGATTAGCTTATGGAAAAAATAAGAAATTAAAATGAGACATTTAAGTATGAATATCAATTTAGTGTTAGAGGGTATTATCCCAAAGAATTCTAATTCCACATATTACTTCAGTGACATAGATGATGACTGTCTTGCGGTGTTCTTTTAGAATTTAAGCATCATTTTATTTTCCTAGTTTCTGCCTCCTGTTTACTTATTTTATTGATAGATTGGTGGAACTCTAACATTTTTTCATGAAGTATCCAATGATAGTGTAAGCCCTAGCCCCAATACATTGTAATAAAACACTTTAGTTTATAACTGAGGCATTTGTTTTATCTATTGTATTCCTATGCATATCAATTGATAGAACTATCCAAGAATGTTGTTTCAGTTTAAGTTATCATGTGTGAGGCACATGTTTGTAAGACCTTGAAAAAAAAGAGACTTCATTCTAAATATCCCTAGTCAGTCATTGTTATGGGAATAACAAATGAATTAAGACTGGTATGCTCTCTCTGATAAGTTGAGTTCTGTCTTAAGAATCATAAGGACAAGAGTGTCAATCAGATATCATAGATACATGTTTAGAACATGGTATCTGGATTCGATCGGTTCATGAGAACACTACATGGTACAAGTCATAAGTGTTTCTCATATGTAAGTTTTGCATCGGAGTTCTTAGACCTAAAATCTCTATGAAACTCTTTATGAATTACTGTGTACTTTGACATACACCTAACGTGCTCGTAACAGAGTGACAAGTATGTGTATGCATTGATTCATGTTAGAGAGCATGAGAGAAGTGAAGGGATTACCCCTCTCAATAAGAGAGAAAATATCATCGGCCACTTAATCAGTGAACTGAGAAGTGTATGGCCATACAGAGATTAAATAATGAGTAATCATTATTTATTTGAGAGTTCAGTGTCACTAGAATGTCAAGATAGGAATTAATATATATAAGGATGACTAGTTCCATGCCTTATATTAATCCTGATATTTATGGGTAAGGGACTATGCAAAATTGCATTAGGTCACTAAATGCCATATGTATTTTCATTTAATTTGGAATGCTATAATATCTTGCTAGAGAATATATATAGCCTTTGAATTAATTCATTAATTCATTGCCAACATTAATTGGACCTATAGGATCGTACATGAAGCATTGGGCTTAAAATATTTAAATAAAGTATTGAGCATTAATTTGGACTTTTAATTAAAGTCAAATTAATGTATGTAATGGGTATTAAAATTGCTATTGGACCTTGGTCCATGAGAGAGAAAAATTCAACCCACAAGGTTTAATTTCAATTAATTAATTATATTCGATTAATTTAATTAATTGAGTATTAGAGCCTAAAAGAATTTTAATCAAAGTAAATCACTTAAATGAAAATTGAAGTGACCAAAATTCCAAGATAAATATCAAGGAATTTCGGCACATGTATAAGTTTTAAATTAAGTGATTTATTAGATTAAAATGTCTTAGATTTATTTTAAATTAATTCAAAAGAGTTTGAATTAATATTTGTCACTTGATTTTAGGAAGTGATTAAGGCTAAATTAACTATCTTGAGGTAGTGGATTTTAGAATTAACACTTAAAAAATAAATGACATATATATATTGAATGAGAAAAAATAAAACCCTAGTGGTGGTGGCGGCGTGAAAACTCTCTCTCTCTCTCTCTCACAAAATTCTCTCGACCGAATTCAGAAGGAGAAAGGATTCTTCCTCATTCTCTTGTGTTATTGGGTAGCAAAAGCAACTAAAATAAGTGCAAGATCAAATCTTGTAGCTTCAATCCATTGCCATTACACAATACTTAAATAGAGAGCTAGCAATCTCAGTTTTAAGCTTTGCTTGCAATTGTGTGTGTGAACATAGAGAGGAGTGGCGTAAAGGCTGTCCTTTTGGCATTGGTAGTGAAGATCTAAGGTTGACATATCCTTCTTGGTTGTGGGTCATCATCAAAATCAATTCTTGAAGTGCATCTAAAGTTGTAAGTTTTAAAACCCTAAAATTGCATGTTTCGATTCTTGTTATGGAATTGTATGGCATGTATGATCGAATTTTATCATTTTTCCGGTGCATGATTATCATGTACATACCATGTAATTTTCCATCATCCAAAGGAGTCCTCGATGTGAGCATCAAAGGAAACTCAATCCTTGGTCCCTTGAGGGATCAAACTAGGAACTGTTATTGTGAATACTGTTGAGGTTGATTGGAAAGATTGAATCTTGTAGGTCTCAATAACATTAGAAACCTCTGAGAGTATAGATTTCCATTCTATCCATCCTTCTCATAGGAATTCCCCAACAATTACTAAGGTACAATGCATAGACATATGCAGTTCTCCAGCAAACATATCATTTCTGGCAGAAGTTACTTTTTTTTTTTTAATAAACTAAAGTAACTATGATGATTTGACAGATGTTGTTGCACCCTCTATGCAAAACCCTATTTATCTAATAATTTGATTACTATTAATCATGCTTATTCAATATATTTGTTTATCTATCATTTTACCCTTAATCATGTCATACTGTTCATAAACTTATGTATGTGCTACTAGTCTATTCCTGTATTGTATTTCATACTTAGTATCATGCATACTATACTATATGAATATTACTTTATGTATATCACATGCACGCATACTCTTCTTAGCTTTACTACTTGTGAGTAACAGCATTTCATAAGTTATATACATCTTATAACATAATTGGCTATAAAGCAAAACATATGATAATACTAATACAAAAAAAGATCTGTAACACCAATGCCAAGGAGCTGCCTTTACACCACTTCTCTCTATGCTCACACAAACACTTGCTGAAACACCCTAATCTAATGCCTTTATCATGTTTTACCTTTCAACCACATAATAGTAGGTTATTAACCCAAAGTTGTATACATTTATCATATCAAATCGTCTATTTATATAGGTATCCTATGCATCAATTAGGTATTTCCCACAACTTCAGTCTCTTAATTACGTATGCATAATGGCTTATTCTATAACATACTCATCATTTTCATGTTAGTTATAATTGTCTTAACTTTATATCTTATCATGCATAACATTTATCAATTGATCTAGCATATTTTTGACTAAGCATTTTAGCTACTACATGCATGCATGTTTTACCATTTTTTTACTATACTTATTACATCACTTACTTCATATTACACACAGACACACACATATATATATAATAACCCTTTTTATACATATTAAATGTATAAAATAACTTGCACCAAAATAACCAAAAAGAATCCTACATCAACTTCTATGACTTAGGTGTTGGCCTGTCCTGAAGCAAAAATCATTCCTGAAAAAAAGCTTTTACAATAGTACCTATATGGATTAAATAACCCGTGCTAGGCTATAAAGCTTCGTGGGGATGCTAATTTTGAAAGACAACCACTCACAGCGATTGTCGGAAACATGTAACATACAAAACATGATAATAGAAAGAATAACATATTTAAAATAAATAAATAACAGAATATAATATAATAATTAATAAGCAATTCTCATATTTATATTAACATGCTTGAAATTAAAGCATAACATAGGAGGATCAGTATCAAAAGTATCCAACTATCACATATGCAATTGGAAATACAGTTAAATATATTATCTTATGTATCATTCTTTGTTTATCAAAAAATTAACTGTAACGTAATAACACAGCAATTTAGCCTGCTTAAGTTCTAAAGGTGGATAACGGAAACGGTGGATACTCGAGGGTATCAAAACGGTGAATATCCGAAGATATCAAAACTATGGACCCAATCAGGGCCAAATGTACGGCGGACCAATCAAAGACCCAAACGAGGTCAAGTTACAAGCCTAATGGGTTGTGTAAGATCCAACAGGATCAACTATACTGTAGACCTAAAAAGGTTGACTGTGGCAGCTGCAATATCCCTATAGGCGTCTATCTATCCACAACTAAACTCTAATTGCAGGCAACACTTTGTTACATTCTATTTTCATATACCATTTTTGCACTTGATTAAAAGTGAATTTGTAACACCCCCTATGCAAATACCCTATTACACATGTATCATGAATACTATTAATCATGCTTACACTACATGTTCATTTAATCATCATTTAGCCATTAATCATGCCATATGGTTTCATATGCCTATATTCCTGCTACAAGTCTATTCCTGTTTTCCATTTCATACCTATTATCATGCATACTAGACTATATGTATATTACTTTATGTATATCACATGCACACATATTCTGTCTTAGCTTTACTACTAGTGAGTTACAATATTCCACATAGGTTTTATACATAACATAAGATAACTGGCCTTTATACAAAACATATGATAATTGTATTACAAAACATCCTACATCAAGGTTATCAATCGATGGTTGGCCCTTCCTGATGCAGAGAACGTCCCTCAACAAAAGTCTTGCTATTTGAACCTATACGGATAAAATAACCCGTGCTAAGCTATAAAGCTTAGTGGGGAATATATGCAGATGGATGACCACTCACACAGGTCATCAAAACATACATATACAATGTATATATAATAACAACATATGCAACATATCATCTCTTTAATAACACATACTTTAGAGCATAACCTATTTTCCCATGTTCCTAATCATTGTACCCAGAAGAGTAACAATTATGCTCATATTCATAATTCATATAGACAGCAATTTCCCATGTAAACATATTCAAATAAAATATAATTTTTGTGGTAAAGCAACATTATAATCCACAATATCAATCTTTAGTCAAATCACTTTAACTGATTAATTTCGATCATTACTATGAATAACGTTTAGCCTGTCTTAGCTTTATCGGTGGATAACGGGAACTATGGATACACATCAGTATCAAAGAGGGATATCCAAAGATATCAAATCTATAGACCCAAACGGGGCCAAACTGTACTGTGGACCGGTCAAGCATACCCAAATGGGGTAGCCTATCAACCCAAACGGGGCTGATCATGATCCAAACGGGATCATATATATACTATGGACCCAATCGGGCCAAACTATGGCAGCTGTAATTTCCCTATAGGCACCTATCTATCCACATCTAAAACTCTATCGCAGGCAGAACTGTATTCGTGTTCAATTCACATATTAATACTGTATTCATAGTATAATGTTGTGCGCATATACATAGTCTTATATAACTATGAATTCTATGGTGCATAATCAGATATATGCACATTTCACATGCCAAGTTATACATTTGGCTTATTCAAATCTGTATGACTATATAATTTGCATCATAACATATAGGCATGACATATAATCATCATATCATATACTTGATCATGTTCTCATTAAGCATTTCAAATGTTTATGGTCATGCTAATTCATCTTCTATCTCATAAGGCAATTACATGCTCATATACTCATATACACAATCATAAATGTACATACCTGTGGGTACATTCACATATAGTTGACTTATTCTTTTGAGCATGTTTACCAACACATATAATATCAACATGTTTCCATATTGGCATATACACATGCCAAGGTCATACCATTATATTCTGTATTTCATATCACAGGTACATGTCAAAATGTGCACTTTCATGTCATAGGATTTACATGCGTATATATATATATATATATATATATATATATATATCAATTTGGCATATGACCATCATGTACAAGACTAATTACATGTATAGGTTAGATATTTCATCATTAGTCTTTATTCATATACACAAATGAATGCATATGTGTGCATATAAATCCTTCATTGATAGTCATATTACATGTCTCACTCAATTAACTTTACTATCACATAATCAACTATATGTCTCAATCAATTTAAAATCATATTATCAAGTGTAGTAACAATCTGCTCAAAATTGTAGTTTATGTTACATTTAACAGTCTAGAAAATAAGCCTGGATTCAACCCTAGATTACATGTACTTAGATATAGATTTAAGCTTAGGTTTCTTCATGTGAAATTTAGGTATGGAAGTCTATTTTTATACGCAAAAAGAATCACTCAATTCTGAGGTCTCTAGCTCAACTTATAAGCAAAATAGTACTAATAGATCATTCAGAAAATCACACACGTGGTCATGTGCAAAGAAGAAGAAAAACTCACGTGGCCACGTGCAATGAATGAAGTTTTATGTAGAAGAAACACACGTGGTCACATTTTTTCACAAGAGGAACCAGACGTGGCCACGCACAAGGGAAAGAAAAGGCTCACGTGGCCACGGGTAAGAAAGAAATATACACATGCGTGGCTATGTGCTTCATGCAGAGAAACTATCCAAATTTTCAATATCAGAAAATGAAAATCAGTTCTCAATTCTTTCTACAAAGTTGTAGATATATTTTTATAGTTTTCAAAACATCAAAAATCAACCCAATCAGAGCTCTCAATCTCAAGATATACCCTAAAAACCGAAGACTGCTCTCAAAAACAAAGGCAGCAAGCAATACCCGAATTCAAGCCTATTTTCTCTATCATAAAAATTGATTCAGATTTCGTGTTCTTCATATTAAATGAAGATATGTGAGTCTAGTTTCATATCAAATTGTAATTTCTCAATTTGAGTCATGGAAACTCAAGATATAACAAAAATACTACAAACTGGTCATATGATCCTTAAAACAGATTTTTACATCTTTCAATCAAACGTGTATTTTTCCTTTCTAAACCACTTCCAAGCTTGAGATTCACATAAAAAATATGTAATAGAAGCAGTAAAGACATCTCTCATGCTAACACATCAAGCATACACACACACTTATGCAAGTTCCCATACCTTGGCTGATAAACCCAATGTCTTCAACCTATATCAATACCCTTTCCTTTGCTTTTCTTTCCTTCCTCTTCTCCTTCAAAAATACCATCATCATCATCATATATTTCCAAAATATTTACATTTTCTCAGTCAAAATGAAACAAGAAGAAGATGATGATGAAGGGTTCAATTAACAGTTTAATTACCTTACGTTTAATACCTTGTACTCTTGATTAATCAACAAACATCATCCTCAAATTGTTTGAGATAAATCAATGGAAATAAGAAGGAAGAAGAAGATGATCTATTTTCTGGTTTTCTCTCTTCAATTGCCGACACCTTCACTCACATAGCCACCTCTACATTCCACTATCTTCTTTCTATTTATATAAGTGGCAAAATTTCCCTTTTACTCCCTCAAAATCTTGCATGTCACACTTTAACCTCTCCATTTAATTCCTCTCAAATATTAGCCTATCAATTTAATCATTCCTTTCAATTAACCTATAATTAAATGCTTTTATTCCCAATTGGCCACTAATATACCACAATTACAAATTAACCCCAAATTAATATCTTTTACTTCAATTATATCCTCAATTAATATTAAACCATACTCTTTTATTTTATTTCCATGCAATTAACATAATAACTTGATAATTTATCCCCTTAACTTAATCATAAAAATATGCAAATTAAATTAGGGTCATGTTAGGGTCTTACAATTCTCTCCCCCTTAAGAATTTCATCCCCGAAATTCATACCTGTTGTGAATAAGTGAGGATGTTGTTCCCTCAAAGCTGCTTCTGGCTCCCAAGTAACTTCTTGTAAATCATGATGTTGCCAGAGTACTTTAACAACTGGAATTTGCTTTTTTCTAAGCTGTCTAACTTCTCTAGCCAGAATTGCTATAGGTTATTCATCATAAGTGAAATCTGGCTGTACTTGCACATCTTGAACTGGTATCACATGGGATTCATCTGATCGATACCTTCGAAGCATAAAAACATGAAACACATCATGAAGTTTAGCTAGTTCCATAGGGAGAGCCAATCTATATGCCACTGGCCCAACTCTTTGAAGGATTTCATATGGGCCTATAAACCTCGGACTCAGCTTACCCTTTTTCCCAAATCTCAATACTTTTCTCCAAGGGGACACTTTCAAAAACACTTTGTCACCCACTTGATATTCAATATCTCTTCTCTTCAAATCAGCATAAGACTTTTGTCTATCACTAGCTTCCTTCAATCTCTGCTTGATAACTTGTACCTTTTCTTCTGTGTCTTTGACAATATCAGGACCAATAACTTTGCGCTCAGACAATTCAGTCCAGTAAACAGAAGTTCTACTTTTCCAGCCATACAAGGCTTCATATGGTGCCATCTCGATGCTCCTTTGATAACTGTTATTGTAGGCGAACTCCATTAAAGGTAGATACCTATCCCAACTTCCTGTAAACTCCAAAGCACACCCTCTCATCATATCCTCTAGAATCTGAATAACCCATTCAGATTGCCCATTCGTCTGAGGGTGGAATGTTGTACTATATCGAAGCTGAGTTCCCAATGCTTGTTTCAAACTTTGCTAAAATCTTGATGTGAATCTCGGATCTCGATCAGAGATTATTGACACTGGAATGCCATGCAGTCTAACAATCTCATTTACATAAAGGTCTGCCAACTTATCCATAGGGTAGTCAATCCGAACTGGTATGAAATGAGTTGATTTAGTCAGCTTGTCAACTATAACCCAAACAGCATCATACTTTTTCTGTGTAAGGGGCAATCCTGTTACAAAATCCATAGTGATATCCTCCCATTTCCATTGTGGAATTGGAATGGGGTTCAACAAACCAGAGGGTAACTGGTTCTCTGCTTTTACCTGCTGACAGGTCAAACATTTGGAAACATAGGCTACCACATCTTTCTTCATACCAGGCCACCAATAACTTTATTTCAAATCCTGGTACATCTTATTCCCACCAGGGTGCATAGTAAATACTATATTGTGAGCCTCATTCAATACTCTTCTCTTTAATTCTTTGTCATCAGGAACATACAATCGATTCTGATAATACACACCCCCATCTTCTTTCACTGAGTACTCAGACTGGGTCCCTTCAAGTAAAGACTTCAAAATCTGTTGCATCTTTTCATCATGTTTCTGTGCATTAATCACTGTTTGCCTCAAACAAGGTCTAGCCTTCAACTGTGCTATTAAAGCACCATCATAAGCAATTTTCCATCTACAGCGATGTGCAATCATAGCAGCCATCATCTTACGGCTCAAGGCATCAGCTACAACATTAGCTTTGCCTGGATGGTAATCCACTATACAATCATAATCTTTGTGCATTAATCACTGTTTGCCTCAAACAAGGTCTAGCCTTCAACTGTGCTATTAAAGCACCATCATAAGCAATTTTCCATCTACAGCGATGTGCAATCATAGCAGCCATCATCTTACGGCTCAAGGCATCAGCTACAACATTAGCTTTGCCTGGATGGTAATCCACTATACAATCATAATCTTTAAATAGTTCTAACCATCTTCACTGTCTCAAGTTAAGTTCCTTTTGAGTGAGCAAATATTTGAGACTCTTGTGATCTGTATAGATTCTACACTTTTCCCCATACAAATAATGTCGCCAAATTTTCAAGGCAAACACTACTGCTGCTAACTCTAGGTCATGGGTTGGATAATTTTGTTCATATGGCTTCAACTGTCTAGATGCATAGGCAATTACTTTGCCATCTTGCATTAACACACAACCCAAGCCAACTCTAGAAGCATCACTATACATAGCATACTCCTTTCCTGTAACTGGCTGTGTCAAAACTGGAGCCTCTGTCAAAATTTTCTTCAACTGATCAAAACTTGCTTGACACCGATCAGTCCAATCAAACTTTATACCCTTTCTCAAAAGTTTAGTGAGTGGTGCGGCTATAACTGAAAAGCTTTTCACAAAGCGATGGTAATAACCTGTTAAGCCCAGAAAAATTCTCACTTCTGTCACGTTTCGAGGCGGCTTCCATTTCACTATAGCCTCAATTTTAGCTAGATCCACTCTAATGCCTTCAGAAGATACTACATGACCAAGGAAAGAAATTTCCTTAAGCGAAAAATCACATTTGCTCAGCTTAGCATACAACTGATTTTCTCTCAGAGCCTGTAAAACAATTCTCAAATGCTCAGCATGTTCAGCTTCATTCCTCGAATACACCAAAATGTCATCTATGAACACAACAACAAACTGATCTAGGTAGGGTCTAAACACCCTATTCATAAGATCCATAAACGCAGCCGATGCATTTGTTAACCCAAAAGGCATCACCAGAAACTTATAATGCCCATATCGGGTTCTAAAGGCTGTTTTGGAAACATCTACATCTTTAACCCAAAGTTGATAATAACCCGAGCACAAATCAATCTTGGAAAACACTCCAGCACCCTTCAACTGATCAAATAAATCTTCAATTCTTGGTAAAGGATACTTATTTTTGATTGTTACCCTATTTAACTGTCTGTAGTCTATGCACATCCTCATAGACCCATCATTTTTCTTCATAAATAAAACTGGTGCACCCCAAGGTGACGTACTAGGCCTAATGAAGCCTTTGTCAAGCAACTCCTGTAGCTAAGCTTTTAGTTCTTTCAATTCCAAAGGAGCCATCCTGTATGGTGCCTTCGAAATAGGAGCTGTACCAGGTAGAATGTCTATAGACAATTCAACTTCCCTTTCAGGTGGAAGACTAGGTAAGTCTTCAAGGAACACATCAGGAAACTCTTTCACCACTGGAATCTCTTAAAGATTCACATTTTCTATTCTTGAATCAAGCACAAGTGCTAAGAAAGCTTCACACCCTTTTCTCAAAAATCGCTTAGCTTGCATAGCTGATATTACATTAGTTATGGGTTCAGATCGAATTCCTTGTACTAAAGTTTCTTCACCATCAGTACCAATGAGAGTTACAGTTTTAGCTTCACAATCAATCACTGCATGATGTCTAGATAGCCAATCCATACCAAGTATAATATCAAACTCTCGGAATGGTAACTCAATAAGATCAGCAAGGAATTCTTTCCCTTGAATTACAATAGGATACTGTTTATGCACTCTATTAACAACAACACTGTGACCCAAAGGGTTGGTTACATATATATCATATTCCAGTTCATGTACAGTAGACTCATTTCTACCCATATCCCCAGTGCAAACATAAGAATGAGTGGAACCAGGATCAATAAGTGCATGCATATCATAATCAAAAAGAGAGAATGTACCAGCTATGACTTCTGGAGCACTCTGATCCTCTCTAGCTTTCATTGCATAAGCCCGAATAGGAACAACTGGAGCTGTGGGCCTGTCAACTGATTCAGAAATGTTCCTCGACTGGGATCCCTGATAACTCGATCCCCCGCGTCCTCTTCCCCTGCCTCTACCTGAAGATGGTGCATTAAAAGTTTCTCTATTGCCCTGCTGTCCCACGTCCTGTTCCCTCTTCGATGGACAACTAGCCATGAAGTGATCGGTACCACCAAATTTGAAACATGCCCCAGACAATTTCCTGCAACTACCCCAATGTTTCCTAAAACAATAGGGACACACTGGAGGTTGCCCCCCACTCTGATTCCCTGAAGCTTTGTTTCCCTATTTAGACATTGCAGAAGATTCTTGTCTCCTGTCCCTTTTTGCTGAACTATAGCCAGACTCAGCTGGCTGATTTCCTTGTGCTCCTCTAGCTCTTTTTCCTAAAAAAGATCCACCCTTGGACCCACTTCTTCTCTGTTCTCTCTCCCTTTTTGCCATTTCATTCTTTTCAACTCGCAAGGCTGCTGTAACCAGTTGAGTGAAGTTAACCACTTGCAAAGATGTAGACCCAATCAACTTTTCTCGGATACGATCATTCAACCCAACTTCAAACTATCTACATTTAAAAGCATTAGTTAACATCTCATCAGGAGCATATTTACACAGGTGATTGAATTCTTTCTCATACTCCACCACAGACATAACTCTCTGTCTCAAATGGAGGAATTGCTTTAACTTCTCTTGCTTATACTCCTCAGTAACATACTTTTTCTTGAATTCAGCTGTGAAAAATTCACATGTAAGGGGATCTGGTAACTAAGGTTGCTTCAATACCAACTTCCACCAATCATATGCTGCACCCTGTAATAGAGACACAGCACAAGATGCTTTATGACTCACTGGACAGCGAATTTCATCAAAAATTCTCTCTAGCCTTTCCAGCCAAAATTTAGCTTCTTCAGACTGTTCCAAATTAGTGCCTAAAAATTCTTCAGCACCATGCTTTCTAATTTTAGATATTGGAGCTTTAGGTGCTATTATTCTTTGAAGAACTTGAGCCATATCCTGAGATATTTTTAACAATGCTTCTGTAAGGACGGCTGTTGGGACCTCATTTGGATTGGAGGATGATGGTCCAATATTGGAAGGATTAGTTCTAACCGGCCTATTACTTTCAGCCAATTCCTCAAAAGTATCTCTAGAGTTCTCCATCTTCAATCTATAAGAAAAACAGGGACTTCTGCATTAGGCCAACAAAACACTATATCATACTATAGAATCCTAGGTTCATTTTTACCCAGAAAAGGCTAAACCTAGGGCTCTGATACCATAAATTGTAACACCCCTTATGCAAATACCCTATTACACATGTATCATGAATACTATTAATCATGCTTACACTACATGTTCATTTAATCATCATTTAGCCATTAATCATGCCATATGGTTTCATATGCCTATATTCCTGCTACAAGTCTATTCCTGTTTTCCATTTCATACCTATTATCATGCATACTAGACTATATGTATATTACTTTATGTATATCATATGCACACATATTCTGTCTTAGCTTTACTACTAGGGAGTTACAATATTCCACATAGGTTTTATAAATAACATAAGATAATTGGTCGTTATACAAAACATATGATAATTGTATTACAAAACATCCTACATCAAGGTTATCAATCGATGGTTGGCCCTTCCTGATGCAGAGAACGTCCCTCAACAAAAGTCTTGCTATTTGAACCTACACGGATAAAATAACCCGTGCTAAGCTATAAAGCTTAGTGGGGAATATCTACAGATGGATGACCACTCACACAGGTCATCAAAACATACATATACAATGTATATATAATAATAACATATGCAACATATCATGTCTTTAATAACACATACTTTAGAGCATAACCTATTTTCCCATGTTCCTAATCATTGTACCCAGAAGAGTAACAATTATGCTCATATTCATAATTCATATAGACAACAATTTCCCATGTAAACATATTCAAATAAAACATAATTTCTGTGGTAAAGCAACATTATAATCCACAATATCAATCTTTAGCCAAATCACTTTAACTGATTAATTTCGATCATTACTATGAATAACGTTTAGCCTGCCTTAGCTGTATCGGTGGATAACGGGAACTATGGATACACATCGGTATCAAAGAGGGATATCCGAAGATATCAAATCTATAGACCCAAACAGGGCCAAACTATATTGTGGACTGGTCAAGCATACCAAAACGGGGTAGCCTATCAACCCAAATGGGGCTGATCATGATCCAAACAGGATCATATATATACTATGGACCCAATTGGGCCAAACTATGGTAGCTGCAATTTCCCTATAGGCGCCTATCTATCCACATCTAAAACTCTATCGCAGGCAGAACTATATTCGTGTTCAATTCACATATTAATATTGTATTCATAGTATAATGTTGTGCACATATACATAGTCTTATATAACTATGAATTCTATGGTGCATAATCAGATATATGCACATTTCACGTGCCAAGTTATACATTTGGCTTATTCAAATCTGTATGACTATATAATTTGCATCATAACATATAGGCATGACATATAATCATCATATCATATACTTGATCATGTTCTCATTAAGCATTTCACATGTTTATGGTCATGCTAATTCATCTTCTATCTCATAAGGCAATTACATGCTCATATACTCATATACATAATCATAAATGTACATACCTATGGGTACATTCCCATATAGTTGACTTATTCTTTTGAGCATGTTTACCAATACATATAATATCAACATGTTTCCATATTGGCATATACACATGCCAAGGTCACACCATTATATTCTCTATTTCATATCACAGGTACATGTCAAAATGTGCACTTTCATGTCATAGGATTTACATGTGTATATATATATATATATATATATATATATATATATATATATATATATTTGGCATATGACCAACATGTACAAGACTAATTACATGTATAGGTTAGATATTTCATCATCAATCTTTATTCATATACACAAATGAATGCATATGTGTGCATATAAATCCTTCATTGATAGTCATATTACATGTCTCATTTAATTAACTTTACTATCACATAAGCAACTATATGTCTCAATTAATTTAAAATCATATTATCAAGTGTAGTAACAATCTGCTCAAAATTGTAGTTTCTATTACATTGAACAGTCTAGAAAATAAGTCCGGATTCAACCCTATATTACATGTACTTAGAGATAGATTTAAGCTTAGGTTTCTTCATATAAAATTTAGGTATGGAAGTCTATTTTTATATGAAAAAAGAATCACTCAATTCTGAGGTCTCTAGCTCAACTTATAAGGAAAATAGTACTAATAGATCATTCAGAAAATCACACACGTGGCCATGTGCAAAGAAGAAGAAAAACTCACGTGGCCACGTGCAATGAATGAAGTTTTAATGCAGAAGAAACACACGTGGTCATGTGTTTTCACAAGAGTAAGCTGACGTGGCCACGTACAAGGGAAAGAAAAGGCTCACGTGGACACGGGTAAGAAAGAAATATACACATGCGTGGCTACGTGCTTCATGCAGAGAAACTATCCAAATTTTCACTATCAGACAATGAAAATCAGTTCTCAATTTTTTCTACAAAGTTATAGATATATTTTTTTAGTTTTCAAAACATCAAAATTCAACCCAATCTCAATCTCAAGATATACCCTAAAAACCGAAGACTGCTCTCAAAAACAAAGGCAGCAAGCAAGACCCGGATTCAAGCCTATTTTATCTATCATAAAAATTTATTCAGATTTCGTGTTCTTCATATGAAATGAAGATCTGTGAGTCTTGTTTCATATCCGTTTGGAATTTCTGAATTTGAGTCACGAAAACTCAAGATATAACAAAAATACTACAGACTGGTCATATGATCCTTAAAACAGATTCTTACATCTTTCAATCAAACGTGTATTTTTCCTTTCTAAACCACTTCCAAGCTTGAGATTCACATATAAAACATGTAATAGAAGCAGTAAAGACATCTCTCATGCTAACACATCAAGCATACACACACACTTATGCAAGTTCCCATACCTTGGCTGATAAACCCAATGTCTTCAACCTCTATCAACACCTTTTCCTTTGCTCTTCCTTCCTTCCTCTTCTCCTTCATAAATACCATCATCATCATCATATATTTCCAGAATATTTACATTTTCTCAGTCAAAATGAAACAAGAAGAAGATGATGATGAAGGGTTCAATTAACAGTTTAATTATCTTACGTTTAATACCTTGTACTCTTGATTAATCAACAAACATCATCCTCAAATTGTTTGAGATAAATCAATGGAAATAAGAAGGAAGAAAAAGATGATCTATTTTCTGGTTTTCTCTCTTCAATTGCCGACACCTTCACTCACATAGCCACCTCTACATTCCACTATCTTCTTTCTATTTATATAAGTGGCAAAATTTCCCTTTTACTCCCTCAAAATCTTGCATGTCACACTTTAACCTCTCCATTTAATTCCTTTCAAATATTAGCCTATCAATTTAATCATTCCTTTTAATTAACCTATAATTAAATGCTTTTATTCCCAATTGGCCACTAATATACCATAATTACAAATTAACCCCAAATTAATATCTTTTACTTCAATTATATCCTCAATTAATATTAAACCATACTCTTTTATTTTATTTCCATGCAATTAACATAATAACTTGATAATTTATCCCCTTAACTTAATCATAAAAATATGCAAATTAAATTAGGGTCATGTTAGGGTCTTACAGAATTTGCATACATAAAGCTATGGTACAGATATATTACTACTACTGTAAAACTATGTGTGCAAAGTTCATGTATATTGATACACATAATTTCTGATCGTGTTAACATTATTCATCATAGTTAGCTTGATCATAACATGTCAATCAGTTAATATTCGATACCTGTATAACTGCTCAACCGAAGTCATGTCTTGTTCGTAGAATTTTCCAATATAACACCACTAGGTGTATGATCATGAAAAAAAATCCTAAATCTCCAGTTTATACAAGTACATGTAACAATTTTGCCATTTAACAAGTCAATGTTTTTGCAATTGAGCATATATTATCTTATAAATACTTTAACATGTTATCCATAAGACTTTACATGTTACATTGTCATACTATTATATTACTTATTTCATGACATAGGTACATGTCATAATATAGACTTGCTCACCATAAAAGTAAATACAAACATTAATCTTACATATAACAATCATGCACAAATTTCATCACAAATATATGTTAGATATATTCATCACAAGTCCTTACCTATGTACACGTGTAAATGTATATATATACATATAATCTTGTATTAATAGTCATATTACATGCTCTATCCAATTCATTTTGTAATCACATAAACACATATTTAGCTCAATTAATTGAAAACCATAAGATAAAGTACATTAAAAATCTGCATGGGGCAGCATTCTGTACTCAACTTGTGAGCCACAAATGATTTTGAAAATGTCATTTTTAGGCCAAATGATCTTCTAAAATAAAATGCCCTTATGTGTCTAGTTTCCATAGCATCAAAATTCGCCTTAATATCTTACCTATAGCTCAAGATATTTGAGAAATACTATTGGCTGTTAATAGAACCGAAATAGTATTTGTTGTCACTTCTAAAAATTTATAGCATAAATTTAAGAGGGATTTAGACATATATTTCTTCATTAAAAACGTGCTCCTAGGTATCTAGTCTACCTATAATTTTAGATCATAATATTTTCACTTCTCTACTAATACTTATACCAAAAATAACAAAATCTGTACCTTAACAGTACAAACAGATTCAACGAATTTCATGCTAATTATTTGACATACTTAGAAATAAAATTAGGCATTACTTCTTTCATATAAAATGTGTATTTATTAGTTTGTTTTGCATAGGAATTAATCTCATGTCATTCTGACCATTGTACATACAAATATATCAAATTTTCCCCAACTTTGTCCAAAATCCAAAATTAAAAGTTCTCCTAAATTCAGTAAATCATAAAACATATCTAGAGGTATAATTGAAGGTATGTTCCTTCTTCAATTTCATAGGAAAATGTCTTATATAACTACAAAAATTTGATTTGTTACAATTATAGGTATCTATTACAACATAAACTAAATTTTCATTCACTAGGTCAGATATTCATCTCATCCCTTCATGCACATTTCTTACATTGTACTCTCTTTTAATTACTACAAATTCAATTTAATCAGAACAAGTTCTAGCAACCATATTCACATGCAACAACCAATTTCACATGTATTAAGGTAGCCCTAATCCCATACCTTGGCCTAATTTCCTTTAGCCAATTAATCCTTTTCAATACCTTTTTCTTTGTCTTTTCTACCTTCTCCTAGCTTCTTTATCTACAATATAAATCATTCTCTAATCCATCATTTCCAGTAGCCTTTCCCAACCAAAATCCAATTAAAGAATGAAGAAGAAGATGATGATGATGATGAAGATAACCAAAATTAAAACCATACCTTAATAATTTACATCAATATTTTCTTGAATAACCCACATACATGAAATTTTCTTCAAGGATTCATAGATAGTTGAGAGATTAAGATATAATTGTAGGAAATGAAGAAGAAATAATTCAAGGATGAAGATGCCAACCCTCTCTCTCAATTCACTCTCCCATTTCTCTTTCTTTCCACTAAAATCAACTTAAATAATAGTAGAAAATATCCCTTCTACTCCTTCCACAATTTGTATGTCATACCTTTAGCTATTTCCTTTTTGCATGATATAAAGTGACCCCTCCACTAAATTCTTCTCTTAAATTGGCCATACAATTATTCTTTTATTCATAATTAACCCCTAAAAATGTCATAAATTACAAATTTACCCCTAATCAATACTTTATACTCCAATTATACCCTCGATTACTATTAAACCATAGTATTAAATTTTATTTTCATGCAATCAAAATAATAAAAACATAATTTATCCCTTGTCCCATACTTATACAAAATTTTCATTTAATTTTAATATTAATCAAATAAAAATCCTACCAAAAAAAATATGCAAATTCAATTGGGGCCATGTCAGGAGCCTTACACTTGCAATTAAGGCTTAAAACTAGAGTGCTAGCTTTAATCTTTAAATATTTGGCAATGGTAATGGATTTAAGCAACAATATCTGATCTTGTTCTTCTTTTAGGTTGCTATTGCAGCCCAAGAACAAGAAAAAATCCTTTGCCCTTGTGTGTTTTGGCCAAGAGTGTGAGAGAGAGTAAAAGACGCCTAAGGTTTTATTTTCTTTAGTTCATAAATCTATATCTCTTGTTTAGGTAAGTGTTGATTCCGAAATTTACTACCGAAAGATAGTAAATTCAGCCTCCATCACTTCCTAAAATCAAGTGACATATATTAATTCATACTCCTTTAAATTTTAAATTCAAATTAATTTAAAATAAACATAAGACATTTAATCAAAACCATCACTTAATTAGGATATATATATATGTGCCCAAATTAACATTGAATTTATCTTTGAATTTCGGCCAATATCTCTCATATTTAAGTGTTTTATTTTGATTCAAATGCTATTAGATTTTAATACTCAATTAACTTAATTAATCCAAGATAATTAATTAATTAAAATTAATCCTTATGGCCCGAATTTATCTCTCTCATGGACCAAGGTCCAATAGCAATTTTAATACCTATTACATACATTAATTGGAATTTAAATAAAAGCCCAAATTAATGCCCAGTCTTCTATTTAAATAATTTAAGCTCAATGCTTTGTGTCCAATCTTATAGGTCCATTTAATATTGGCAATGACTTAATAAATTAATTCAAAGGCTATATATATTCTCTAGCAAGATATTATAGCATTCCAAATTAAATGAAAATGTAAATGGCATTTAGTGACCTAATGCAATTTTGCATAGTCCCGTACCCTTAAATATCAAAATTAATATAAGGCATGGAATTATTCATCCTTATATATATTAATTCCTTTCTTGATATTCCAGTGAAACTAAACTCTCAAATAAATAGTAATTACTCATTATTTCATCTCGGTATGGCCATACACTTCTTGGTTCACTGATCAAGTGGCCGGTGATATTTTCTCTCTTATCGAAAGAGGTAATCCCTTCACTTCTCTCATGCTCTCTAACATGGATCAGTGCATACCCAAGCATACCCATACTTGTCACCCTGTTACAAGCACGTTGGGTGTATGTCAAAGTACACAGTAATTTATAAAGATTTTCATAGAGATTTTAGGTCTAAGAACTTCGATGCAAGAACTTGCACATGAGAAACACTTATGAGTTGTACCATGTAGTGTTCTCATGAACGGATCGAATCCAAATACCATGTTCTAAACATGTATCTATGATCTCTGATTGACACTCTTGTCCTTATGATCTGTAAGACAGAACTCAACTTATCAGATAGATCATACTAGTTATAATTCATTTTTTATTCCCATAACAATGACTGACTAGAGATATTTAGAATGAAGACTCATTTGTTTCAAGGTCTTACAACCATGTGCCTCACACATGATAACTTAAACTGAAACAACATTCTTGGATAGTTGATCAATTGATATGCACAGGAATACAATAGATAAAACAAATACCTCATTTATTAAATTAAATGCTTTATAACAATGTATTGGGGCTAGGGCTTACACTAACAATCTCCCACTAGCACTAGTCCCAATTGGGCATAGCCCTAATACCAAATGCTCTCAAATAAGCATCGTGCAAATTTGGACACAACTGTTTCCTCAAAGGATTTGCTACATTGTCTTCACTTGCTATCTTGCTAACCTTGATGTCCCCACAATCAATGATCTCTCTGATCAGGTGGTACCTTCTAAGTGTGTGTTTGGATTTCTAGTGTGATCGGAGCTCCTTGGCCTGTGTGATGGCCTCGTTATTGTTACAGAAAATTTCAAATGGATCTAGGATGCTTGGGACCACTCCTAACCCCGAAATGAAATTTCTAATCCAAACAGCCTCTTTTGCAGCGTCACTCGTTGCAATATACTCAGATTTTGTAGTTGAGTGGGCAACGGTCTCTTGCTTCGAGCTTCTCCAGCTAACAGTACCACCGTTCAAAACAAAAACAAACCCAGATTGTGATTTTAAATCCTGAGTTCTAGTCTGAAAAGCAGCATTGGCATAACCTTGTATGACAAACACTTCTTGACCACCATACACCAAAAAGTGATCTTTAGTCCTTTGCAGGTACTTTAGAATCCCTTTTATAGCAAACCTAGTACATGTTAGTGTAAGCCCAAGCCCCAATACATTATAATAAAACACTTTAGTTAATAAAATGAGGCATTTGTTTTATCTATTGTATTCCTATGCATATCAATTGATTGAACTATCCAAGAATGATGTTTCAGTTTAAATATCCCTAGTCAGTCATTGTTATGGGAATAACAATGAATTAAGACTAGTATGCTCTCTCTGATAAGTTGAGTTCTTTCTTACTGATACAAGAGTGTCAATAAGAGATCATAGATACATGTTAAAAAACATGGTATCTGGATTTGATCCGTTCATGAGAACACTACATGGTACAAGTCATAAGTGTTTCTCATATGCAAGTTTTGTATCGGAGTTCTTAGACCTAAAATCTCTATGAAACTGTAAGGACCCAAAATAGGCCTTAGTAGAATTCAAGGGCAATTACATGTTATTAAAGTCTAATTGAGCATTATTTGATGAATTATTAAGAGCTAAGCTATTAATTGGGGCAAAAATATTATTAAGTTATCAATAATTATGTGATAAATGTGTAAATTATATGGTATAAATTTTATAAGGTCATAATTAAATTATTATTGTTGGTTTAATAATATTCAAGGGCATAATTGAAGTAAAAAGTATTAATCTGGGGTAAATTTATAATTACGGCATCTTTAGGGGCAAATGTGAATAAATGAATAATTGAGAGGTTAATTTCAGAGAAAGAATAAATGAATAGGTTAATTTATAACATGCAAGAAATGGAGGGATCACTTTATAACATGCAAAAAGGTGTGGGTTAATTAAAGGACATGCAACTTGTTGAGGGACCAAAAAGGGAATTTTCCTAACTATTATAGATAGTCTTTTTGCTAGTGGAATGAAAGGAAAACTTAATAAGAGATGGTGGTGGACGAAATTCTAGAGAGAGTTACAGAAATTTCCTTTCTCCTACTCATTTCTTAAAGCCATAGATGATTTCTCAAGGTCTTCTTGAACAGGAAATAATTGCATGTTGTTCAATCTAGATCATTAGTATAAAAATATAAGGTAAATATTTTAAATTGATAGTTTATCTCTTCATCTTCATCTCCTTATTTTGATTGATGATGGATTAAGATAAATGATGGAAGATTGTTGTTGAATGAATGAATTGATGCAAAGGATAAAAAGAAGATAGAAGAGACAAGGAAAAGGGCTTGCAAAGGACTAAGAGTGAAAGGAAAATTTAAAGAAGATTTGAATTACATGTCCAGGTTTGGGAACTATTATTTCTTGCATGCATTAATATTGTGTTGATTATGGATTTTATAAATATATTGACATATATTAAGATATTAGACATTAATGTAAAAATGCTGTCCAGAAATTCGGATTGACCTCCAATGACTAATTTGAACATTAGTTGAATTTTTGAACTCCGAATTTGATGTAATTAGTTGGGTTAGAACCGGGACTTATGTGCCTACAAATGTTATAGAAATAACAATAATGAAATTTTTCCTCTAAGGTCCTCAAAAATGCCCAAAATAGTAGCCTTTGAAAGAAGAAAAGTTAATGAATTTAAAATTCTGGGTTAAGTTCATTTGACCTAGCTGTATTAGTTTGTTAATAACTTGAGTTATAGAAAAGGAAATTGAATGATTCAAGTTGGTATATTTTATTAAGACATTAATGTATATTTTTTTAGAAGGAAATCATTTCTAGATCGGCCTCTAACTTCTCTTAAAATTAGCTTGAATCTCGTAGAAACAGTTGTTCACTGTTAAAGAACAGATCTTAGTATTTTTGGCATAATTATCAGTAGAAAAGTCGAAACGTTATGATATAAAATTATGGGTAAACTAGATACATAGCAGCACAACTTTGATGAAGGGAAGTTGGTCTAATTCTGTGCCCATTTTATTTTATGAATTTTCTAATTGGTGACAAAAACTGTGATATTAAGGTAATTCTTGATGTTTTGGAAATTAGAAACACAGGGGATTAGTATTCTCATACTTTCATGTAAATAAATAGAGAAGTAACATGAATATTTTTGTAGGATATGTTGAACAAATGTAATGAGAATAAGTTTTATGAATCTTTAATAAAGAGAAATATGTAAGTATCATGAACTAGTTGCTGTAATTACAGCATAATTTGGGTTATAAAACCTCAATTGAGTTAATTAAAATTTCATATTTTACATGAGAAACATACCTATAACTTTGTAGGAGATACCAAGGGCTAAATATGCTTGTAAGCTATTCAAATGTTCACTTGAAATTGTAGTGAGCTGTTAATTTCGGTTTCGGAACAGGCTGAAGTAAAAATGATGTATTTTTGTGTGTATTGCTCAGAATGCTATGAGGTTGAATCCTATGAAAAATAGACTTATAAATTAACATTTTTTATGCAGGAAAATTTGTTTAATTATGTTTGTATGAGTTCCTAATGTTCGCTTGAAATTCATGAAAAACTGGATATACTGTTAAGGAACAGATTGTGGTATTTTGGACATAAATCTTAGTGAGGGAGTCAAAAAGCTATGCTGTAAAATTCTGGATAAACTAGACACCTAGGATCAGGATTTTGTTGGAGGAAAGTAAGGCTGATTCTGTAATGGCCTCAACACCGAGTTAGCCGTGAACAGTACTTTCCGATGGTGAATAGTGTTTTTCGGGCCCGAAAGGGTACCCGAAAGTCAAAAATATTTTATTGGACCATCGGAAAGTATTGGTCATGGTGAGTCCGGAGTTGAAATTTGAAGTGAAATTGAGGTCAAATGGGCCTCCAAAGGTCAAAAATACTAAAAAGTTAGCGAGTCAATTTTCCTGGTAGGGAAGGTGACTTGATTTTGTGTAAATGATTAAAAATAGTAAACGAACTCCGAATATTGCCATATTTTGCATGCCTACATGAATTTTTGTGTAGAATATTTTAGTGATGAGAATGGAATTTGTCTGTGACACCGGCAGTTGTCGAATCGGACCGATAAGTTTGAATCGGATCGATAACGAACTCCGATTGAGCCGAAAATTTGTGTGCTAGCTATTTTTGATGTGATAAGAGTGATGGAATTATTTTTGGAGTGATTTGATGGATGGGAAGGAGAGAATTTTAATTGGGCCTTTAGGGGCCTAAATTGGGCCTTTTAAGTTAAATGGGCAAAGCCCATTATTCTAGCCCAATTTTGGGCCCAATATGGAGGTATTTAAAGGCTGAAATTCTGGAGAAAACTCCAGATTTTTCCTGTGTCTCCTTCTTCCTCCTCCTTGGCCGAATATCATCTACTCTTCTCTCCCTCTCTTTTGCTTCTTAACCACTTAATATTTCTCTTAAATTCTAAGTTAGGAATTGTAGTTCCATCCCTCTAATACACTAAAATAGCTTCACTTAGTTGATTTGGGCAAAGGAAGTGAAGAAATCAAGGAAAGAAAGAAAGAGGGGTAAGTTGGAGCTTGATAATTTTAATGTTTTAAATTGATTTCTTAGTGGTTTTTCATAGATTTTTGGGTGTAGATTATGATTATGAGGTTGGTTTTTGCATTTGAGAACAAGGAAATGAAGAAATCTAAGCATAAATAGGCTGCCTATGTAGGTGAGCAAATAGAGGGGAGTTTTTCCAAGAACAAAGGCAAGGGAAAGGAAGCCTGGACTCCCTAATTCAAGAGAAAATTGTAAATGACTAATAAATCTTTACATTTTCTAAGTTTATGAATTTTTCTTAATTATGTAATTAGGACAAAAATGTTTAAAGTTGTTAATTGATGTAGTTATGTTAGGATAATTGTAATTAAGTGAGAGAAATGATGAATGGAAGATGTAAATGAAAGAAATAAAAATTTTAGGAAGGTGAAGTGGGTTGGCCGAATTCCTTCATTAGGGTATATAGTGAGAAATTTCATAAAAATAATAATTATTAGCTTAAACTAATAGTAGACATGAAAATTAATGTCCATGAATTTTTAGAGAATTTTTGAAATTAATTTGGGAATTTTTAAGATTATTTATAGTGTATGTATATAATAAAAGTTGTGATTTATATTGAATTAATTGACTATTTTAATGAAAAACGATAATAAATAATAAATAATGCATAAACAAATTTTATTGGCAATTATTGAAATTATTGTGATTTTATTTAGAATTTAATGTTATTATGTATATTGAAAATAATTGAATTATTGGTTAATAATTGCATAAAAATAGTGAAATTGGTTAAGTTATGTGAAATTAAATTAATGTTAACAAAAAGAAATAAAAAGTCAATTATTGAATTTTTCGGACTTGAAAAGAATTAATAAAGTAATTATTCCTGTGCCCTTAGAATTAGTCTGGCAGTAAAAACTAGTCTGGATATAGTTGGCTAGCCATAGGAACACCCTTTACCGCGGTGCAGGTCATGGCGACTTGCTTTGCTATGGGTAGGATCATTGATCTCCATAGCTTAAGTGTTAATGTTAAAGTGAAAAGTACAGTGTTCTGAGATTGGTTCCTTGGGAAGCATTTCTCTTTTTAGTGGGGCCCATGGGGTCCATGTTCCGTGTATCCGATCTGAGATTTGTTGCCGGATCTGTACTAGGGGCATAATGGTAATAAATTGAGAAAGAAATGAAAAGATAATGAAAAGTAAGAAAAGAAAGTGCAGAAGGACCATAATGAAAGAAAAAGAAAGTTTAGGGGCAAAATGGTAATTTTTCCAAAAAGTGTAAAAAGATAGTAAATTAAGTGAGAATTAATTAATTAAGGATAAAACAGTCAAATAATAGTTAAATTAATTAAAAAGTGAATTTTATGGACAACAAGGACTAAAATGTAATTTTGCTTGTAATTGACAAATTAAGTGTAAGGAAATGTAAATGACTTCATTTATCAGTTTAAAGATTATCATTGAGCCTATAATGACAAAATTGTAATTATGTGACTAAATTGAATAATCTTATAGAAAACGTTAAGTTATTGTTTAAAGGTTATAATAATTGATTTTATAATTGTGTTTATATTTGTATGTTAATACTTAAGAATAATAATGGAAATGTTAGGAAATGTATCGATTGTTAGTCACCACTGAGCATATTGAGTGCTCAGCGTGTAGTTTTACTGCGCGTAGGTAAACAGGAGCTGGAGCAAGAATTCAGATTGCAGGATTTCTTTTAGATTGCTCTAGTTGTATAATTTTGGCATGTATATATAGGTACAAGTTTTACTTATGGTTATGTAATGTAAACATAAGGTATTGTACTAAGAAGTGTTGGATTGTGCACAAATGAAATGGATGGAATGAATGTATATTATTGTTATTTTTGATTGTTGTGCCTCTGAGAGGCTGTGTGGGTTGTCTGCTTTTCAGGGGGCTAGTACTATGTAAAGCCGTTATATTGCAAAATTTTTATTAGGTGCATAGTAAATTGGACAGTTATAAGTCAGCGGCGAAAGTTAGTTTTTGATTAAATAAATATCGATAAGGTTTTTAGGTATAGAAGTTAAAAAAACAAAGTTTCCGGTCTTCGGTACGCCGGTACAGTTTAAGGAGGGATAAGGGTGTTACAGATTCACTCCCCATTTTATTCTAAAAATTTTACAAGTGGTAAAATTAACTGTTTCTGAATTTATGAACAGCCAATGGTTTTTCTTGAATATCTTGAATTATAGATGAGATATTGTGATAAATTTTGATGTTGTAGAAATAAGACATATAGGGGAATGAAATTGTAGAAGGACACATGGCCTAAAAATTATATTAACTAGACCAAAAAGGGCACCTAATTTTGATCCAGAAAGCTGCCCCTGTGCAGGTTTGTGTAGGAAGAATTTTAATTTGTTTTCTATATTTGGTTTAAATATAGTTATGTTAAATATGTGTATATATGATTACACATTGAATTATAATAGCATGTAATATGATTGACAATAAAGATAGGTATAATCACATATATTCAAACTTATGTACATGATTTATTACATGAAATTATGCTTACATGTATATACTTATATGTTGCGCTTATATGCCACTATGCAAAGAGTATATGAAGACAGTGACATATGTTCATTCACAGATAATTGTATTGTGCTTATTATACTCGTATTCATGTGTATATTATCAGAGATTCCTTATCATCTTATATGAACATATATTTACATATATGTGCATATTGAATATTTATAGTCATTTGTATAATTATCAGTGATTGTATATTTATAGTCATACACATACATACACATATAGGTTAAACTGTTGTGAACATGATCATACACATCATTGATTTAAGAAACCCAATAGAGCATGATGTTATGTATCATCATATTACATATGTAAAATAGCTACTTGATTTGAAGGGATTACAAGTACAAAATAGTAATACTTAATTGTGCTCAAGATAACATGTTTATAGAAAACTTATACGTTTATATCTATGACACCATGCTCGTATATATAAATACATGAATATATATGTATGAACATCAATATGTATATGATGAGAAAAGAGCAAAGTACAGAATAGCAATACCGAATTGTGCATATGATCACATGTTTATAGAAAGTTATACGTGAGCATGTATATGATTACCTTGTACATAGTTATATAAGAGTATACATGTATATGAATGAATAAAGAAAAGATAACGCAAAGAGATTTTACTGCCTGCATTGAGTCTAGGAAGTGGATAGATAGGCATGCCTATAAGGGTACTTTGCAGCTGCTTCTGAACATTTAGACTTGTTTAGGTCCACTTGAATTTAAAAGTATAGTGACCCTGTTTGGGTTTAAAAGTTAAAGTTAATTTAACAACCCTCGTGTGGGTTGTAGCCGACCCCGTTTGGGTCCGCTTGACCGGTCCATGTTATTTGATTGACCCCATTTGGGTCCATGTTATTTGATTGACCCCATTTGGGTCCATGTTATTTGATTGACCCCGTTTGGGTCCATGTTATTTGTTCGACCTTGTTTGGGTCCACCGATTTATCATACAGTTTTATCCCTACAAAGGATCATCGTTTAATACCTCCGGGTATCTCCTTGGTGCCTTCGGGTGACCTATTATCTCTTTGGTGCCTTCGGGTGACCTAGTACCTTCGGGTACCACCGTATAACCCGTTATCCACTCTTTAGAATAGTGCAAGTTTTATTATCAAGGTTAAGAAAAGTTTAATAAGGCATGCAATTTCTTAGTTGACTTTATACTATTCTACATATGAAATTCCTTTTGTTGCATACAAAACACATGTCTAAAAGAATGCTCAATATACATATGTATCTATACTACTAGTACAAAAACAAATTGCATGTTAATTGCTAAATGCTCTCTATATATATGTGTCCTTTATTCTTATATGTATTACCTTGTATGATTTCTATAAGTGAATTTAAATGTTTAATTTCTTTCATTTCTTGAAATAAATCATTGTTACATTTGAAGCATGTTGGATGCTTGTTGAAGATCACTGTGAGTGGTGGTCTATCATGATTTAGTTCCCCACTACGCTTTATAGCTTAGCACGGGTGTTTCATCCGTGTAGGTTGCAAGGTTAAGACTTTCTCTCAAGATTGATATCTGTAGCTGGCTGGCCAACACAAGTCTTTGAAGATTATAAAGTATATAGTTGTCTTTTTATTCCTTTTTGTATTTCAAAGGTTTTATGTTGTGTTGGAAATCTTGTAAAAGTACAACTATTTTGTAAGATGTTATTAGCAGTTATATTTTTGTACAGAGACTCTAATGTATATTGTGAAGTTTTAATAGTTTAGCACTCTTATGGATTAAGTATGAATATCAGTTCTCTATATAGTCGATATATGTTTATGTTACACAGTAGAACATGTGTAATGAGATGAATAAAGTGATATGTATAGATTATAGAATAAGGGTGCTACAGAAACTCTTTATGAATTAGTGTGTACTTTGACATACACCTAACGTCCTCGTAATAGAGTGACAAGTATGGGTATACTTGGGTATGCATTGATTCATGTGAGAAAGCATGAAAGAAGTGAAGGGATTACCCCTCTTAATAAGAGAGAAAATATCATCGGCCACTTGATCAGTGAACTATTCTTAAGTTTTGGGATTAAGTCACAAAGTTGCCTTCCTAATTCGAAACATGTCAAGGCATCGATCATTGGTCACGTAGACTAGGAGTCCTAGATGCGCCTGATTATCTTTGTGAGGCATGGGTTGTGAATGTAGGTTGGACTTAACATGGAAAGGGATGCCCGAACCTAGGCAACTAATAAATGGGTTTGTCCTATAACATCTTAAGATGTTAGCCCATTTGATCCAAGAGTCATGTAAGAGACATGATTGGAGTTTTTCTACCTAAGTAACTTAACTTGTTAGGTGTAAAATCTTAGCTTGACTAATAAGTTGTTATGAAAAGTTGATCTTGGCCCACATTGAATCACTGACGCAAATTATTTAAAGGGATATTAATTTGGTTTGTGGGATTATAAATAAGACCTCATTTAATCTTGCTAAATTTTATTGTAGATTGAAAATGGCATCTTCAAACAACAATTTCTCATTGCGATCGGTCCTTGAAAAGGACAAATTAAATGGCACCAATTTCATAGACTGGTCTCGAAACTTAAGAATAGTTCTTAAGCAAGAGAAAAAGTCATATGTTTTGGATGCACCCTTGCCTGAAGAACCAGGAAGGAACGCCTCTGCGGTTCAAAAGGAAACTTTTGAGACCAAGAAGAGCGACTCCAACAATGTGACCTGTTTGATGTTGGCCTCTATGGTGCCTGACTTGCAAAAGCAATTTATGGACCAAGAGGCTTATACGATCATGGTGCACCTCAAGGAGATGTTCCAAGAGCAAGCTCGTCACGAGAGGTTTGTGACAACAAAGGCCTTAATTTCTTGCAAGATGGCTGAGGGTACTCCTGTTAGTACCCATGTACTCAAGATGAAAGGGTATCTTGATACTCTTGAGAAGCTTGAGGTACTAGTGCCAAAGGAATTGGCCACTGACTTGATCTTAGGATCATTGCCTGCTGCTTATGATCCATTTGTGATGAATTATAACATGCATGCAATGAACAAGTCAGTCACTGAGCTTCATGGGATGCTTAAGAATGCTGAAGAGAACATTCGAAAGACCAATCCCGTTCTAATGGTTCAAAAGGGAATTAAGAAGGGACCCGCTAAGGGAAAGGGAAAGGGAAAGGCAAAACCCAAGTCAAGTGGGAGTGCACCTCAGGCCCAATCCAAGCCCAAGGCGCCAAAACTCAAAGAGAGTGAGAGCACTTGCTTCCATTGCAACAAGATAGGGCATTGGAGGAAGAATTGCGCTCTCTTCAAGGAAGAACAAAAGAAGAATGGAGCCAAGGCGTCCAGTTCTGGTATTTTTGTTGTTGAAATTAACCTTTATATTTCTACCACTTGGGTATTAGATACCGGTTGTGGTTCTCACATTTGTTCAAATGTGTAGGGGCTAAGAAATTGGCGGTTACTTGGGAAGAATGAAGTGGTCCTCCGTGTGGGGAATGGAGCATGAGTTGCTGCCATGGAGATAGGCGACTATCACCTCACTTTACCTTCCAGACTTTGTATTGTTTTGAATAATTGTTATTATGTGCCTGCTATGAGCAGAAACATTATTTCAGTTTCATGTTTGGATAATGATGAATTTGATTTTGTTATTAAAAATGGCAATGCTCATATTCGTCGCCAAGGCATTTCTTATGGCAATGCCATGTTGCAAAATGGCCTTTATATCCTTGATTTACAAAACAAAGAGTCGATATACAACATTAATACAAAGAGGGTTAAATCAAACGAATTGAACCCTACTTACTTTTGGCATTGTCGTTTAGGACATGCAAACGAAAAACACATTTCAAGACTCCACAAAACTGGAGTGCTTGGATCATTTGACTTAGAGTCTTATGACACATGCGAGCCATGTTTGCATGGAAAAATGACAAAGAGTCCTTTTAATAAAAAAGGTGAAAGGACTAATGGCTTATTGGAACTAATACATACTGATGTATGTGGACCTTTAAGTACACATGCTAGAGGTGGTTTTAGCTACTTCGTGACATTCACAGATGACTTCAGTAGATATGGCTATGTCTATCTAATGAAGTACAAGTCTAAAACTTTTGAGAAATTCAAAGAGTTTAAGTACGAAGTAGAAAACCAACTTGGCAAAAGTATAAAAGCCATTCGATCAGATCGAGGTGGCAAATACTTAAGGCAAGAGTTTGACAGTCATCTAAAGGAGTGTGGTATTATTTCACAGCTCACTCCTCCTGGAACACCTCAATGGAATGGTGTGTCCGAAAGGAGAAATCGAACTCTGTTGGACATGGTTCGATCTATGATGAGTCAAGCTAATCTTCCTATCTCTTTTTGGGGTTATGCATTAGAAACTGCTGCGTTTCTATTGAACCGTACTCCAACTAAAGCAGTTGAGAAGACACCATACGAGGTATGGACTGGGAAAGAACCTAATATGTCTTTTCTCAAGATTTGGGGCTGTGAAGCACATGTTAAGAAATTAACATCTGACAAACTAGAGTCCAAATCGATTGTCTGCTTGTTTGTGGGTTATCCCAAAGAAACAAAGGGATACTACTTTTACTCACAAGCCGAGAACAAAGTATTTGTTGCTCGCAAGGCTGTTTTCTTGGAAAAGGAGTTCCTTCTCAAGAAAGATAGTGGGAGTAAAGTAGAACTTGGAGAAATTCAAGTGCCACAAGCTCCTATAGAGGATGAGTTGGAAATGGAATCAAGTTCACAACCAGTTGTGGAACAAGAACCCATTACACAAGTACCTAGAAGGTCTGGTAGGGTACGTCAGGAGATTGAGAGATATGGATTTCTAATCACTGACAGTGACACTATTGAGTTAGTAGATCGTGAGGATCCTACTACCTACCGAGAAGCTATTGAAAGCCCAGACTCGGAAAATTGGCTTGAAGCCATGAAATCCGAGATGCAATCAATGTACGATAACCAGGTTTGGACCTTGGTTGATCCACCGGAAGGTGCTAAGGTAATTGAATGCAAGTGGTTATTCAAACTAAAAGCTGATAAGACCTACAAAGGTAGACTAGTAGCAAAAGGTTTTCGACAAACTCATGGTATAGACTATGACGAGACCTTTTCGCCTGTAGTCATGCTCAAGTCCATTAGGATCTTGCTTGCCATAGTTGCATATCATGATTATGAGATATGGCAAATGGATGTCAAAACTGCTTTCCTGAACGGAAATTTACTTGAGGATGTGTATATGACACAGCCTGAAGGTTTTGTCAATCCTAAGCATCCTAAGAAGGTTTGCAAGCTTCAAAAATCTATTTATGGATTAAAGCAAGCATCCCGAAGTTGGAATCTTCGTTTTGATGAGGCAGTCAAAGAATTTGACTTCATCAAGAATGAAGATGAGCATTGTGTGTACAAGAAGGTTAGTGGGAGCATAGTAGTGTTTCTGGTCCTATATGTGGACGACATCCTTCTCATTGGGAATGACATTATAACATTGCAAAAGGTTAAGCAATGGTTGGGAAAATGTTTCTCAATGAAAGACTTAGGTGAAGCCGAGACAATACTTGGTATTCGAATCTATAGAGATAGATCGAATCGGCTTTTTGGACTAAGTCAAGAAAAGTACATAGACAAAGTACTAAAGCGTTTTACTATGGGAGACTCAAAGAAAGGGTACATACCTTTGGCTTTGGGAGTTCCTTTGACTAAAGAACAGTGCCCTAAAACCAAAGAGGAAAGGGACAACATGAGTAGAATCCCATATGCATCTACTATTGGATCTATCATGTACGCTATGTTATGTACTAGGTTGGATGTTGCTCATGCACTGAGTATAACCAGTAGGTTTCAGCAAGACCCTGGTGAGAAGCACTGGTCTGCTGTAAAAGGGATCCTTAAGTACCTGCGAAGGACTAAGGATCACTTCTTGGTGTATGGTGGTCAAGAAGAGCTCGTCATACAAGGTTATACCGATGCTGCTTTTCAGACCAGCACTCAGGATTCTAGATCGCAATCTGGATTTGTTTTTGTTTTAAACGGTGGTGCCGTCAGCTGGACAAGCTCAAAGCAAGAGACCGTTGCCGACTCAACTACAGAATCTGAGTATATTGCAGCAAGTGAGGCTGCAAAAGAAGCTGTTTGGATTTAAAATTTCATTAATGGATTAGGAGTGGTCCCAAGCATCCTAGATCCATTAGAAATTTTCTGTGACAATAACGGGGCCATCGTACAGGCCAAGGAGCCCCAGTCACACCAGAAATCCAAACACATACTCAGGAGGTACCACCTGATCAGAGAAATCATTGATTGTGGAGACGTCAAGGTTAGCAAGATAGCAAGTGAAGACAATGTAGCAGATCCTTTGATGAAACAGTTACGTCCAAATCGGCACGAAGCTCATTTGAGAGTGTTCGGTCTTAGGGCTATGCCCAATTAGGACTAGTGCTAGTGGGAGATTGTTAGTGTAAGCCCTAGCCCCAATACATTGTAATAAAACACTTAGTTAATAAAATGAGGCATTTGTTTTATCTTTTGTATTCCTGTGCATGTCAATTGATAAAACTATCCAAGAATGTCATTTCGGTTTAAGTTATCATGTGTGAGGCACATGGATTGTAAGACCTTGAAATAAATGGGACTTTATTCTAAATATCCCTAGTCAGTCATTGTTATGGGAATAACAAATGAATTAAGAATAGTATGCTCTCTCTGATATTATGAGTTCTATCTTACGGATCATTAGGACAAGAGTGTCAATCAGAGATCATAGATACATGTTAAAGAACATGGTATCTGGATTCGATCCGCTCATGAGAACACTACATGGTACAAGTCATAAGTGTTTCTCATATGCAAGTTTTGTATCGGAGTTCTTAGACCTGAAATCTCTATGAAACTCTTTATGAATTACTGTGTACTTTGACATACACCTAACGTGCTCGTAATAGAGTGACAAGTACGGGTATGATTGGGTATGCATTGATTCATGTTAGAGAGCATGAGAGAAGTGAAGGGATTACCCCTCTCAATAAGAGAGAAAATATCATCGGCCACTTGATCAGTGAACTGAGAAGTGTATGGCCATACCGAGATGAAATAATGAGTAATCATTATTTATCTGAGAGTTCAGTGTCACTGGAATATCAAAAAAGGAATTAATATATATATATAAGGATGACTCGTTCTATGCCTTATATTAATTCTGATATTTATGGGTAAGGGATTATGCAAAATTGCATTAGGTCACAAAATGCCATATGCATTTTCATTTAATTTGGATTGCTATAATATCTTGCTAGAGAATATATATAGCCTTTGAATTAATTTATTAATTCATTGCCAACATTAAATGGACCTATAGGATTGCACACAAAGCATTGGGCTTAAAATATTTAAATTAAGTATTGGACATTAATTTGCGCTTTTAATTAAAGTCAAATTAGTGTGTGTAATGGGTTATAAAATTGCTATTGGGCTTTGGTCCATGAGAGAGAAAAATTCAGCCCACAAGGTTTAATTTCAATTAATTAATTATCTTGTGTTAATTTAATTAATTGAGTATTAAAACCTAAAGGATTTTAATTGAATTAATTCACTTAATAAATGGATGGTGTGGCCGAAATTCCAAGATAATATCTATGGAATTTCGGCACATGATTAATTCTTTTATTAAGTGATTTAGTTAATTATTATGTCTTACATTTATCTTAGATTAAATCAAAAGGATTATCTTGGATTAAATGTATTATCTTAAGGTGTTTAAATCAATATATATTACTTATTTTAGGAAGTGATTGAGATTGAATTAATTATCTTAAGATAGTAAAGTTCAAATCAAACACTTGCCAAAAGATAGGGATATATATTAAAGAGATAAAACCCTAGGAAGAGTAAGTTGATTTTGGTGTGAAAAAGAAACCCTAATCCTTCTAAGTTGGCGTGAAAAATCTCTCTCTCACACATTTTTCTCTCTAGGCCGAAACACACAAGAGGAAGAACTCTTTCTTACTTTCTTGTGTTCTTAGGCATTAATAGCACCTTAAAGAAGAACAAGATCAAGTCTTGTAGCTTCAAAACAATTGCCATTACACAATACTTAAAAGAGAGCTAGCAATCTCTATTTTAAGCCTTCTTTGCAAGTGTGTGTGTGAGGATAGAGGGAGTGGCGTAAAAGGTTGTTCCTTGGCATTGGTGATCAAGATCTAAGGTGGATAAAGGTATCTTAGTTGCTGGTCATCACCAAATTCAAGATTAAAAGGCATCAAAAGTTGTAAGTTTTAAAACCCTAAAAATTGCATGTTTCGATTCTTGTTTTGGATATGTATGGTATGTATGATAAATTTTTTGTTTTTCCGCTGTGCTATCATGATTATCATACCATGTCATATTCCATCAATTTTCTCTTTTATTGAGAGGGGTAATCCCTTCACTTCTCTCATGCTTTCTAACATGGATCAGTGCATAACCAGACTTGTCACCTTGTTATGAGCACGTTAGATGTATGTCAAAGTACACAGTAATTCATAAAGAGTTTCATAGAGATTTTAGGTCTAAACACTCCGATGCAAAAACTTGCACATGAGAAACACTTCTGACTTGTACCATATAGTGTTCTCATGAACGGATGAAATCTAGATAGCATGTTCTAAACATATATCTACGATCTCTGATTGACACTCTTGTCCTTATGATCCGTAAGACAGAACTCAACTTATCATAGAGAGCATACTAGTCTTAATTCATTTGTTATTCCCATAACAATGACTGATTAGGGATATTTAGAATGAAGTCTCATTTGTTTCAAGGTCTTACAACAATGTTCCTCATACATGATAACTTAAACTAAAACAACATTATTCGATAGTTCTATCAATTGATATGCACAGGAATACAATAGATAAAACAAATGCCTCATTTATTAAATTAAATGCTTTATAACAATGTATTGGGGCTAGGGCTTACACTAAAAATGATAATATACATCTAATTTACATTATAATTCTTAAGTTACCTTTAATATTATCATTATGTTCACTTGTACATCATTATGTCTACCTGTTATTTCTAATTCTAATCAATTCCATTGCATGCTTTATGTATTATACTAAGTATTTTAGATTAATTATCAAATTATGTCATATTATCTTTAGTACATAATTCAGCTATTATGAGATTTCTCATCCCTAAATTGTTTTCTTCACTAATTTACATTCATATCAGATCAATTTACCATTTTATCAAGTTATCATAATTTTTTTCACATTTTTACTCAAATTCATATTGTTACATAATAATATATCATTATAATCACATGGTAAACATTATGTCTATATATTATTTAAACTCAAATTAATAAAATTATGCTTATTCAACCTAGTATTACACAATTTATATTTAATATACCAAATAACATCAAATTCTTGTGTTATACAACATTATGTACAATTCGGACACAACGTGATCATCCACTTTATGCTTGATTTATGCCTTATTTATTACTTATTTCATGTTTAAACATCATTTTATAATCTTATCTCAAATTATTTCAAGATTTTCTATAAGTTCATATAGTTATATAATGTGATTTTCATGAAAAATTCAAAGAATTAAATGAAATAGAGTGAAATTTTGCATCGACCAACCTTAGAGTAGTTTGAAATCACCTATTTCTCCTCTTCCTTGTCTTTATCCTCTTTGCTTTTATCTTTTCCATAGAATTCATCTTTAGGCCGAAATTAAGGAGAAGGAAATCATGAGTTTATTCTAGGTAACTCAATGTATCATTCTACTACATAATTCATACTAATGATTTTCTATACAACTATATCAAAATTCTCAATTAAATCTAACAAAAACTAATAAAATAACCTATTTAGGGTTACTTTTTGTCACTAGAAATTCTCCACTTCCAAGCTTCTTTGTGCTCCAAACTGATTTCCATGGTGAAAAGGATGTTTTTTGGTGTGTATGGGTGAAATTAGAGCTTGAGATATGGTGGGAGGTGATAGAAATGAAGAAAAAATATTAGAATACCTATAAAAAGCTAGGGTTGGATTTCTTAAAAGAAAAGGGTGAAATATTCATATTTTTGGGGAGATTTGTTGAGTTTTCTCCACTTCTCTATATTTTCCTTTAGTGTGTAAAATGGATGGCCAAGATTTGATCATTTACTATTTGATACAATAGCTTATTTTTAAGCCACTTCTCATAGTTTCATTGGTCACTACAATTTTTTACTATACGAATGCATGTAGCTAATCATTGATCATTTCAAAATGACTATTATACCCTTATATAAATTAAATATGGCCTTTAAGCCCTCTAAATAATTTAGCCTCAAATTTTTGTCCTTTTTTTAAATTGATGATCCCCTTGCCAGAATGTTTTAAAATTTTTCCCCATTTGCAATAACATATGCAAAAGCTTGTGTTTAAAATTTGAAGTCCTTCCAACATCATTTCAGTATACTTTCAGCTCTGGATGCAAAATCAACGGGTCTAGAATCTAAAATTTTGAAATTGTCAAAAAACTTATTTTTCATTACCAATAGCTCCTTTATGCTATTTCTAATAGGTTTATGTGAGCAAAATAATTTTTGGAGGTATTTAAAATATTTTAAGGCCCAATCAAACTTTCAGTCATCCCTTTTTACGATACCAAGTAAAATCTTCATTGTTTATTTAATCTCAATTTCTTCTTAAATTATACCACTTGACTCTATTTAACACATATTTTCTCATCAAGCAGTTAAGTAAAACTTTCCACTAGGTCACCTATCCTAGTATTTCCCTAGATAGAGCATGCTTTATAACACCTTAATGCTATAACCCTATTAACCATGTCTAATTAATCATGTTAATCACGCTTTTCATCACTATCATACCTGTATATTACAAATCATATGATCATTATGTTACTGTTGCTCATATCATGCTATATCATATAATCATATGGGTGCTACTATGACTATTTGCATACTTTATCTCATGTTTAGCTTTATGCATACCATGTTATGTTTATGTTACTTTATGTTTGATATGCACACATATACTTGCTTAGTCATATCATGAGTTGGTTATAATTCAATAAACATATATTAACTACATCATCATATACCTTCAGCCATAATACAAAAATATTACAAAATACTTATATAAAAACTCCTTACATCAACACTTTTCAATCTTATGTTGGCCTTTCCTGATGTAGAGAATGTCCCTAAGCAAAAATCTTGTCTACGGAACCTACACAGATAAAATAACCCGTGCTAAGCTATAAAGCTTAATTAGGACAAATTATGATGGACGACCACTCATAGTGATCATCAAAAGAACAAGTAATACGTAATCACATACATATGCATATATATATGTCCGTGGCTATCATATTGTGTCTAAAAATAGCATTATAACAATGTACGTGGCTTGCAATGTAACAAATTCAACTAGCCTCTCAATATATATACATAAACTTAAAGATAAACAATATAATATGCACCTTATATTGTTGATATATTTATAATATTTATTGTCTCATTTTTATCTATATAAAACATAAATGGCATCCAATGATATTTATTCCTAATTTACATCCCATAAAACTATCCTAGGGTTACTGTTCATGCTCTAAAATGTACCAAGCATGTCAGATGAAAATTTTAGGGCCTTACATTCGATAAATGTGAATTATTTTAAGTTTTTAGTATGTTTTTATATGTTTAAGTTGTTTAATTTGGTTAATTTCATGATTAATTAGTTAATTTGTGTGTTTGTATGTTTAATTGCAAGTTTTGGGGTTTTTAAGGGCTAAATTGAATAAAATGAGGTCTTAATTAAAGAAAGGAGAAGATTTTGGGGTATTTTTGTAATTTTGTATTTTAAAGGCTTATTTCTCGTGAAGAGCATATAGGATGAACTCTGGAGAGTTATAAAAAACCTTAACTGAGTACCACAATAGCTCACCTGAGATCAATTCACCTCACCCAAGCTTAAACCCCGCTTTTGAATTTATAAACCACCTCACCTAAGCTTAAATCACCTATCTTGAGTTGTTTTATGCCTTAACTAAGTTGTTAAAGACCTCAATCAAGCTTAACAAGGCCTTATCTGAGTTATATTACACCTCTATTGTGTTAAGGATTCCTAAATACGATAAAACTGAGTTACATTGTGATTTTACAAGTAACAAGGCATTCAACTTCCTCTAGTATAAAAGCATTCTTAAGGCACCAGTCTTAGGGGCTTGCTATTATTACAAATTTTTATTATTAGTTTTAACTTAGTTTTCACGTAGGGTTTAAAGGTTACAATTGCAAGTTCTAATAAAACATAAAGGTTAGGTAAAGGGTTTTATGTGTTTGTATCATTTTATTTATTTTCTTTAGTTTTTAAGATAAAGTGTGAGTGGTTTTATTTACTTTTCCTAAAGGATATTTGAATCGTTAAATTGTATGGTAATGACTTAGTTTGAGCTTTAATTTAATGCAAGTTTAATAATTTCTTAGTTCTTGAGCAAATTCTTATCTCTGGTTGTATTGAGTTAATGATTAACTTATTTGATATATGGTTGATGATTGATTTCAAGTATCATCTATGATATGCATGTTGTTAGGTTAACTCATTAGTATTGATTTATGATACCATTCTAAATTAGAGATAATTGTGCGTTGGTTAGAGTAGATTAAGACTAAGAAAAGTTGAACTAAGAATAGATTGAACTTAGGTTTGCTTGAAAAAGAACTTAATGGATGTTTAGGAGTGTAAAACTGGATCTTTATGCTATGTACTGAATGATTCCTAATAAAAATGGTTTAGTACTTAGAATGATTATTTGAATAAGCTATATGGCTTTATTTAATATGTTTTCCCATAATCACTTGTGTTTTTTTTTAACTGAGTCATTACAATATTAGTTAAAGTGGATAGTCCTTTAGTAGAAGTTATTTTTATCATATTGAATTTTATCATCTTTTATTGCTCGCTTTGTTTAAGTCTAGATTTATTTATTTAAGTTTCTGTTTACTTGCATTAGTTTCATTACTTTAGGTTGTTTAAGTTTATGTTTTTAATTTAGTTAACTCTTCACCAATATAAACTTAGGATTTCTTTCCCTTTTTACACATAGTTTTCATTTTAAAATCTAAAATCTCAAATCTTTAGCACTTACACTATTTACCTTGGGTTGAATATTAGGGTTATAATTATATTTCCCTATATTACTGGCTGATCTAATACACTTGCTAGGCACCGATCAAGATTTTGGTGTCGTTGTTGGGGAAATTGGCTTTTGTTTGTTTATTTTTAGATTTAAAACTGAATTTCGTCTATTCTTCTTCTTTTTTCCATTTTTTATTCTTTTATTCTTTGCAAGTGTCAATAGTTTATGGTAAAAGGCGATCCAATTTTGCATATTAATCCTAAAATTGAGAGGACATTTCATAGGATTAGGAGGTTAAGGTAAATAAATATGAATCTAGAAGATCAGGGACGTAATAACCTTAATTACCTTAATAAACCACCTCTCTATGACCCACCTATAGGTGATCCACCTTTGATAGAAAAGTAAGGCATGAATAACCAAGCTTAAAGGAATGGGTTTAGGCCTAGAACCTTTAAAGATTATGCTACCCCTACGTGCAATGAGGAGCATAGGACCCTTAGGATACCTCACAATCAAAACTTTAAGTTAAAACCCACAACCATCACTATGGTCCAAAAGAATCAATTTTTAGGAGCGAAGATTAAGGATCTAGCTCAACATTTGGATATTTTCTTAAATATTAATGATATAGTTCAAATACAAAATGTATCTATAGATGCCATTAGGCTTAAGTTATTTCCTTATACTCTCATTGATAAGGAAAGAGACTGATTGCAAATGCTACGAAGTGAATCCATTAGATCATGGGAGCAAATGCAAGAAAAATTTTTATGTCGATTCTTCCCACCCACCAAAATAGCCACTATTAGGATCAATATTCATAGTTTCCAACTGTTTTATGAGGAACCATTTCATGAGGCTTGGGAAAGATTTAGGACACTTTTAAAGAGTTGCCCACACTATGAAATTTTTGTACATAAACTAATGTCTACTTTTTATGCAGGTGTGAATTAGAATATAAGGTCTCTCCTAGATCCAACTTCTAGTGGAAGTTTCATGAACAAGATACCTGAAGAAGCTTTCTTACTCCTTGTTGACATGGCTATGAATGATGCTCATTAGGCAAGTACTAGATCCACACAAAAGAAACAAGGAGTACATAGTGTAGATGAGGTAGCCATGCTTAAGGCACAAATAGAGTTAATGAAGAATGAGTTTTTTAAGGAGTTAAAAGGATTGAAGGTGCAAAATGGGTCTACTTTAGGGAGTGACATGTATAGAGGAACACAAGGGACATATAAAACTAAGATGGGAGAAAGCTTACATCCAGTAGTGGAAGATGTGAATGCTATGAACCTTTATAGTAATACCTATAACCAAGGGTCGAGAAATCATCCTAATTTTTCTTAGAGAGAAGGGAACCATACTTCTACATCTAACCCTTAACCTAAGGCCCCTTTTAACAAAAATGTAGCTCCCTAAAGCAATAATCATCAACCATACCAAATTGAAGCCCAATCACACTGCCCATTTATATATCAATCCAAACCTTATCAACCACCAGGATTTCAACAAAAACCTCAACCCCTACAGAAAAAAAAAGGAAACCTAACCTAAAAGAGATGTTTGCTAGCTTTATGACCACTCAGTCCACATTTACGACTAGTCAAGATACTAGATGGAAATCTCAGGATGTTTGGATGAGAAATCAAGATGCCTCCATTAGGAACTTAAAGACTCAAATTTAGCAACTCCAAATTCTCTCTCCAACAGGACATAAGACATTTTTCCATCTAACGTGGATCAAAATCTAAAGAAAAAAGTAAAAGCAATCACCTTAAAAAGTGGGAAAAAGGTAAAAGAATTTGAGAATGGTAAGAATTCTTCTGAATTGGTTCTAAACCTAAAATTATTGATGAGATACCTCCTATTGTTAAGAAAGGTAAAGGTAAGGAAAAGTTTGTTTCTACTGTACTTGACGAAAATAAGGTGCCTTATCCAGCTTTAACTAAGGAAGAAAGTATAATAAACAGTTAACTAGATTTTTAGACATTTTTAAAAAGTTGCATATAAATTTACCATTTGCTAAGCTTTATTACACTTGCCTAAATATGCTAAGTTTACAAAAGAGCTATATTCTGACAAGAAAAAGCTAGAAAGTGTAGGAACAGTTCAATTATTTAAAAATTATAGTGAAATTTTAATGAAAAAAATTCCTAAAAAATTTGAGGATCCTGGTAGTGTCACTTTACCATGTGAATTAGGAGGAAATTTTATTGGTCATGTATTATGTGATTTGGATGCTAACATAAACTTGATGCCTTATTTAATTTGCAGGAAATTGAACTCGGGTGACATTAAAAAGATCTAAATGACACTATAATTGGCAGATAGGTCCACTAAAATGTTTAGAGGCATAAGAGAGGATTTATTAGTAAAGGTGGGAAATTTCACATTTTCGATGGATTTTATAGTAATGGACATAGAGGAGGATCGAAAGGTGCCATTGATAGTGGGAAGGCCATTTTTGAACATGGTAAAGGCATTTATAGATGTACAGGGCAAATGATAACTTTATGTTTTAATGAGGAAGAGATGACCTTTAATGTGAACAAGGTGATGAAGAACCCTTCCTACATTTTTGAAGAGTCAATATGCTTCATGGATAGTGTTTAAGAATGTGTGGAGGAGAAGCAAGAAGAGATTTTATTGGATGATGCACTTTAAGATTGTTTGATGCATCTAAAAAGTAAAGAAGAAGTTAGAGAGAAAGAAGAAGAGATCTAAATGACACTATAATTGGCAAATAGGTCCGCTAAAATGTTTAGAGGCATAAGAGAGGATTTATTAGTAAAGGTGGGAAATTTCACATTTTCGGTGGATTTTATAGTAATCGACATAGAAGAGGATCGAAAGGTGCCATTGATAGTGGGAAGGCCATTTTTGAACATGGTAAAGGCATTGATAGATGTACATGGGCAAATGATAACTTTATGTTTTAATGAGGAAGAGATGACCTTTAATGTGAACAAGGTGATGAAGAACCCTTCCTACATTTTTGAAGAGTCAATATGCTTCATGGATAGTGTTTAAGAATGTGTGGAGGAGAAGCAAGAAGAGATTTTATTGGATGATGCACTTTAAGATTGTTTGATGCATCTAAAGAGTAAAGAAGAAGTTAGAGAGAAAGAAGAAGAGCTGATAAATGAGCTAAGAAAAGAACATGATGAGGAAGGAACAAAGGAGGATGAACCATCCCCTCATAAGAAAAAAATAATTTTGAACTTAAAACTCTTCCCTCAAATTTAAAATATGTTTGTTTAAAGGATAATACAAAATCAGTAATTATTTCGTCACTTTTGGCAAGTTTGAATGAAGAAATACTTATAGAAGTGTTGAAGAACCATAAATGAGCTATTGGTTAGAAGACATACGACTTAAAGGGAATTAGTTCCAGTTTTTATACACACTAGATACCTATGAAGATTGATTTCAAGTCGATGGTACAACCTTAAAGGAAACCTAACCCAGCTATGCAAGAAGTTGTGAAAAAAGAGGTACTCAAACTCCTTAATGTAGGTATTATTTATCCCATTCCTGATAGTAGTTGGGTTAGTGTGAGCTAATGTGTACCTAAGAAGGGGGGTATAACTGTGGTAACTAATGAGAAAAATGAACTCATCCCAACATGCATAGTGATGAGATAGATAGTATGTATAGATTATAGGAAGCTAAACAATGCTACTCGGAAGGATCATTTTCCTTTGCCTTTTTATTGACCAAGTGTTAGAGAGGTTGGTTGAGAATATATTTTATTGCTTTTTAGATGGTTATTTCGGGTATATAAAAATACCTATGGCCTTAGAAGATCAAGAAAAGACCACATTCACATGTCTTATATCACATTTACATATAGGATGATGTATTTTTGTTTATGCAATGCCTCAACCACTTCTCAAAAGTGTATGATGGACATTTTTCACGATTTTATTGAGAAATTCATGAAGGATTTCATGGATGATTTTACTATGTATTGTCATGATTTTGAGCGTTACTTGTGTAACCTTACATTGGTCTTAAAAAGGTGTCCAGAAACTATCATTATCCTTAATTGGGAAGAATGCCATTTTATGGTAAGGGAAGGAATATTTTTAGGGCATAAGATCTCTATGAAAGGAATTAAAGTTGATAGAGCTAAAGTAGATGTGGTTGTTAAATTACTTCCCCGTATTAGTGCAGAGGCATTAGGAGTTTCCTTGGTCATGTGGACTTTTATGATTGGTTTATTAAGGATTTTTCTAAAATTGCTAAACAACTTTCTAATTTGTTACTCAAAGATGTTGCATTTAACTTTGATGACAAGTGTTTTGTGAGGCCCCTAATATGACCCTAGTTAGAAATGCATATTTTTAATAGGGTTATAATTAATTAAGATTAAATTAAAAATTTAAATTACACATAAGGTATTGGACAATTGATAAATTCTTTATATTATAGTAATTGTATGAAAATAAAATTTAATATTTTAGTTTAATAATATTTTAGGGTGTAATTGAAGCATAAAGTATTAATTTTGGGGTAAATTTGTAAATATGTCATCTTAAAGGTCAAATGTGAATAAAGGAAAGAATAGAGTGGTTGATTTAAGAGAAGAAATAAATTGAGAGGTCAATGTTTAACATGCAATAAAATGAGAGGTTTAAGTGGGACATGCAAAAAGTGGGAGGATTGAAAAGAGGATTTTCCGTGTCACTATATAAGCTAAAGTTAAGAGATGTGAGAGGGGCATTTTTGAGACGAGAGGGGTGGATTTTCAAGAAAGAATTACAGAATTTGGTTCTTTTCCTCATTCACTTTCTTTGATCACTTAAAACATATCTAAGTGATCCTGAAGAAATCCTTACATGTGGAATTAATCAAGGGCAATTGGTGTAAGCATTAAGGTAATTATATTAATTTGATAATTCATCATCTTCTTCTTAATTTTATTGAGGATTGATTAAGTAAAATGCTGGAAATTCTTGTTAATTGGATGAATTATTTTTAAAGGAGAATAAGAAGGGGGAAAGAACAAAGGAAAGGAAAAAAGTGCAAGATTGAAGTCACAGGAGGAATTCGACCAAGTATTGGATTAGAAATTATCATACTTGTATGTAAATAAGATTAGTAGAAACATAATTTTTAATGGCATGTGCATGAACATTTAAGAGAGAAGTAAATTTTAAGAAGTGTTACTTAACAGAAAACATGAAGCCTTGTGAACTACTGGCTGTAATTTAAACATAATTTGAGGTACAAAACATAATTTGAGATCATTCGAATTTATAAAGTTACATAAGATATATGCCTACAAAATGGTAGAAGGGACCTAACATTGTGTTTGCCTTTAAGTCATCCAAATAATTAATTGAATTTTCTATAAGCTGTTGACTTTGGTTCTAGAATAGGTTGTGGTAAAAATTATGTATCTTTGTGTATATTATTCATAATGCTATGAGGATAATTTCTAAGAAAACTAAACTTCAAAATCTACAATTTATATGAAGAAAGCATAAATCGATTCTATTTCTAAGAGTGCTAAAAGTTAACTTGAATCTAGAATAGTTGGTGGCACTATTTCCAGAAATAGTTCCTAGTATTTTTAAATTATCTTGCGATTTATATACGAAAATTAGATAATTCTCATTGGGTTATAAAATAGACTCATATATCTACCTTTTCTATGAAGAAAGCAAAGTCTAAAAATGCCTCTAAACCTACCTAAACTTCATTTGAAAACCGAAATCCTATGTTGCCTACCTTAATAAACTGTAATTTGTAATTTCCATTTATCTTGATTTCTAGAAATGATATTGCAATAATTCTTAATGTTTTAGAAACTATAAATATAGCAAAACAAAGTTGTAGAGGACTATTATTGCTAAACATTCCATTTTAAAGGTCATAAATCACTTCCAAGTTGAACCTGGAAACCTGTTGTTGTCTAATGACGACTTGGAAAACTATCACGACTCGTGACAGTGTGCCCTCTATCACGACTCGGATAGATGACATGAGTCATGACTCCCACCTATTTAAGTCATGCTATCTATTTGAGTTAACCTTCTTAAGCCTATAAATTGATAATAAAGCATTTTTAGACCTTTCCCAAACACTTTTAATGCATTAGAAACATGAAGATAAAGGTTTTAAACAAGAATAACATTTTATATCCATGTCCCAAAGTGTTATAATGTCTATATAACCCTTGTTAAATAATTATAGTGTATATCTTGATGTAGAAATTGTAAACTAAGGTAAATCATTATTTACCATATATATATATATATAACATGAATATGATATGATGTGAAGCTAAATGATAACATGTTGAAGTAAGTGAATACATGTATATATGTATATACACTGGAGAATTGTGTATTATGATATGATCACATATATGTGCAAAGTGTATGATTCACGATGATATGTATATTTAAATATTAGTACTCATATTGCTATATGAATACAATGTATATACACTGGAGAAATTGTGTATTATGATGTGATCGCATACATGTGCAAAGTGTATGATATAAGTACAAGTATGATGTTTTAAGTGAACTTGAAAACTATATTTCCTATTACTAGAGTTCAACTATGGATAGATAGGCACCTATAGGGATATTACAATTGCTCTAGTTGACCCCGTTTGGTTTTAAATTTTTGTTGATCTCGTTTGGATCATGAACATCCCTATTTGGGTTGTTAGCTGATCCATTTGGGTTCGCTTGATCGGTCCCCTATTCTATTGGCCCTATTTGGGTCTATGTTTTCAATATCCTTGGATATCCCCTATTCCTATTATTCACACCTAGAAGTTAAGCAGGCTAAACTAAAGAATGAATGAATCATAGATAAATTATAGTGTAACCAATGCATATGATGTATGGAATAACATATTTAATTGTGGTTTCTAATGTATGTATTATATTTATGTGGGTATATTAATGTACATATCATCTTAAGAAATGTGGAAATTTAAGGATACTGAATTAAATGTAGGGCTAGGCTGTTATTTAAGATATTATATTTTATTATATGCTTATTTCGAATATGTCATTCCTAATATTTTCAATTATTATATATTATATGTTTCTGACAACTAGTGTGAGTTGTTGTCGTTCATATTTTGTATCGCCACTAAGCTTTATAGCTTAGCATGAGTTATTTTATCATGTAGGTTATATAGTCAAGGCTTTTGCATAGGAACGTTATTTGCATCAGGACAGGCCAACACCAATTCATAGAAGTTGATGTAGGGATTTTAATGGTTAATTTTGTATAAGTTCTTTCACATGTATAAAAGGCTATATAATATATGTATGTCATATCAAAGATAATGTTGTAAAAAGCTTACCATGAGAATGCTAGTATGTGCATGCATATAGGAGCGAGAATGATTATATATATTTATATATTATGGAATGTTGAATGCTATGCATAACAATGAATATAAAATAGGATAGTATAATCTAGCATGAACATGATAAGTGTGTTGCATGATGAGGCATTATGCATATGTAATTAAAGTGATGGAAGTTGTGTGAAACACCTAATTAATATACAGGTTTTCTGATTAAATGGATTATTAGAATGATTAATATTGGTTTAATAGGCTAATATCCTACTATAATATGACTGAAATGTATGGTATAATATATGATAAAGGCACTAAACTTAGGGTGTTTCATGTTTGCAGGCTTTTAAGTTATTAATGCAAAAGTTAATCACAGCACTGGTCATAGCATCACCAAATTGGACTTTACTATTTGAAATTATGTGTGATGCTAGTGACTATACAGTGGGAGCGATTTTAGGCCAGAGAAAGGAGAAGATTTTTCATACCATCTACTATGCCAATCACACACTCACTAGAGTTCAAGTGAATTATGCCACTATAAAGAAGGAGTTATTGGCAATAGTATTTTCTTTTGAAAAATTTATGCTGTATCTCTTAGATTTAAATTCACAATATGGTCTCTTCGACACCTTTTTGCTAAGAAGGACTCCAAATTGAGGCTCATTAGATTGGCTTTACTATTGTTGGATTTGATGTGGAGATCAAGGATAAATAGGGAGCTAAAAATTTTGTAGCTGACCATCTATCTATATTTGATAATGCTTATATTGAAAAGGAGGAAATTTCTGATTTATTTCCTAATAAATATATTTGTGTCATTTATTTATGTGAAAGTTTGATTCCTTGGTATGCTAATATTACTAATTATCTTGTAGGAGGTTACCTTCCAAAGGATTTCACTTGGTAACAAAAGAAGAATCTAAAAGTGGATGCAAGGCATTATCTTTGGGATGAACCTTATTTGATCAAAATATGTCCGGATCAAGTTCTTAAGAGATGTGTTCCAGAGGAGGAACAAGAGGATATTATAAGACAATTCCACAAAGGAGAAGTTAAAGGTCACCATGGACCAAATTACATAGTACAAATTATTTTACAGTCAAGTTTTTTTTCCTTCTCTTTTTGTTGATGTTATGTCTTTTATAGAGTTATATGATAGGTGTCAACGTATAGGAAATATATCTAAGAGGAATGAGATGCTTATAAATAATGTTTTAAAAGTTTAATTTTTTTTATGTTTAGGGTATTGACTTTATGAGGCCATTTCCAAACTCATTTTGTTTTAAATACATCCTAGTTGCTATGGATTACCTGAGTAAATGGGTAGAAGCAGTAGCTACTAGGACATGTGATGCTAGAGTTGTGCTTGAATTCCTAAGGAGGAATATTTTCACTCAATTTAGGGCACTAAGGGCTATTATGAGTGATGGGGACAAGCATTTTGCCAACCATTAATTCAGAACATTTCTTAGAAAGTTCGGTGGTAGGCATAAAATAACAATCCCATATCATCCTCAAGTAATTGGGCAAGTGGAAGTGTCTAATAGGGAGTTGAAATCAATCTTAGAGAAAGCAGTTGAAATCAACCCTCTTTTGAATTTATAAATTACCTCACCTAAGCTTAAATGACCTCTCCTAAGTTGCTTATGTCTCAATTGAGTTGTTAAGGACCTCAATTGAGCTCAATAAGGCTTTACATGAGTTATACATTACACCTCTATTAAAATAAAGATTCCTAAATACAATAAAACCTTGTTACACTCTAAATTAGGAAGTAACAAGGCATTTAACTTCCTATTTTAGCAATATAAAAGCATACTTAAGGCACCAGACTTGGGGGCTTGCTATTATTATGAAATTTTAGTCTTAGTTTTAACTTTGTGTTCACTTCGAGTTAGGAGGTTACAAATGCAAGTTCTGATAAAACTTCAATTGCAACTGAAGGGTTCTATGTGTTTGTATCATTTTATTTATTTTCTTTAGTTTTTAAGATAAATTGTGAGTAGTTTTCTTTATATTTGCTAAAGGATACTTGAATCCTTGAACTTTTTTGTAATGGCTTAGTTTGAGCTTTAATTTAATGCAAGTTTGATTATTTCTTGGTTCTTGAGCAAATTATTATCTCTAGTTGTATTAAGTTCATGATTAACTTATTTGATAAATGGTTGATGATTGATTTCAATTATGATCTATGATATGCATGTTCTTAGGTTAATTCATTGGTATTGATGTATGATTATATTCTTAATTAGAGATAATTGGGTATTGGTAAGAGTGGATTAAGACTAAAAAAAGTTAAACTAAGAGTAGATTAAATTTAAGTTTGCTTGAAAAAGAATTTAATGGATGTTTAGGAGTTTAAAACCGGATCTTTATGCTAAGTGTTGAATTATTCCTAATAAAAAGGTTTAGTACTTAGAATGATAGTCCGAATAAGCTATCTGGCTTTATTTAACTGGTTTTCCCATAATCACTTTTGTTTTTTTAACTAAGTTATTGCAATATTATTTAAGGTGGATAGTCCTTTAGCATAAGTTTTTTTTATCATTGAATTTTATCATCTTTTATTACTCATTTTGTTTAAGTCTAGGCTTATTTGTTTAGGTTTTTATTTATTTGCATTAATTTATTAGTTTAGGTTGTTTAAGTTTCTATTTCTAGATTAGTTAACACTTCATCGCTATAAACTTGGGATTTATTTCTTTTTTTACACATAGTTTTCTTTCTAAAATCAACAATCTTTAACTCTTACACAATTTCCCTTGGGTTCGATATTAGGGATTATAATTATATTTTCCTAGATCACTTGTAGATCTAGTATACTTGCTAGATACCGATCACCCCTCAACTCACATTAGGTTTATAGTGAGCAGTTGATCACTCCAAGTGATCCCTGAAACACATTAGATTTACAATTGAAGAGTTTATCACCCCAAGTAATCCTTCAATGTATTTTGGAGTAGTTACGTTACCCAAGTGGGCTCTCCATTCCATTTAGTACCATTAATACCCTTACCCCACACAATGAGTTTGAGAATTTGCACTAAGTACTAGAAGGGAAAAATCATAATATGCAAGAAAATAGGGTCTAAATGGTAAATTATACCCAAAAGATGTCATGCATATGATTAGTTAACAAATAAAGTGAGAAATGTGGTAATTAGATCATAAAGGGGTAAAATATAATTACATAAAAAATCAGAGGCAAAACCAAAAATTTACATTCAAAATGTGGTTAAAGAAGTTAAAATAGGCAAATAAGTAAAGATGGGAAAAATATTATTTAGTGAGAGGTTTCAGGGACTAAACTATAATTTTTTGCTTTATAAGCGAATACGGAGACCAAAATGTAAATTCTACACTTAAGATGAAATAAAAGTCAAAAAAAGTAAAAAGGGTCAAAATTGGAGTCAAACAAAAATCAAATATCATGAAAAGGAAGTTTAGGGAACTAATGGTAATTTTCCACTTAAGTGAAAATCATTAAAGAGAAGTAAGAAAAATAAATAAAGGAGGACTAAATAGTGATTTAAGGCATTAAGAGAAATAAATTTTACATTAAATAACTATAAGTGACAACTAGGCGTAAAATGGTAATTTGTGCTATATAATTTTATTGGATGAAATTTGTGTAGTTATATCCACCACTAGGCAATAATGTTGCTTAGCATATGGCTGGTTGACTGCATTTAGGGACAAATAACTAATGGACTAATAAAAGGGAAACAAAGTGTCTTATGTATGTATCACAATTGTGGATAAGAAATTTATGCATGATATGCATTAATATTTTGAAAATTGGTATCTATTACGCTATGTATCGAATACTAGTTAAACTAAATGTACGGTATGCTAACCATGTGAGTGATGATTGGATAATTATGTTGTTACAATGCCTTGTGATTGAGGTTAAGGTGCTATGGCTGCCATCGAGAGCATTAGAGGTGGAGACTATCTTTTTAGAGTGTTATTTTGGGATTTTGCAAGTTTGGGTAGCATAATTTACAAGCCATTATGCTGTTGAAATTTATACCAATAAATAGTAATTTTGACCAAATGAATAGTGAAATTACGACAATAATCAAGTTGGCCCATAATTAACAAATAAATTTGGTATTTAGAGTTCTAACTGAAAATTAGAACTTAAGAATTAATTGATAAGGATTTTTTTGTCATCAGCCAACAACATTAAAGGATAATTGACTTCACTAACCTTGAGATGTCATTAATAGAAAATTATAGCAAACAAAATTTATAATTGAACATAAGGTGTCACAGATGGTATTCAATGTCAATAAGGTGATACAACATCCCTCCTATGACTTTGAAAATTTTGTTTGCTTTATTGATAGTGTTCAATAATGTGTGGATGATCTGAAGAGGAAATTCTGTTGGAATATGAGCTTTAGGGTTATTTAATGCATCCTAAGAGTAAGGAATGTGTAGGATAGAAAGAGGAAGAGCTACTGAAGGAACTAGAAAAAGGAGCATGATGAAGTAGAAATGAAGGAGGAAGATTTATCCTCTCCTAAGGGAGAAATAAATTTTGAACTTAAAACCCTTCTTTCTAATTTAAAATATGTATTTTTAGAGGAAAATGGAAAATTGGTAATCATTTCTTCTCTATTAACAAGTTTGGAGGAAGAGATGCTCATTGAGGTATTGAGGAAGCATAATAAAGCCATTGGATGGGAGACATTAGACTCAAAAGGAATTAGCCATAACTTTTGTACACATCGAATTCCTATAAAAAGCGACTTTAAACTAGTGGTGCAGGTAATATCTCAAAACACGATGAGATGCCTATAAACAATGTCTTAGATGTAAAAAAATTTTATGTTTGGGGAATTGACTTTATGGGCCTATTTTTGAACTCTTTTTAGTTTGAGTACTTCCTAGTCATTGATTATGTGAGTAAGTGGGTAGAGGCAGTAGCCACTAGGACGTTTGATGCTCGAGTAGTGCTTGAATTCCTTAGGATGAACATTTTTACTAGGTTTCGGGCACCAAAGGCTATTATTAGTGATGGGAGCAAACATTTTAGTAAACATTAATTTAAATCTTTGCTTAGGAAATTTGGTGTCAGACACAATATCACAATCCTATATCACCCCCAAGAAAATGGGTAAGTAGAGGTGCCAAAAAAGGAGTTAAAATCGATCTTGGAGAAAATAGTTAATAATGCTAAAAAATATTAGTCTCAAAGGCTAAATAAGGCGCTTTGTGTAAGGACTGAACTTTGGCCCTAGTAGAATTCAAGAACATTAGCATGGTAAAAATGTCTAACTGGACAAAATTAGATAATTTATTACAAGTAAAGATTTAAGGATTAATTCTTCAAAGAGTTATAGGGGTAAAATATTTATTTTACCATATGTATGATTGAAATAAAAATATAGATATAGGGTCAATTAGGACATAAGTATGATTAAATGGAAATTTTATTGTAGGTTATGTATGTGAATTATAAAACATGATTTTATAAGAGCATAATTAAAAAGGGAAAATTAATTTGAGGTCTAAATTAATAGGCAATAGTAATTTTGGGGCTAATGTTATAAGAAAGGATTAGTTGGGGTTGATTTCATACAAGAAAGAAAATGTGGGGATTGAATTTTGAAATAAGAAGTGAGTGGGGGAAGATTTTTGACATGTAAATTCTTGGAGGACATAAAAGAGACTTCTCCCACTTTACACTTTGGAGCATTATATCTTGTAGAGAGAAAAATCACTATAATGGTATAAATAGAGGGATGGACGAATTTTTAAGGAAGAACATAGATTTTTCCTTCATCTCTCTCATCTTTTCCTTAAGAAAAAACTCTCTCTATTCTCTCAAGGAATTTCTTATGCATGTGAATGGATATAAGGTTTTTGAAGGTAATATACAAAGGTAAAGGGTTAATTTCATCATTTACTTCATCTTATTTCTCGTTATGAAAATGTGTTTCAAGAGAGAAAATATTGGATATTGATGCATGTATGAAATGTAAATTGTAAAAGCAAAAGTTAAGAAGAACAAGAGAGAAGGAGTTGTATGAAGATTGAAGAGAACTAGATTTCGGCCAAGGTATGGGACTTGTTGTATATGTGTTTGCTTGTAGAGTTAGATGTTGATTTTGATAAAATTAAGACTTAATTTTAGTATGGAGATGAGGAATTTTGTGTATGTTCATGTGAAAGGGTTATATGAATAAGAAAGGTTAAACCCTAGATTAAAATTTTAAAAGTAAAATTCAAATACTAATTTGTAAGGGAAATGTATTAATAGAGATTTCCAATTAGATAAATTTCCAATTTAACTTAAGTGTATCAAAATGCTTGAAAAATCCCTTTGTATTAGAAATTTGTATTTGAGTTCTCCTGACCTAGTGAGCTTGTTTTGCTCATATATGGAGTTACAGATATGCAAATTTAGTAATTCAAAATTGTTATAAACTATACTTTCATATCTACTGTTTTTATGAAGAAGACAAATCCTAAATGTATTTCTAATTCTGTCTTAATTGAGGTAGAATACCAGAATAAATTGTTGCACTGTCACTAGAATAGCCTTATGTAATTTTGAAATATCTTGAGTTTTAAATATGATAATGAGTTGATTTTTAATGTTTTAGAAACTATAAATATATAGGAATAAGTTTATAGAAGGACACTTTGCCTAAAAATAATGTTTAGTAGTTCAGAAATTGTAGACAATATGAACCATTGAATCTGCCTTTAAACAAAATGTATGTTATGGTTAGTAGTTTTTTACCTGCTGACAGTTAGGTGAGTGCCAAATCTAAAGCGCACCTATGTCATGGTTAGTATACATTTGGTAATGACTGTAACCCTCCCCTCTTTCACTTATACTTGATTTTTAGGCCTTAAATTATTACCAAAGCATATCTAAACCTCCTTAAACACCTTTAGAGCATTCTAAACATAAAATTAAAGATAATTCATGACATTCATTATGTGAATATGAATATAGTAGGAGCATGTGTGATTGAGTGTTAATCTAGGAATGATATGAATATTTAAATGACTATGTTAGCTGTATTTTCTTGATTATATGTGCTTAACATGAAGATTTAATATGAATATATGTTTTAAGCACATGAATGCATAAAATATGTATAGTAAATAGTACAAAATATGAAATTATAAATTTATCATATAAGTGTGATAGTCAATTGTATATGCAATATATGAGTATTTATTAATGTAATGTGAACAAATATGGACATACGATAATGTAATTATATACAAAGATGTATGGAAAATGGACATGGAGAATAGTAAAGGTATGTTTTTTTCATAATGATATCATGCATGAATGATGCTTTATGCATTCATATTTTATATGATTACATATCATAAGTATAATATCATAGTACCTAAATAATCATGATCAATAAAAGGTTCTTAAAACAAGTTATCAAATGGTTCTAATTGTATGGTATACCTCAAAGTAAATATATCACAGACAGGTATACACATATCACTTGACTAATGAGATTTAATATAGTATGATGTTAATTGTCATCATCATGCACAAATGAAAGAGTTACATGCTTGAATTGATTATAAGTATAGAATTGTAATACCAAGTGAGTACATGATATTATGCTTATATAAAGTTACATATGTACATATAACATTTGTATATAAAGCTCAACGACAACAAGGTGGTGTAGCACCCCTCCTATGATTTTAAAGAATCCATTTGTTTCATTAATGGTGTTCAAGAGTGTGTTGATGAGAAGCAAGAGGAAATTTTGCTAGAGGATGAGCTTCAAGAATATCTCATGCATCCAAAAAAAGAGAGCAAGTAGGGGAGAGAGAGGAAGAGCTAATACGAGAGATAGAGAAAGACCATGATGATGAAGACATATAAGAAGAAAATTTGGATTCTCCAAAGGGAGAAACAAATTCTAAACTAAAAGCCCTTCCTTCACATTTAAAATATGTGCTTTTAAAGGAAAATGCAAAACGAGTAATTATTTCTTCTTTTTTGATAGGTTTGGAAGAGGAAATGCTTATTAAGTTGTTAAAGAAGCATAAATGAGCCATTAGTTAGGGGACATCCAATATTAGAGGAATCAACCCTAGCTATTGTACACACCGAATCCCTATAGAGAGTGATTTCAAGCCGATGGTACAATCACAAAGGAGACTTAACCTAATAATGTAAGAAGTAGTGAAAACAAAAGTGCTTAAGTTGTTTGATGTAGGTATTATCTATCCTATTTCTGACTATAGTTAGGTTAGTCTGATCTATTGTGTGCCTAAAACGGGGGAATGACTATAGTAACTAATGAGAATAACGAACTCATCCCTATATGCACAATTATGGGATAGAGAGTGTGTATATATTATAGGCTATTGAAAAATGCCACTAGAAAAAATCATTTCCCTTTACCCTTTATTGACCAAATACTAGAGAGGTTGGTGGGTAATAGATTTTACTGCTTTTTAGATGGGTAGTCGAGGTACATTCAAATACCTATAGCCCCAAAAGACTAGAAAATACCACATTTACATGCCCCTATAGCAAATTTGCATATAGGAGAATGCCTTTTGGTCTATGTAATCCCCCTGTCACTTTTCAAAGGTGTATGATTGCCCTTTTTATGATTTTATTGAAACATTCATAGAGGTTTTCATGGATGATTTTACTTTATATGGTTGTGATTTTGAGACTTGTTTATCTAACCTTGCATTGGTCTTGCAAATTTGTAAAGTGTTGGGAATTATCGGTTACATGCATCTCATACATAAGTGGAATTTAAAATTTTAACCAATAGATATGATCTTGCCATGAATTTACAATATACATATTAATGAGAATAAGAAAAATCACTTTCGATTTTTGTTGAACAGTTGATTTTCCTTCTCACTAGGTTATCACAAACCACAGTGTCTAAAATTGAACACCACTAATGAGTAATCCACACTAAAGAAGGATTGAATGAATCAACAAAGGAGGAGAACAAGGGTTGGACGAAATCCCCTTCATCTTAACCCTAATACCCTATCACTTGGATTTTTATAATTAGGTTAAAAATCCAACTTTAAAATAGGATTGGGCTCTTTAAAATTGCTGGAGAAATATTAAATGGGCTTTTGGAATTATTAATAATTTATTTGGGATCAATTAAATCCAATTTAAGTCTTTTCACAAAAGACTATGCACAAAACCCACAAACTAGGCCCTTTGTGTATATACTTGGATTTAACCACCCAAATGAATTCGAAATCCATCCAAATTAAATATGTGGTCTCCATAATACTTATGAAATATATTTAATTTATTTTGGTAAAAAAATAAGGCCTTTAAGGCCTTCTACAAGGGCTTTGCGTGTAACCCTTCCTCTGGAGAATTTATGTGCAAAAGCCATTCTTCTGAGCCCCTTTTAATTTCTCTAATGGATCTATTAATTATTATACTAGTATATAACACTTATAAGTCCAATAATAATTAATTATGGAATGCAATATTTCAATTAGGTCCATTTTATAGAACATTTCTAAAAAGTTCTGCAAATAATTTTACTTGACCATAATTAATTATTCTCTTATTCACTTCTCTACTCCCATAATAATATCAAATATTATTATCCTTGTCATTTCACCATTTTATCCTTTTCTCTAAATGTGTGTGACCTACTGGGTTCCTGTCCATATTAGTAGTATAATATGTAATTGTGAGTTTTATTCAAAACTCACATGATTTAAACTTCTTGAAATCATTTTATCAATCCCTATTGATATTTATGATACACTATTATACAAGTTATGATTGGCCTCTAGCTAGGCACCATGACCTAGCCTTGCAAAATCCCCTCTACTGAGTTTTCTCTTCCTCACTTCATTTTTAAGCCTAAAATTGCTCTTTTCTCTCGAGTTTGAAAATTCCTTCACCGAGGCAATTGTATTCCAATTCAATTCTTTCTTCATTTCTCCTCACCAATCAAGCAAGTAAGTGCACTTTGCTTAATTTACTTCTTTTATTCACATGTATTCTTTAGTTGATTTGTATTGGATTTGGGTTATTGTTCTTGAATATTGGTTTGATTTGAATACATATTAGATGCAATCCTTGTTTCTCTTACCCTCTGTTTACATCTAGCTTATATGTGGTATGAAATTGATGCTTGCTTTTGGGTTAAGGTTGCTTTTAAAATTGCTTAGTTCATTTGTGAAAACATGTTTGATAAAATCCCTCAATGACTAAGTTTATCTATTGTGTTTCAATTTTCTTAATCTAACCCATCTTCAATCAATCTTATATGATTTTGTTTACTTACCACATTTGTGATACACTTTTTGGCCATTTCAAACAATGCCTAGGTTATTGTTGGGACTAAATACAATGTTAGTTGATTTTTTCTTTTTTTTGGTGGGGTGGGGGGATGTGGGGGAAGGGGGGGAGGTTAATAGGTTGAACATTAATTTTAGGCACTCCCTTTTATTTTTTTTTTACATTGTGTAGTGGCTCCAAAATGAACAAGACATGAGGGTGCTTCTCGTTTCTCGGGTTTACATATTTGACCTTATGCAAATGATGATTAGGTCAAACTTTACGAGTACTTTGCAACTACCACATATTTTAATCAAGTTTATTTGAATAGATTCTTTCTTAACATTGCAGCTGGTGATCTTTGGACTAAAATTAAGGCATTGGTTTATAATTTTTTCAGGGTACCCTAATTAAGAAGACGCCCGAAGTATATCCTTTACTTGTAAGGGATTTTCTCTGCTATTTTAGTTGTCACTTTGAAGGCGAGCATGACTGTGGCACTGTCCATTTCAAACTTGGTCCAAAAACCTACATCGTGTCTTTTCTTGATTTTTCCAAGCACTTGAGATTCTTGATGGATGGTATACAAGATTTGCCAAATTTTACCCCAAGCAAGAACTAGGAAGTAATCCAAGATCCTATTGACCTAATTCCATTCCATTCTAGCCGGACTAAGGGTCACATATTATGAAGCCATGCATTGTTAATTCTCCATCAGTTCTTATCAATCAACTTATATAATTGTCTTGGTGGTTTAGGTGCAATCAATGCAAGTGAATTCCTTATATTAAGTTGTATGGTTGAAGGCATGAAACTGAATGGCTCATTTCATTTATGGCGCAAAATTGAGGACTTGCAACGGAAGCATAATGCAATTAAGAAAATTTCCTTGTGATTGATCATTATAATCATAGGAAAAGTGGGAAATCACTTGAATATGAGGGATTTCCTTGGTGAACCATAGTTTATGGATTTTACAATGCTAAGCAAATTAAGAGTACTCTGGGATAAGATACACAGACATTGGATGGATAGAGATGAATACTTAGAGTTTATCATAGTTAGCTAAAATCGAGATGAAGATAAAGAGGCACAAGCAGCTATAGCATAGCCTTCCCCATAAATTTTAGCCCTTATATACCAAGTGAATGCTAGATTGGATATGTAATAAAGGCATATTAACAATATGCAAGATAGCATTGATGATTTGAAGATACGTATTAAGCAGTTCACAACACACTTTTGGGAGAGATTACCACCACTACCTTAAGCAGTTCACAACACACTTTTCGGAGAGATTACCACCACTACCACCATCCCAATGATTCAAGCTATAGTTTGTTATGGACAACAAAGTTTTAAGAGGGGGGGTAGAGCTTATCTAAGCTCAAACCTCCCTTTTATTGATAAAAGTTGTGTTTTTTGTTTTGTGTGTTTTGTTATCTTTTCTTGTTTTTAGTGTGTTGCTTTGATTGTAACTTCAATAGTAGTAACTCTATAGGATGTTTTTAGTAGTAATATCAATGCTTTATTTTGTTAGTCTTAGGGTAGTTTTTAAGTTGCTTTCAATTTTTGTCTTTAACAATGCTATAGTTTAGTTCAAATTTAACTCAGCTTACACAAAGTTTAGTTCGTCCAAGTTTATTCTCAAAAATCAAACTTGTTGAACTTTCACTTAGAAGGTGTAATGGTCAAAATTTTTGCTTAGCACTAAGGTAAGCATGTTGTTAGTTTCCACATTTTAAACACTAAGACCAGCTTTGGAAAAGAAAAAAAAAACTAGTGCATAGAAGTAGTTGAGCAAGGAATTTTAAGACACTAGAACCTTCCTCATCACCCTTCAAAACATGGAAGCAACTTGAATTATATAGAAAGTGATCTAGGAAAATTTTTCTTGATTAGCCATAATTTAGCTTGTTTCCTACCCTTCACGTATTTTTGTCCCTTGTTAGCCATTTTGAGCTTAATGAGGTATGCTTGATGCGTGCCATATTAATTTTTCTTGTTACGCTCATTTGTTAACCATATAACTTAAAAAGCCTTTATCTTCCCTTTCAAGAATTTGCCACTCTAGGATTGGGATGGATTTATTTTTGTGGGGTAATTGAGGAGTGTAGTGAAAAAAGATTCTTGGGATACTATTGTTAAGAGTTATTATTAAAGTTAAGAAAGTAATGAAAGATGAACTTGCAAATACCCATGTTATCATTGGTTGCATGGAAATAATAATAATAATAACAATAATAATAATAATAATAATAAAAGGAAGAAAAAGAAAATGAAAAGAAAAAAAATTGCAATATATGGCAAAACTTTAAGTGTGGGGTATTTACAAGGGAAAGGAATTGTGAATTTAAAAATGGGATGAATTGTGAAATTGAGAGGAGTTTCAATAATCTTTTCTCTCAAGAGTGCTTCGAATATAAAAAATTAAGTAAGCATGTTTGATTGAGTGGTATATTTTTGAGTTAGTAGGGTGAATTTTAGAAATGTTGGTATATTCAATAAAAGAGTGGCTATTTTTTTCTTTATATTTTTCCATTCTTTGTAACCATTACCTTAACCACATTACAACCTACTAAAACCTAGTGAGTTTATGTCTTATTTTGAGTTGTTTAGTGGAGATGACCTTCAGCTTTCGGTGCTAAAGGAGAGGCTTATGGTGTTTCTAAAGTTTCAAGTGTGAAACCACTTGTACACTTAGGTGTGCATTAATTCTAAGACTTGAATATAAAAGTGCATTGCTTTTTTGATTTTGAAATTGCTTAAAATATTTCGGCCTTGCACACACATGTGAAAACTAGCTCATGTTTTCTTATTTGAATCTAATTTAGTTAGAGTTTTGTTTAGTGCTCTTGTTAATTATTAAGCATGGTTTTGAAGTTTATAATTCTTCATTGAAGTTTGATTATATTTTAGAAGTTGGTTTCTTCAATTTTGCTCGAGGGTGAGTAAAGGCTAAATGTGGGGTATTTGATAATTGTATATTAGAACAATATATTAGTTTATTTTATTGTGTTTAATATGTTATTTTGGTGTTAATTTATTTAATTGGGTGTTTAAATTTTAAGTTTCTAATATTATGGACTTAATTGTAACATTTGGTGTTTTCTTAGGTACTCAATTAGAGAAAAGGAAAAGTTACATGGCCAAAGGAGGAAAATCAGTAACTTCTGTTTTGAAGAAGATGAAAAGCATCATTGTGTCTAGAATACTCCACCTCGGCAGAGGGAAAATCTCCCTCTGCCGAAGGGAGCTTTGATTTGTGAGACAAAGAGGAGACCACCTCGATGAAGGGACTTTTCCCTCTACTAAGGCAACCTAAAGGACAAAGGTAGCTTAATTCTCCTTGGTGGAGGCAGAATTCCATCTATTGAGGCAAGGTGTTTGATTTACCATACAATTCTAATTTTTTATGGAATAGGAAGTTAAATTGTGGCTAGATTTCTTCTTTTTTGAGGATTTTATGCACACAAAAGCATCAGTATAAAAGGGAACACAAAATTATGATGAAGGGAGTTAGTTTTTCCAGTTTTAAACCTAGTTTTGAAGAGCATAAGACCTATGGTTTGGAGGCTGCAAATTGGATGTTTTAAGAAGATTTCAAAGGAAGCCAACAGCCTTATGTGTATTGTAATCTTTAATTTTAGTTTTTCAGTTGTTTTTAATATGATTAATGAGTAGTTTTCTTTACTTTTACTAAGAGAAAGTTGAACCCTCATACTTTTATTTGTAATGACTTTATTTTGAGCTTTAATTGAATACAAGTGTGTTATTTCTTAGTTCTTGTGCTAATTCTTATCTTGATTTTTGATTGAGTTGATAATTAATGTATTAAATAAATGGTTAGTTATCAATTTCATGTATGACTTACGATTAGCAAGTTCTTGGTTGAATTTGCTCATGTTAATGCATATTTGTGTTCTGAAAATTAAGACAATATTGTGTTAACCTAAGGGTAAAATTAAGACTAAGAAAGTTGAATTAAGAATAGGCTTGAATTAAATCTCTTGAAAGAGGGTTTAATTAAGGTTTGAGAGTTTATAAATCAGATTTGTATGCTAAATATTATATTATTCCTAATAAGAGGATTTGACGCTTAGAAGGATATTCTGAATAAGATATATGTATTTACACTAGTTTTTCATAATCACTTATGTTATTTTTAATAAACTCATTGCAATAAAAGTTGAGGTGGATAGTTTATTTAGCATAAATGTTTTTATCATTGAATTTTACTATCTTTTATAATCCTGTTTGATTCTTAGTTTTATTATTCAATATCATTATTTAAGTTACCAATTATTTTTGTTTAATTACTTCATCATCACTATAACTTTGTGAATTATTTCACACAACACTCACTTATAAATTTGAATTGCACAATATATTACATCCCTTTGGTTCAATATCTTTGGGGTTATAATTATATTTATCTATATTACTAGCTGCTCTAGTACACTTGCTAGACACTAGTCATCTTGCCTTGGTTATTATTATGCCTACCATGCATTTGATAAAATGCCACACATACTAATCTCAAATCTTGTACTTCATTTTGTTTTACCAAACCATCTCAAACCATTTTTTGATTCTTAAACTTACTTCAAATACTTGACGTCAATTAGTCAACATGTTGATTTTATGCATCTGGCATTGAATCATTTTTATCCTGGGATCTTTCCCTCATTTGGCTAAGCCATGACTTTTAAGCCTTGTTTTTTGCATTATCTTGGTTCTAGCAGTATGTTAAATGTTTGAATTAGGTAGCCAAATATGTTGAATGATTGACCAATACCATTATCACAAATAGCATCATGTCTCCTCTTTGCTTTATTGTAGTTGTTTATCGATGATATTGTTGCCTTGTTTCAATGCTAGTGATGCTTTTATTCCATATTTCTTAGGCACTATTCTTTGAAACTTGTGTAGTGGCTTTAAAGTGAACTAGAAATAAGGGTGCCTCTAGTCCTTTTAAAGTCCATATTCCACCATATATTAATGAGGAGGACATTGCTTTGTATGAATATTTTGCAGGGCTATAATATGTGATACCTGCCTATCTAAATGAATTTTATCTTGACATTACTATTGGAAATCTTTGGGTAGAGGTTAATTAATTGATTGAAAAAATTAGATGGGTCGAGTTTGTGAAGAAGAGACTTGAAGTCCATTCGTCCATCACGAGCAATTTTTTAACAGCATTCAATTGTGAATTTGAGGACAATGATGATGACGATGGAATTATTTGATTCTAGTTGGGCCAAAAACATTTCACCTTGATGTCCAAGGACTTCACCAAGTATTTGGGTTTTCCTAAGAATGGTGTAAGGGGTCTACCAAATTCAACCCCAAGAGAGAATTGGGTATTGATTCGAGACCTTGTTGAGCCTATAGTACTTCATCGGTTCTCAGCTATAGCATTTTTCAGTCAGTAAATGTATGAGAGGTGCTCATTCTGAGATGCATGGTTAAGGGTATTCATTTCAATGGTGTGTATTTGCTATAGAGAAAGATAGAGGACTTACAAAAGAAGCCATACTTTATAAAGAAAATCTCTTTGGGAGTTATTGTAACAATTTTGGTAAAAGCTATAAAGCATTTGGATTTGGGGAACTCTCTTAGCACAATAAGATATATTGAATATAAAATGCTAAAGAATATAATGGTGCTGTTAAGGAGACGGATGCCACTAATGGGAGAGTTCCCCCATATATGGTTGATTTTATAAATAAGTTGAATGCTCAATTAGGCATTCAAGCCGGGTAGATTGATAAGTTACAAAAGAGCTTTGAGCATTTCACTATGCTCTTTTGGGAGAGGTTTCCACCACCACCACCACCACTGTCTTTACCACCACTGCAGTAATTATATGTTCTTGTCACCTTACTGAGGACAGTGAGGAATTTTGAAAGGGGTAGATCTTATTTTAAGCTCAATTTTGCTAATGAGATTAAAGAAGTGATTGAAAATTTCAACCTTACCTTATGTTCATGAAATTTGTTGTTTTTGTTTTGCGTTTTCTATTTTATGTTTTACTTAGCTGTCTTTTCTTGTGTTTCGGTTGTTTTATGTGTTAATTTTAACTCTTAATCATAGTTAACTCTGTACTCTCTTTTATTAAGTGGTAAAATTACTATTTTCTATTTTGGTGTTCTTATGGTGATTTTAGTTATGTGGTTAGTTTTTATTTGTACTCATGACGTAGTATAGCTCAACTATCATTTAGTTTGCATTTAGTTTAATTCGCCTAGTTTATTTTCAAAAATCAACCTTTTGAACTTTAACATAGAATATGTAATATTTAAAATTTGTGTTTAGCATTAAAGCATTCATGTTGCTTGATGGAATCTTAGCTAGGTTAGAATTCAATTTGAACAATATTTGTTAGTTTCTTCATTTTGAATACTAAGACTAGTTGTTAAATAAAAAGGAAAACCCCGTGCATCGAGGTAGTAGAGTAAAGACCTTTAGGACACTAAACCTTCCTCATCACCCCTCAAAGCATAGAAACAATTCGAGCAATCTAGAAAGTGATCTATGAACATTTTTCTTATTTAGCCATAACTGAGCCTATTTATCTACCTTTTATTTATATTTCTCCCATGTTAGCCCTTTTGAGCCTAATGAGGCATACTTATTACATGTCATAATTATTTTTCTTATTACACTTATCTCTTTATCATATAGGTTAAAAAGCCTTTATCTCCCCTTCTAAAAACTGGCCACTCTAGGATTGGGATTGATCAATATTTTTTGAGTACTTAAAAGAGGGTAGTTTAATAGGGGTTTTTGGGATATTGTTACCAAGGGTTGGTTTTGAAGTTAAGAAAGCAATTGAATGATGAAATTATGAATACCTCTATATTATGTGTTGCAAATAATTAAGCTAGCAAGTTTGTTATTTCTTAAAAGAGAGAGAGAGAGAAAGAGAAAGAGAAAGGCAAAAGAAAGAAAGATTGAATTAAAAGCTAGCAATTTATGCAAAATTTTAAGTGTAGGGTATTTACAAGGGAAGGAAAATGGTTGTGACTTCTAAATATGGTTTTGTTGTGAAAGTTGAGAGGAATTTCAGTGACTTTTCTTTCAAAGTACTTTGATGTATTGAAGGCTTATTTAAGAAAGTATGGTTAATTGAGGTATTTTTTTTAAGTGAAGTGAACTCTAGAAAATGTTGGTCTATTCAATTAGAGTGTCACTATTCTTTTTGTTTATCTTTGTTTATTCTTTGATTAACCTTTACCATAACAACATTACAACCTTAATGAAGTCCTAGTGATCCATTTTTGTTTTAAGTTGTTTAGCGGATATAACCTTCAGGTTCTGGTATTAAAGGAAAGGCTTATGGTGTTTCTAGAGTTTCAATGCATGAAACTGCATGTACATTAATTCTAAAGCTTGGTTATGAGATGGTACTGGTGTTTTGATTTTAGAAAAGACTTAAAAGGTTTTGGTCTTACAAACACACACGGAAACTGACTTATATTTTGTTAATTAAATATAATCTAGTTGTAATTTTGATAATTGTGAATTATAATATGTTTTTAGTGTGTTTTATGTATTTAAGTTGATTAATTTAGTACTAATTTTATTGATTTCATGTTTAATTATTTAATTTGAGTGTTTATAGGTTTAATTGAAAGTTTTGGTGTTTTTAAGGGCTAAATTAAAGAAAATGAGGACTTAATTGAATAAAGGAGAAGATTTGGGGCAATTTTATAATTATGTAATTTTAAAGCAAGAGTATCATGAACTATAGAGAAGAAGTACTCGAGAGAGTGCTAAAACCACTCACCCGAGTAAGTAAAAGCACTTTCCTGAGTTAGAAATCACTCACCCGAGCTCTCAACCACTCACCCAAGTAAGAAAAACACTCACTCGAGCTAATAAATCACTCACCCAAGTTCCTTAAGGCCTCTATCAATTAAAGACTACCTATTTCACTAAAACCCAATTCATATCTGGTTTAGGAAGTTTTAAAGTTCTGAAACTTCTTCTTTTGGCAGTATAATGCAGCTATAAAAGTAAGACAAAGCACCAAAACTTAGAGGCAATTAGTTAGACCTAGAGTAGGCTTATTATTACAAATTTTCTTTAGTTTTAACTTAGTTTTCTTTAATTAATTTTGTATAGTAGTTTTTAGCTTAATTTTTCTTGTTTTCTTAGTTTGCAATTTTCTTAAAGATTCAAGCTTTCTACTATTGTTCTTTCCAGCTTTATTCTCATCAAGTAAGTGCATTTTTCATTGCTCAATTCTTCAATTGACATACTTAGCTTACTTGGTTTGAATTGGAATGGAAATGTGATGTTCTTATACATAAGATTGCTTAGAGCTTGTTTTGAGTTTAATTTTGTTACACTTGCATGTATAATGCACTTTGCTTACTTGTTGTGTGAGAATGTTGATAGATTTCAATTGTTGGATTGATATTGGTTTAGATTATATTTAAAATTGACTTAGTTATTTTATTCTTATCATGACCAATTAAAAATCTTTCTCTTCATCTTATTAAGCCAAACCATAATCAATCACCTTTAGAGTTGAGATTATACATTCACACAATTGATGTCAATTATGTAACATGTTGATTGTATGCATTGAGAATTCAAGCATTTTTAGACTATGTCCATTTCTTCACTTGGCCACCATGATTATTAAGTCTTGTTTTCTGCACCATCTTGGTTTTAGAGGCATGTTTGAATTGTTCACTCTATTTCATTGATCACATATCTCCTTTGGCTTGATCGTGGTTTTTTGCTTGTGCTTGTATTGATTTGAGTCAAGTGTGGTCTTACTATAGTCAACATTCTTTTTCTCTTGCTATAGTCTCCATTTCTCTTAGGCATTTACTTTTTCATCAAAATTTTTTTAGTGATTCGATCCTTTTGCTACTTTGCTGAGGATAGCAAGATTTCAAAGAGGGGGATAAAGCACAGCTAAAATTGGTTTTAAACTAAAAAATTTAGGGAAGTTCTTTTATCTTGCTCATGAATTGTTTTTGTTTTAGATTGTTTAGTTTAGTTTCAAGTTTGCATGTTTGGTTTGTAATTTGCATGCTAGTGTTATAGTTAGTTTAAATTGTCACTTAACTTGCATTAAACTTAGTTCGCCCCATTTTTGTTCTTAAAAATTGAAAATATTGAACTTTAACTTAAAATGTGTTATAGTTTAAAAAATTTTTAGTAATAAGATAAGTATGTTGTTTAATTGAATTTTAGCTAGTTTACCATTCAACTTGACTTATATTTGTTAGTTTCCACATTTTGAACACAAAAGACTAGTTTTAAAATATAAGAAAAACTAGTGCATTGAAATAGTTGAGTAAGGAACTTTAGAACACTATAACCTTCCTCATCACTCTCGAAAGCATAAAAATCGTTCAAACAACTTAGAAAGTTATCTAGGTAATTTTTTTCTTGTTGAGCCATATTAAGATTGTTTTCCTACCTTTTTTATGCATTAGACCCTTGTTAAGCCAATTTAAGCCTAACCTAAGCATACCATATTAATTTTTCTTGTTACACTTATGTATTTTATCATATAGCTTAAAAATCCTTTATCTTCCCTTCCAAAATTGGCCACTCTAGGATTGGATTGATTTTTGTTAGGTATTCTAAAGGGTGTAGTTACAAAAAGGATTTTTGTATTATTGTTAAAGGCTATGGATAAAGTCAAGAAATTAATTAAAATTTACCTTGTAACTACCCATGTAATCTTGTCTTGTATAAAATGAAGCTAGCATATAAAAGAAAGAAAAAAATAAATAAAATTTGCAATAAAGCTAACACATATGGAAAAATTTTAAGTGTGGGGTTTTTGTAAAGGAAATAAATTTTTGGCTTTTCAAAAGTGGTAGAATTGAGTAATTTAAGAAGGATTTCAATATTGTTTTCTCTATGATGTGCTTAATGTTTATGGGATTGAGAAAACAAGTATAGTAAAGGGGTATGTACTGAGTAGTTTAAAATTGTGGAAATTGGTCTATGCAAGCATAGAATGGCTATTCTTTTTAATTATCTATTATTCATTCTTTGATAACCAATACTTTAACTCCATTACAACCTTTAAAGATCTAGTGATTCTAAGTTTGCCTTTGAGTTGTTTAACGGAGATGACATTTGGGTTTCAGTGCTAAAGGAAGGACTTATGGTGTTTCTAGAGTTTTAGGTGCGAAACCACTTGCACACTTAAGTGTAAATTAATTCTAAAGCTTGACTATGAATTTGCATTGGTGTTTTGATTTTGAAAATGCTTAAATTTTTTTGGTATTACACACACACATAAGGAAACTAGCTCTCATTGTTTTCTTTGAATTTATTCTAGTTATAATTTTGTTAAGTGCTCTTGTTAATTGCTAAGCATAATTTTGAAGTGTATGATTCTTGGCTAAAGTTTGATTATTTTGGGACGTTGGTTTGTTCAAATTTGCTGGGGTGCGAGCAAAGACTAAGTGTGGGATATTTGATAATTGTGAATTATATTTTGTTTTTAGTGTGTTTATATGTGTTTAAGTTGCTTAGTTTAGTATTAATTTTGTTGATTTCACATTTAATTATTTAATTTGTGTGTTTGAAGGTCTAATTGCAAGAAAAAGAGCACTTAATTGAAGAAAGGAGAATATTTGGGGCAATTTTGTAATTGTATAATTTTTAAGCAAAAGTCTTGTGAAGTATAGAGAAGTGCACAGGAATGTGTTAAAACCACTCATATGAGTAAGTAAAAGCACTCTCCTGAGTTGAAAATCACTCAATCGAGCTCTTAGCCACTTACCCAAGCAAGAAAAGCACTCACCGATGCTAATAAATCACTCACCTAAGTTCCTTAAGGCCTCTATCAATTAAAGACTTCCTATTTCACTAAAATTCAATTCATATCTGGTTTAAGAAGTTTTAAAGCACTGGAAGTTCTTCTTTTAACAGTATAATCTAGCTATAAAAGCAAGACAAAACACCAAAACTTAGAGGTTAGTTAGTTAGAACTAAAGTAGGTTTATTATTATGAATTTTCTTTATTTTTAACTTAGTTTTCTTTAGTTAATTTTGTATAGTAATTTTTAGCTTAATTTTTCTTGTTTTCTTGGTTTGCAATTCTCTTAAAGATTCATGATTTCTACTATTGTTCTGACAAATCATTAAGAGCAAGTTTGAAGCTTTATCAGTATTGTATCTCTTTATTTTAGTTTTTCTTTCATTTTAATCATGTTTGATAAGTAGTTTTCCTCACTTTTGTTAAGGGAAATTTAAACCCTCATACTTTTATTGTAATGACTTAGTTTGAGCTTTAATTTAATGCAAGTTTAATTGTTTTTTAGTTCTTGAGCAACTTATTATCTTTGATTGTTATTGGATTGATTATTAACTTATTTGATAAATGGTTGATGATTGATTTCAAGAATTATGATATACATGTTCTTGGATTAGTTCATTAGTATTGATTCATGATTATATTAAGAATTTGAGATAGTTGTATGTTGGTGAGAGTGGACTAAGACTAAGAAAAGTTTAACTAAGAATAGATTAAAGTTATGTTTGCTTGAAAAAGAGTTAATTGGATATTTAGGAGTTTAAAACCATATCTTTTTGCTAGGTGTTATATTATTCTTAAACAGAAGATTTAATGCTTAGAATGATAGTCTAAATAAGATATTTGTTTTTATTTAATTGGTTTTTCCATAATCACTTGTGTTACTTTTGATTTGAGTCATTGCAATGGAAGTTAAGGTGGATAGTTTCTTTAGCAAAAGTGTTCTAGTTATTGCTCCGTGTTTAATTTATGTTATTCTAGTTTTTATTTTTGTTTTGCAATATTGTTAATTCAGTTTAGTTTTAGTTTTCAATTCAAAAACTTGGGAAATAATTCAACTCAAATATAGCTATTTTACTTTGAAATCTATGTTACCTTGCGTACGATATTAATCGTCTTAATCTAATTTTCTTATATTAGTAGCTGATCTAGTACACTTGCTAGACACCAAACAAATTTTATTAAGTCTTATTGTTAATTGTTAAGCATGATTTTGAATAACTTATTTATTGGTTTGAAGTTTGATTATTTCGAAAATTTGGTTTGTTCAATTTTGGTTGATTGTGAGCAAAAACTAAGTGTGGAGTATTTGATAGCTTTGAATTTTAACTATAATTTTTAGTGTGTTTAAGTGTTTTTAATGTTGAATTTATTAGTTTTATGTTTAAAGTTTTAGTATTGTGATTTGAGTATGTTAAATATGTTTTGTGTGTTTTTCTTAGAAGCCTTTGGAGAATTTTGAAATCAATTTGGTAGGAATGAAATTCATTGCAACTGGGTTGCTTAAGGCTAGAATTTATGCATAAGTTCTAATGTTCATCAACTGATAGGGATGAATTTCATCCTAATTGAGTTCTTCATAAAGGCAGTTCAGAGACCATCATCTCCATAGGGATGAAAATCATCCCAACCGAGTCACCATTCCTCTTTCAAGTAGAAGAAATCAACTCACTAGGGATGAGATTCAACCCAACCAAGTGCCTTAATATTCCAAATCAAGTTTACTTCATTTCAGTAGGGACAATTTTCTTCCTAACCGAGTCATATTCCAAAATTGCAATAAAAAAGAGTTGTTCTTGCTTTTAAGAAGTTTGTTCACAGCTAGACTTTCTGAATTTAGGGTATTTAAGTATGTTTAATAGAAGATTTTGGAGTTAGTTACTTTTTACTTCAGATTTTAGACTTTTTTTTCTTCTTAGTTGAATTCTCTTAGGGCTTTTGAGCTGGACTCTATTGTTCTGTAAAGACTTGAAGAACAAACTTGAAGCATTATAAGTATAGTATCTTTTTTTTTTAATTTTTCAATTCTTTCAATGATGAACAATGAGTAGATTCTCTACTTTTGCTAAAAGGAACTTGAACCCTCATTCTTTTATTATAATAACTCTAATTTGAGCTTAATTTAAATACAAGTGAATTATTTCTTAATTCTTATACAGAATCTTATCTTTGATTATGGTTGGATTGATGTTTGATTTTTTGAATAGATAATTAAATGTTAATTTGGTCTTTGATCGCTGATTTGCATATACTTAGCTTATTGTACTCATGTCAATGCATTGTTATGTTCTGAAAATTGAGACAGTAATTTGTTGTTCATAAGTTGATTAAAACTAAGAATTTAAATTAAGAATAAGCTAGATTTAAATTTATTGAAAAAGGATTTAACAAAGGTTTAGGATTTTAAAAACCAGATTGGTATATATATTAAGCATTAGATTGTTCATAATTTGAGAATTTAATACTTAGAATGATATTATAAACAAGATATAATATTTTTTAACTAGTTTTCCATAACTCCTTGTATTATTTGAAATTGAGTGATTATTAATAAAAGTTGAAGTAGATAGTCCCTTAGTAGAAGTGTTTTAATTATTTATTTTTATCATCTTTGGAATTTTGTTATGTATTTAGTTTTATGTTTAGTTAATTAATTCTAATTTAAGTTGATTTTCTTAGTTGTCAATTTTAACTTAGTCAATTTATAATCACTTCGAAACTTAGGAGTTCTTTCACACATTGTTTGCTATGAAATCTGGAATCCACAATCTCTAGGGTACAATATTAAAAGGTATTAATCTTATTTTCCTATATTACTTAATTGATCTGTACACTTGCTAGACACAAGTCATTAGGCATGTAACACCTTTATTTATAGAATGCACTTATCCTCTATACACATAAAACATGAATGGACTATAATCAAGGATTTGAACTTTACTTAACAATACTGCATCAAGATCTTATAGGAAACCTAATCAATAATATATAAAAATTGTAGTTAAAATTTAAACTTACATAAGTCTCTTAAAACATTACAATATTTCAAATACTGATCATCTATCAAAATACAAAAATTTCAACACAAATAAAAAAACAAAATGAGAACTATACATTACTAATCTCTCTCTCTCTTGTGTTGGCTATTCTGTTGCAGATATCAACTTTGAGAAAAAGTCCTATCTTAACAACCTACACAGATAAAAATCCATGCTAATATATAAAGCTTAGTGGCGAATATAAAACATATAGGTGACCTCTTTTAAAAGTCATAAAAAAACATATACAGTTAAAACATGAAACTTAAACAAATATAGTTGCAATATTAAATAATAAGTGTTGTGTTCAAGGCATTACAGAACATTGAATAATCACTTTTCATGTTATAACCAATCTCTTATTATTTATTAATTTCTTACTTGTCAATTTAATTATTGTCTTTCACTTATTCATATAGCTCTAGAAATCATATACCACGAGTTGACTTCCTTATTTCAAATAATTCACTTACAAATTAAGGTGTGAATTACTCAAATTTTCCAAAATTTTTTAATCAAATTATACTCATAAGGGATTCATATCGATAATCATAATAGTCTAAGTTACTTAACTAGATCTAAATACATATTGACATATTCTCATCTATCAAGTTTTGTACATACCATCCCTTTCATCTCTTAAGTGTGATTGGTGATCATCACTTTTACATGCAGATAAACACTAGATAATTTCCAGCCAACATACCAAATCAGTCATGTACACTAGTTATGAATTCATAGTTCATTCATGTTTACATGTAAGATGTTACACCTAATATTTCTCAATATGAAGCAAGACATATGTAGATGTAAGGAAAAAAATAAGCCAATGAAATTATCAAAATACATTACTATACAAGAATACAAATATATATATCTTGCATTCTTGGGTATAAGAAACCCCTTGAATTAATATAATAATAATAATAATTAACTTTCATGTAGAATAGTCAAATAAATTATTTATCAATCTCATGCGAGTAGCATGTGTATAGGGAGAACTTACATTCATTAATTTATCAATAGCCAATACAACCATAGTGTACTAATCCATAAGCAAAACTTATTATTTAAGTATTCACATATGATACTAATATGTTATGTATAAATATACATAATATAGCCTTATACTTGTATCATGTTATACATATGTAATGAAACACCCTAAACCACATCTTTACTATAAATAATACAATCTACGTCATTTTATCCAAATAATCATATAACTAATATACTAATCAGGATTCTCACATCTTTCCTGTACAATTAAATTTGAATAAGCGTATTGACTTCATATGCAATCCCAATATCTTAATAATTATACTATATCATCATACTATAGCCATTTTTCCTTCATGTGTAGCATTCGGCATTTTAGCACATTTATATAGAGTATTATAGCTTCTAGATGCATGCATAAACTAGCATTCTCACTATGAGCTTATTACAAACTTCATTTCCATATAACTTACATATACATATATTACAACCATTACACATATTAAACATGTAAGGAACTAAACAAGATTTATCAAAATTTTCCTACATCCACTTGTATAGATTGGTGTTGGCCTGTCCTGATGCAAAAATAGTTCATGTGCAAAAGCCTTGACTACCAAAAACCTACACGGATCAAAATAACCCGTGCTAAGCTATACAGCTTAGTGGGGATTCTAAACAGGAAGGACAACCACTCACAGTGGTCATCAAAAATATAGAATATACAAAACAAATGAATAATAATAATAACTTGCATAACAAGATAACCCTTCATAATTAATTTAGCATACTTGAATTAATACAATTCATAATGAGATATGTATATAATATAAATAGATACCAATACATGCTTAAGAAACCACTATTACACATGATAAATCATATAACAGATGCATAGTTTATACTGTGATTAACTGTGAAACATTATTGCTTTACTTTAGCCTGCTTAAGTTTTAAGAGTGGATAACGGGATTGGTGGATACCCGAGGGTATCAAAACTATGGACCCGGTCAGGGCCAACTATACGGTAGACCGGTCAAGGACCTAAAAGGGCCAAGCAATAACCCAAATGAGTTGTGCAAGATCCAGTAGGATCAACTATACTGTGGACCTAAAAAGGTCGACTGTGGCAGCTGTAATTCTCTATAGGTGCCTATCTATCCACAATTAAACTCTAGTAGCAGGCAATATAGTTTTTCATGTTTATATTATATTATATATATATATATCATTCTTGTGCTTGTCTCATACACCCTGTACACTTATATGTTCATATTATAGTACAACATTTTCCACTATATAAACATGTATTTATACTCACATGTAAAAGTTCAAGTGTCAGTCATTGAACATACCTCTCAATGAACTTATACTCGAGCATGTTATTATTTAAGCATCACATCATATTTCAATCATAATATCATACATATAATTCAATGGTCATTTTATAGTCTCACACTTTCACATATTCAAGCCATAATTTAATATAAACTACATATTTTAGATGTACTTCAAATGTTAGAGTAAGCATTGGTAGTTTATTTGATTAAAAAGTGCATTTAAGTTCAAAAGGAAAGGGCCACGGCTAAGACATTTCATCTCGGCTACGACGAAAGGCTGTAATCGATCACAGAAGGTGGCCATGGCTAAGACAAATGGTCTTGGCTGCGACCAAATACTGTAATTTGGCCACAGAAGGTTGCCATGGCTGAGACAAATGGTTTCGGCCGCGACTACCCTTAAGGCCTTAAAAATTTTTTGCGAGACAGGTTTACATTTTTAAATTACACAACATTTTTGACATTCCAAACGATATTTTCAGCAAAAGTGGTCTTCTACAACATTGTTTTCCTACGTTTCTAGTTTCTAAAACATCAAAAATCTCTGAAATATCATGTCTATAACTCGAGATATGTACAATTTACTAAGGGCTGTTCATCATAATAAGCAAAACAGAATCTCCGATTTTCAAGTGAACATTAAGCAATCTTATAGGCATTATTTGACTTTACTTTCTTCATATAAATTGTACGTATTGAAGTCTATTTTAATTAGGAATTGACCTCATGCCATTCTGATCATTGTACAATCATTTATTAAGATTTTACCCAAGCTGTTCAATGTTAGCATCAAAGATGCATCTAATATTCCATCAATATAGGGATTAATTTAGAGGCCAATTTAGTGATATTTTTCAAATACACTTTTATACATATATCTCATATGGAACTATAAAAATTAACAAAGCTTTAAATTAAGATCCCTAGATCATGTTATAGCTTAATTATAGTCAATAATTTCAGCAACTCTTCATGTAACACATATTGTAACATATTCTAAATTCATATCTCATCCCTATTATTTCATCTATCACACACATGCACCTTGATGATACAATCAACAATCACATGCATGCAATGTGAGTACCATCCCATACCTTGGCCGACCCCTATTTCACCCTAGCTTTCAATCCCTTGCAATATCCTTCCCTTTATCCTTTCTATCTCCTCCTTCTTTAACTACAACACAAATCATCCCCAATCCATCATTTCCAGCAACCAAGCCCATCCAAAATTCACATAAGGAAATGAAGAAGAAGAAGAAGAAGAAGAAGAAGGGGATGAAGATATCCAAAATTAAACCTTACCTTTATAATCTTTACTAATTTCTTCTTGAATAATTAACATGCATGAAGTTTTCTGTAAGATTTCCTTAGAGATATAGGTTAAGCAAGAAAAAGAAATAGGAAATCTCTCTCATTCCACAAGCTTAGCCGACCACACTCACCTCCATCTGAATTTCTCTTTCCATCCACTAAGTTACAACCTATATAATGATAAGGAAAATTCCCCAAGTGATCCTTTCAAGTTTTTGCATGTTACCAAGATTTCCCACCAAATCTTGCATGTCACAAATCATTCCCACAAGCTAGTCTATTCATAATTCAACCCCACCATTTAACCTCTTCCATACATTAGCCTCTCCTCAATTCTTAAATTCTCAATTGACCCCATAAAAAGTCATAATTACCAATTTACCCCGAATCAATAATTATACTCCAATTAAACACTCAATTCAAATTACATCACACTAATCAATTTATTTTCCATGCCATTAAAATAATAAAAGCATAATTTATCCTTTAACCCAAATTTATATGAATTTCTCATTAAATATTTAATCTTAATCAATTAAAACTCCTCTCAAAACATGAAATTTAATTAGGGTCATGTAAGGGGTCTCACATGTAATATAGAAATATTATATAAAGATAATATAAAAATAAATTTAATAACTATCATACTTCTTTATCTTTTAATTTCATATGATGCATTTTGGTATATTAAACTAAGTCTACATTATTCTATAGAAGTGGATAACGGGTGGTACAGATGGTACCCGAAGGTACGAGTCATATGGATAGCCAAAGGTAAGAATCATATAGACCTAAATGGAGCCAAACTATACTATTAACTAGTCGAATAGACCTAAATAAGGTCGACTAACAACCCAAATGGGGCTGTTTATTTTCCAAACGGGACCATCTTTATACTTTTGACCCAAATAGGGTCAAAACTATACTATCGCAGCAGCAAGGTACACTTATAGGCATGCCTATCTATCTATAACCTAGACATACACACAGGCAAAATAACCTCTTTCATTATCTTTAAGAATTGTACTCTTTCCAATCATACATATATACTAATGTATAATTAATAATAGAGTATCATGTGCATAATTAACAATAGAGTATCTTGTAATACTTATTTATGTAAGAACTTTCTATAAGCATGATAACATATATTTATTGGAATATAAGTAGTTGGTACTTAGAGTCCTTATAAAGGCATACATACATACATACATACATACATACATATATATATATATATATATATATATATATATATATATATATATATATATATATATATATATATATATATATATCATGATTTATGTATATAAATGGTGCCACTTATCACCATACCATCTTGAGTTTCTCTATTCAAATGATATATACATATATGTCTACTTTACATTTTACTTCAAGACATAAAACATGATTTTGAAACCTTTATAGAACATACTTATACTATTCATGTATAAACATGATATCATAACAATACTGGAGTAACTAAAATATGGACATGCAAATGAAGATGTATAACTCATTTTACATATGTGAATGTAATTCTTATCAACATGTTATCTTTATTTACATAATATGAAAATTCATGTTTGTATCTCACTCTTCTATTAAGCATATACTATAATTTAGAAATTCAGATTAATTATACATATAATTTCATGCCTGTATAATTCACTATTACAATAGTATGATATAAATATGACAACTTTAATTATGTGAAACTAATCTTATGAATATTATTATTCTTTAAACACATACATCTACTCAACACAATGTACAAATCATATGTGAGTTTGTATTTAAGACATATCATTATGTGTCCAAAATAAATTTGCATATTAGGCATGTATTTTCAAAATAGCATAATTAATATAGTTGTTTGATGTACCTGATACTCCCTTTTAAAGGCTTTAAACCAATTCAATGTTCATACTATATTCATTTCTGTATAAGTTTATCTGAACATATAATTAGATTCATGTATTGTCTAATGTAGCCTGTAACACCTTTTAAAAACTAGCTTAAAACTATCTTCATTTAAACATCATTGGCCAAATGTTATTGCATTAACTTATCACTCATACCGTTTATCATATATCATTCTCATGAAATCAAGTTTACTGGATTTCATTCAGAAAAACACCATGTTATTTGCATTACTTATATTTACCTTATTACATATTTTAAATATATACACACACGCGCACGTGCACACACTCTTCCATGCTTGCATGTCTTAACAAAATTTAATGCCTATTCATGCATGGTCATACTATATTTATGTTTATGCATGCTTGTATACCATAGTAATCTCATTACATCGCTTTAAAATCATTCAATTACATTCTGCTCATGAAATTCCACTTATAGATTCAAGTGACTAACTTGCACACTAATTTAGACATAGTAAACATTATTTTTAGGAAAAGTGATCTTCTACAAACGTATTCCTCTATGTGTCTAGTTTTTGAAAAATTAAAAATCAACTCATTATCTCTTATAAATTGCAAGATAATTAAGAAACACTACAAGCTACTCCCACTAACAAAGCAACAGGAATATCCAATTACAAGCCAATATAAGACAAACATAAAGATGGATTTAGAATTCAATTTCTCAATATGAAATTTAGATATGGGAGTTTAGGTTCTAACCCAACAAGAATTATTCAATTTATTGCTCTACAACTCAAATTATAAACAAAATACCTCTGTTAAATCAAACCAATTCAAAGACAGATTTTTTATACCACTTTGAAAATTCGTGGAATAAAAATTGGTGCAAAAAATTAGCCGAACATTCCTTCATAAGAATTGTGCTCATATATGTCTAGTTTATCTAGAATTTTTTATCATAGCATTTGGTCCTCTCTATAAAGAGTTTGTTGGGAATTAGCGATTACATGCATCTCATACATAAGCGAAATTTAAAATTTTTAACCAATATATCTGATCTTGCCATGAATTTACAATATACATATTAATGAGAATAAGAAAACTCACCTTTGATTTTTGTTGAACAGTTGATTTTACTTCTCACCGGGTTATCGCAAACCATAATTTCTAAAATCGAACACCTCCAATGAGTAATCCACACTAAAGAAGGATTGAAAGAACCAACAATTGAAAGGAATAAGGGCTAGCCAAAATCCCTAGATGCTAGCTAGGGAAGGTGCCAGCTAGGGTTGAGAAAAAGAGAGAGAGTGTTTTCTTAATTGTTCACAAATAAACCTAATTCCACATCTCTTAGATTTTTATAGTTAGGTTAAAAAAAATCCAACTTCATAATGGGATTGGGCTCTTTAAAATTGTTGTAGAATTCTTAATTGTGCTTCTAGAATTATTTATAATTATTTAGGCTCAATCAAATCCAATTTAAGCCCTTTCACAAAAGACTATGCACAAAACCAACAAACTAGGCCCCTTGTAATATACTTGGATTTAATTACGCAAATGAGTTTCAAATCCAACCAAATAAAATATGTAGGCTCCACAACACTTATGTAACATATTTAATTTATTTTGGTCTAAGAAGTAGACCTTTAAGGCCTTCTGTTTTGGAGTTGGTGTGTGGCCCTTCTTCTGGAGGGCTTTTATGCCAACTTCACTTCTTTAGGCCCTTATAATTCCTCCAATGGACCTATTAATTATTATATCATCCCCATAACACTTATAGTTCAATAATAATCAATTATAAAATACATTATTTCAATTAAGCCTAATTTTATAAAACATCTCAAAAAAGTTCTGCAAATAATTTCACTTGATCATAATTAATTAAACTCTTTAATTAATTATTATCTTATTCACTTCTCTATCCCAATAATAATATCAAACATTATTATCCTTGTCATTTTACAATTTTATCCTTTTTCTCTATATATGTGTGACCTATTGGGTTCATGTCCATATTGGTAGTATAATATGTAATTGTGAGTTCTATTCAAAACTCACATGATTTAAACTTCTTTAAATCATTTTATCAATCCCTTTTGATATTCTTGATACATTATTATACAAATCATGATTGGCCTCTAGCTAGGCATCATGACTACCCAAATTTCAGGAAAGTCAAGTGGTTTGACTATACCCTTCCATAGAAACATTTACCGTGCAATTACTCCATCCACCACTCGTATCTCAATTAAATTCTAAGTATGGATTTCTGTCAACTCATATAAATCTAATTATGTGTGTTCTATTAATTTAACCATTGTTCCCAAAATTCCCTCCATGGATCTCTAACCATCTTGGCATATTACTCTGGCTAAAGATTCTCTAAACAAGGCAATTATAGAATCATGCGAGATAACTTCCCTTATTAAATCTGGGATGGTGAATCCTTTGTTAATCACTCAACTATCTTCAAGTAGGTCATGATATATCCAATCTCCTAACTATGTTCACTCCCAGTTGGAAGTAATCAGTTATGGAGTCAAAATATACCACTTGCTACTTAAGATAACTTTGCTTATCTCAATTTTAAGGATACTTGCACAACCGCTATGAAGATATTCCTCACTAACATAGATTTAATATCCATATGAGGATTCTCTTTCTAATAAGCATCCATATGTTAGTTTTGATTATCTTCCATAATCACAGTTGTGAGAACCACTGCTCGAACCATTCAAGAAGCATAACATGTGTTAGTCTATCTGAATTAATAATGTCCTATCTTGTGAATTATATGACTAGGAATATTTAGATATTAACACATTTGCATGCAATATACATCTCATATCATGAACACTTTCATGATTTCCTTTGAACTGTGTTTATAATATCTAGGACTTTATTTATTAATTTAAGATTTACAACCTCATGTATTTAAACATAGCATTAATAAATGAATGATGCCTCTTATTAAGAATAGGAATTAATACATATTAAATTAATCCCTATTACATAGGCTATAGGACATACTCTCTAATAATCTCCCACTTGCACTAGAGCCAATCACTCATATGTCTTAGACCCATGCTATTTATATGGTGATCATACTTAATCTGGGAAAGTGCTTTAGTGTGGGGATCTGCCACATTATCATTTGTGGGAACCTTTTCTATTTTCACATCATTTCTAGCTACTATTTCCCTTATGAGATGGTAGCATCTGAGAACATACTTGGATCGCTGATGAAACCGTAGTTCCTTTGCTTGCACAATGGCTCAATTGTTGTCACAATAAAAAGGAATCGGATCAACAATGCTAGGCACCACTCCTAATTAAGATATGAACTTTTCAATCCAGAATGCTTCTTTGGCTGCTTTCAAAGCAGCAATGTACTCAGCTTCTATCGTGGAATTAGTAGTTGTTTCTTATTTGTAACTCTTCCAACTAATTGCTCCTCCTCCCATTATGAACACATAACCAGACTATGATTTACAATCATCTTTGTCAGATTGGAAGTTGACATCTGTATATCCATTTACTTCCAAACTGCCCTCTCCATATACCAAGAATATTTCCTTGGTCCTTTTCAAGTACTTAAGGATATTCTTGACAGTTGCCCAGTGTTCCTCTCCAAAATTGGATTGGAATCTGCTTGTGACACTCAAAGCAAATGCTACATCTGGACATGTACATAACATAGCATATATGATAGAACCAATTGCAGATGCATATGGTATTCTAATCATGCTCTCTCTATCCTCTAGTGTTTGCAGACACATAGACTTAGAAAGGTTTTTCCCATGTACCATAGGTATGAACCCTTTCTTACAGAGATCCATATTGAACCACTTCAATACTTTATCTATATATGTACTTTGAGAAAGACCTATCAACCTATTGGATCTATCTCTATAGATCCTTATTCCCAGAGTATAGGATGCTTCTCCAAGGTCTTTCATGGAGAATTGCTTGGATAACCATATTTTAACAGATTGGAGAAGAGAAATGTCATTTCGCATGATCAATATGTCATCTACATATAAAACTAAGAAGACAATTGCACTCCCACTAACCCTTTTATACACACCTAGTTCATCTTCATTTTATGAAGATCTTTGAAGCTTGCATACCTTTTCACCATTTCCAGATGTGAACCCTTCTGGTTCCGGCATATACACATCCTCAGTCAGATTTCCATTTAGGAAAGTTGTCTTCATAACCATTTGCCAAATCTCATAATCATAACGAGCTACAATGGCTAAAAGTATTCTTATAGATTTAAGCATCGCTATAGGAGAAAATTTTTTGTCATGGTCAATACCTTCCTTTTGATGATAGACCTTTGCTACTAAGCGAGCTTTATAGGTAACTATATTACCTTAAATGTCAGTCTTCTTTTTGAAGACCCATTTGCACCCTATGGGTTTTATCCCTTCAGGTGGTTGATTTAAAGTCCATACTTTATTCTCATACATGGAGTCCATTTCAGACTGCATAGCCTTAAGCCATAAATAACGATCTGTACTGTTCAAAACTTCTTGATAGCATGTAGGCTCATTGTCCTCTACTACAGTTATGCCTCTATCCGAATCAACGTGAAATCCATATCTCATAGGGATAGAATGCATTCTAGTAGATCTTTTAGGATTTCGTGTATAATCAGGTTCATCTGTAATCTCATCATTATGAAATTCAGTCTTGGGTTTAATTGGTTGATCCACTTTTATTTGTGGATTTTAAACTTCACCAAGTTCAATTTTACTCCCACTGTCCTCTCTTAGGAGAAATTCTCTTTCCAAGAAGACAACATGCCTTGAAAAAAATACCTTTTATTCTAAGGGATGATAGAAATAATATCCAAACATTTCTTTTGGATATCCCACAAATAAACATTTGTCAGACTTAACATCTAGTTTGTCTGACATTGTCCTCCTCACATAAGCAGGACAACCCCATACTTTCATATGAGAAAGTGTGGGTTTCTTGCTATTCCACATCTCATATAGAGTAACATCAACCGAATTACTAGGAACTTTGTTTAACACATAAACAACAGTTTCTAGTGCACATCCCCAAAAAGACTTAGGCAAGTCTGCTCGGCTCATCATTGATCGAACCATATCTAATAGTGCTCGATTTCTCCCTTCAGATACACCATCTTGTTGTGGTATATATGGTGAAGTCCATTGAGATAAAATCCCATTATCTCTAAGATAATCTTGAAATTCTTGGCTTAAGTATTCTCCACCTTGATCTGATCTTAGTGTTTTAATACTCTTGCCAAGTTGTTTCTCTACTTCATTTCTGAATTCTTTGAACTTTTCAAATGCTTCTTATTTATATTTCATTAGATAGATGTATCCACACCTGGAATAATCATCTATGAAAGTAATGAAGTAGGAGTAACCTCTTGCATGTGTAGTCATTGCACCACATACATCTGAATGTATTAAGTCCAAAACCATTTTACTCATTCTCCTTTACCAATTAAGGGAGTTTTGTCATTTTCCCTAATAAACAAGATTTGCATGTATCAAATGATTCATAATCAAATGATCCCAAATCACATGACTTGTGCAATTTGGTCATGCATTTCTCATTTATATGGCCTAAACGACAATGCCATAAGTATGAGGTATTTAGATTATCATGTTTCATTCTCTTGGTATCCACATTATGCACTTCTTTAATTAAATCAAGAACAAATATACCAATCTCAATGATAGCTTTTGCATAAAATATATTGTTCTTAAAAATGTAACAACACTTTTCCTTTAAAGAAATGTCATAATCATTTAATAAACAATTGAAAGAAATAATACTCTTGGATAAAACTGGAACATAATAACAATTATTTAATTCCAGTACTAATCCACTTGGAAGCGGCAAATGGTAAGTCCCCATAACCGTTGTAGAGATGTTTTGTCCAATAGCTCACTGCAAACATATTTCTGCCTTTCCAACTTTTCTAAAGCTTCTAAGCCCCTATAGATCATTACACAAGTGAGATCTACATCTGGTATCTAATACCCAAAATTATTTTGAAGCAATAAAATAAGTATTAATTTCAATCATATGAATACCTGAAGTAGAAGCACTAGCTTGCTTCTTCTCCTTGAGAGAATCTAGATAGGCCTTGCAATTACACTTCCAGTGACCATCCTTTCCACAATGGAAGACAGTTCCTTTGGGATTCTCTTTCTTGGCAACCTTCTTCTTGGAGATCCCACCATTCTTTGGCTATGCCTTGGTTATCTTCTTCTTCTTCTTCTGCTTCTTGCCTTTAGCAGAAGTGACAACCATGACACTTTTTGGATCCTTCTTAAAGGATCCATCAACTATTTTGAGCATGTTGATTAACTCTGGAATGGTAACTTAGATCTTGTTCATGTTGAAGTTAAGCACGAAAAGTGCATAACTTAGAGCCAACGAGTACAAGATTAAATCTATGTATAGATCATTATCCATTACATAGCCAAGTCTACTCAAATGCTCAATATACCCATACATCTTCAATGCATGACTAGCAGTTGAAGTGCCTTCTACCATTTTACAGCTAAATAGAGCTCGAGTAAATCTCATATTGCTCAATTCTAGCCTAAGAAGAATAAAGCTCCTCAAGATGTAAAATGATGGCTCTTGCATCCATCATCTCATGCTGCTTTTGAAGCTCCGAGGACATAGCACCCAGCATCAGACATGTTGCCGCTTCACTATCCGCCATGTATTTTCGATAAGTGCCTTTGATCTCATCAATGGCATCATCTAATAGAAGTGGTGGTGGATCTTTATCCAAGACATAATGGATCTTTTAAGCTCTGAGAACAATTCTCACTTGCCTAATCCAATCAAAATAGTTGTTGCCAACCAGTTTGTTGTCCAAGATTTATCATATATTAATGTTTGATGTGCTCATAATGATGACCTAGATGTGAAAAAGAAAACATATGAGAGTATGTTCATATATATTTATGCATTAATAAGGTCTATAATTAATCCATTTACTCCCACTATTTTATTGCGAATTAATAGCCCTCACTATTTAATCCGAGAAAACCCGATGGTTTTCCTAGTGGGCCAATATCCAATCCTTGATATGTAATTTGACCTTGACTATGGTCAACAACCCAAACTCCATACCCTTGAAAGGTAGGTATCTCTATACCAATTGTATCTCTACACAACTATTGGATTATTAGGTTATCAACTCTTGATACGTGCATATCATATATGCATTCCCCGATCTTGCCTCTTTAGAACCATTAGCCTTAACTGTGGTCAACAAGCTAATGGGCTAGCTAAGATGACTTATTTAATTAGATTTGAACATATTCGATATAATGTGAGCTTGACTGTGGTTAACAACTCACACTATAAAGAACTCTGGTTCTCCTCAAATTAATGGAAGGCTTATATACCTTAGTATTTGTTTGAGGGTTTTTGTTAATTAAGTCTCATCATATATGGTTGGCATACATTGGTATGCATCCTATATCTATCACATAAATATAAGCATACAAATATTGTATAGTTATGGACTTTATTACATTCATTTCCCTGAGCCAAAAGGAAAATCAAAAGGTCACACCTAGGTAGTATGCATGATTCAAACAAGTAAAAACATAATTACATTATCTTCAAGCTTGTTGGATCTCCATCCAGCCCATCTTGCTCCTTGATAATGGTCTCCATCTCTATATCTAATTCTAAAATAAGTAATCTAATTTTATATTACAATTTGAAAAAGAAATACAAACCAAAAATAAGTGGCCGGGACATGAAAGTCCTCATTGGACCAAAACATGCATAATGCTCAATCACATTGGGCCTCGTCCATAACTATCCATCATGCCAATCATACACCCTTATATGCATTTCTAATGCATAAAGTAAAACATATAATAGATTACTACTTTGTTTCAACTCTTGAAACAAACTTTTGAGTTATTTTAATAATGTGATCAAATTAGAAAACTTTTTCATTTTGGAAACTTTCATTTTAGAAAACCTTTTTGTATGTATGTGTTCTTGCCTTAATTATCAATCCAATTGATTATTAATTAATTATCAATTGATTATTTAATTAATTAATTATATTAAATAATTAAAAAATTTGCGCTTAAAACAAGGGAAGGCCGAAACTCACACAACAAAACCCTTAAGTGTGTTCACACACAAACTAGTTTTGTGTTTATTAGACCATTTGGGCCTTTTGGAATGAGCCAAGCCCACTCCAGCCCTTAAAAACTATTAATAAATTTAATTATAGTTTATAATATTTAATTTAAATCAGCTTCTTGGGCCCACCAAGTCATTTACTAATTTAAACCAAGTCCGTAAACATAATTAAGCCCATTAAGTGGTTTTAATGAATTAAAATTAATCTAAGGCCCATTTTAATTAATCCAATTAATTAAAAACACCTTAATATATCAAATATATCAGATTTAGAAGATTAAAAATCGTTCTAAACAAGAATACATCAAGAACACGCCAAGAACACCAATTTATCAAACTTTTCAACTAAACTAGTTTCCATGTAAAACTTGTTCAATCTATAAAAAATTAATTTATAACAGCCCCTAAAATTAAAAGCCATTCACACCAAAACCATGATCCATTTTTCAAAAGAATTGTTTTTGTTTTCGTTTTATTTATTTGATCACACATATATCCAGAAATCAATATTTCTCATTTATCAACAATCAAATCTTATATTTTAAAGTTCATAAAATAAATAACTCAAAAATAAAACTTATTTCACAGAAAAATATAGAATTGTATCTTCATGGCAAAACCGAGGCTCTGATAACATGTTGGGAATTATCGGTTACATGCATCTCATACATAAGTAGAATTTAAAATTTTTAACCAATATATTTGATCTTGCCATGAATTTACAATATACATATTAATAAGAATAAGAAAAATCACCTTTGATTTTTGTTGAACAGTTGATTTTACTTCTCACCGGATTGTCGCAAATCACAATGTCTAAAATCGAACACCTCCAATGAGTAATCCACACTAGAGAAGGATTGAAAGAACCAACATTTGGGAGGAAAAAGGGCTGGATGAAATCCCTAGATGCTAGCTAGGGAAGGTGGCAGCTAGGGTTGAAAAAAAGAGAGAGAGTGTTTTCTTAATTGTTCACGCTTAACCCTAATTCCACATCTTTTAGATTTTTATACTTAGGTTAAAAATCCAACTTCATAATGGGATTGGGCTCTTCAAAATTGCTGGAGAATTATTAATTGGCCTTTTGGAATTATTTATAATTATTTGGGCTCAATCAAATCCATTTTAAGCCCTTTCACAAAAGACTATGCACAAAACCCACAAACTAGGCTCTTTGTACATATACTTGAATTTAATTACCCAAATGAATTCCAAATCCAACCAAATTAAATTTGTAGGCTCCACAACACTTATGTAATATATTTAATTTATTTTTTTCCAATAAGTAGGCCTCTAAGGCCTTTTGTTTTGGAGTTCACATATGGCCCTTCTTCTGGAGGGCTTTTGTGCCAACTTAACTTCTTTGGGCCTTTATAATTCCTCCAATGGACCTATTAATTATTATATCAGCCCCATGACACTTATATTTCAATAATAATAAATTATGAAATACATTATTTCAATTAAGTCCAATTTTACAGAACATTTCAAAAACGTTCTACGAACAATTTTACTTGATCATAATTAATTAAACTCTTTAATTAATTATTATCTTATTCACTTCTCTATCCCCATAATAATATCAAATATTATTATCCTTGTCATTTTATCATTTTATCCTTTTTCTCTATATATGTGTGACCTATTAGGTTCCTGTCCATATTGGCAGTTTAATATGTAATTGTGGATTCTATTCAAAACTCACATGATTTAAACTTCTTTAAATCAATTTATCAATCCCTATTTATATTCTTAATACACTATTATACAAATTATGATTGGCCTCTAGCTAGGCATCAGGACTACCAAAATGTCAAGAAAGTCAAGTGGTTTGACTATACCCTTCCCTAGAAACAGTTACCGTGCAATTACTCCTTCCACCACTCTAATCTCAAATAGATTTTGAGTATGGATTTCTGTCAACTTATATAAATCTAATTATTTATGTTTTATTAATTTAACCATTATTCCCAAAATTCCCTCTATGGATCTCTATTTGTCTTGGCATATTACTCTGGCCAGAGATTCTCTAAACAAGGCAATTATAGAATCATGCGAGATTACTTCCCTTATTAAATATGGGATGGTGAATCCTTTGTTAATCACTCAACTATCTTCAAGTAGGTTAAGATATATCCAATCTCCTAACTATGTTCACTCCCAGTTAGAAAAAATTAGTTATGGAGTAAAAAGATACCACTTACTACTTAAGATAACTTTGGTGATCTCAAGTCTAAGGATACTTGTACAACCGCTATGAAGAGATTCCTCACTAACATAGATTTAATATCCTTGTGAGGATTCTCTTTGCAGGTCTCCAATGAACTCATTCTTCTAACAAGCATCCACATGTTAGCTTTGATTATCTTCCATAATCATAGTTATGAGAACCACTGCTTGAACCATTCAAGAAGCATAACATGTGCTAGTCTGTCCGAATTAACAATGTCCTATCTTGTTAATGCTATGACTAGGGATATTTAGATATTAACACATTTGCATGCAATAGACATCTCATATTATGAACACTTTCATGATTGCATTTGAAGTGTGTTTATAATATCTAGGACTTCATTTATTAATTTAAGATTTACAAACTCATGTATTTAAACATAGCATTAATAAATGAATGATGCCTCTTATTAAGAATAGGAATTCGTACATATGAAATACATCCCTATTACATGGGCTCTAGGGCATACTTTCTAACAAAGATATGTCTGAAATACTGCCCTTTACGCACTATAACATTACAGCAGCTCACATCTAACTTCAACTTTAAATTAAGCATACTTAGGGGCAGAATCAAACTTAGGTTTCTTCTACAAAATTATAGGTCCATATCTTAGGTGTAATTACCAACTAGAAACACCAAAATAAGATTTTTATAACTCAAAATATGCTCTAAATATAGAAATCGGTTCCTAGTGAACCAACACAGATTTCTACTTCTATAATCTTCATCAATTAAACACATGTAAGGTTTAAATCTTTTAAATATCATCTTTATAATTATATTACCTACACAAAATACATCTGTTATAGATTTTAATCCACATTCCTATATATAATAATCACATGCACAATGAATAGAATTCGGTAATCTTTCATACAACACCAAATCTTCCCTCAAATCCTTTTTTCCCTTGACTTCTTCTTCTTCTTCTTTGCTACGGAATTCTTTGAAGATCCCTCATGAAAAAACTTCACATGCTAACTTACACAAGCTCAAAAATGTACCAAAGAGTGAAGAGGCCAAATTATTAAAGAGATAAGAAGAGAAAAATTGATAATTTTTCAAGAGACAAAAGAGAAAGAATGGAGAATTGAAGATCTTTGAGAGAGGAATGATTTCTTCCTTTTCCTTTGGCTATACCATCCCACTCTCCTCTAAGAACCAACATATGAGTATTCTATCTCCCTTATGCAATTTCTTTTAATAAAATAAGATGGTAAACTTTCATTAAACTCCTTCCTCTTTTTGCATGTTAAAAATCTATCCCCATTTGTTTCGTTCTTTCAATTTTAACCCTATATTTATGTTATTTCCTTTAATTACACACCAACATCTTTTCTATTATTGTATTTGACCTACTAAATCGCACTTATGTCTCAATTGACCACTTAACTATATTTTTATTCCAATTATACACATAGTAAAATAATTATTTTACCCATTATCACTTAAAACAATATTTATCAATGTCTTAACTTATAATACTTCTATTAATTAAGCTTAATTAGACATTAATATAATATTAATTACCATGAATCCTCCTAGGGACAATGTTAGGCCCTTACAATTCTCTTCCCCTTAAAAATTTTCATCCTCGAAATTCATACTTGTGATGATTACTCATATACATCACTATTATTTTTGTACTTATGTATCCATCTCAATTGACTTTCATCCGAAACTATATTTACCAGCTTCTCTTATTCTTTTTCTATATCTCAATTGAAATTATATTTAACTTTATCTCTTTATAAGGGTAACTTTTTCATGCTATTATATCATTATTATGCTCAATGTATATTCTGCTAGTTTCCTTTTTCAATTAAGGCCTATATATGTAATATGATGTTGTTCATGTCTTTTCAAATGATGTCTGATGCTATGCTATGAGTGAATGATGATTTCATGTATGTAATAGAATGCAAAAGCATATTCTCATGTGATTGACATGTTTTGCCCCATCCCATATTCTGAAATGTTTAATCAACTACCCACACTGGTTAAAGAATCACTGACAGGTATATAAAGCATCATAATCAACCTTAACTTGTCATCATAACAACTTCGATTGTGAAAAACCTTTTCAAATATATATAAACCTTTTCTAAAGTACCATATTGAAATAATCTATATATATAGTCCATTAATACACTTATATTATAATATGAACACTAGTCATATATGCATCATTTACTGCTCAATCCAAAATTAAGGCTCCATTATATGTACTGTCGTACATACAAATCATCCTCAAACTTCCACCTTATCTAGTATTCCAAAAGTGCATATATGCATTTATATAATCAGAATCTATCAATACACATAAATAAATATCAAAAGAGAAGAAAAAAATACTAGAAGCTCCTTTAATGACATCTCTCTTCATTGGAACCTTAGTCTTATTCATTTGTACAGATACGATTAAGTTTATAGACTTGTGTCTTTTGTTATGGTTTATCCCTTCCATTTAAGGTACATCAAAAAGGTTAAGCTTTTATACACTCATTGAAGATGTACTACATTCCTTTTGTGGTTTTGGGCAATTTGCAATAAAGTGATATGTGTGTCCATATCTAAAACAAACCCCTTTTATAACTCTATAGACACCCAAACCATTTCAAGAGAAATACAAATATTTAAAAGCCTGAACTCCTTTACCTTGCCTTGCTAATCCTAGCATAGGTTGTGGTGACTTGCTAAAAAAACCTATCTCCAATATCCTCTTTCTTTTTCTTGATTTCACTTTCTCTGTGTTCTTATTTTTATTTCCTTTAATATCACATTTCCTTTCAACATCTCTTGACATCCTATGTCCAGTTAACTCTTATAAAATCTGAGTCAAATTACAGTTGATTTTCATTAGTCCTTCAACTAAAGAAGCCAATATCTCATCACAAGATATAGGAGTAGAATTGAGGATAAATAAGTCCAAAGCCCCAAAGTTTATGAATTTTCCTATCTCTTTACCAATCTCTTTCACGTCATCCATCTTTCAATATTTTTATAACAAAACAAAATAGAGATATCTACATTAGCCCAACCCTTACTGACTAGAAATGACTAAACCTATGCTCTAATATCTCAAATTGTTACACCCTTATCTATAGAATACACTTATTCTCTATAACATATAACATGAATGTACTATAATCAAGGATGTAAAACCCTAAAATTTGCATCTGACATGCTTGGCATATTGTAAAGCATAGATAGTAACCTTAGGAAATTTTTTGAAATAATTGGATTTGAATATAACGGAGATATTTGAGGGTGTACAAAGGTTAAACATACCCAAAACGAGGAAATTCGAGGATGAGTGACCTGACGAACTGTTTAAGTTAACACCAAATTATGAAAATAGATATTAAACAGAGTCTAATGGTATAATTTGAGATGAAGTTGAGCTCAAATAAGCCCCCAAATTAAGTAAAGAAGAATTTTCTCGATTACCGAAAATAGTTGACCGAAAATTTGATCGAGCTCAAAAATATTCTACAGAGCCCCAAAAATTATTCTGATCATATAGACCTATTAGAAATTGTATAAAGAAGCTATTAAAAGTGAAAAATAAATTGTTTTATAGTTTTGGGATTTCGAGTTTCAAACCGTCTTAATATACTTATAGAGCTAGAAGAATACCGGAACGATGTTGAAATGACTTGAAATTTTATACATAAGCTTCTTTATATGCTAGTGCATGTGGGGAAAAGTTTTACGCCATTCTAATAAGTAAAACATCGATTTTAGAAATTATTTAAATTAGAACAAGTAAATAGATTGACAAAGAGTTTTACCGAAACTTTAAAAATAGTAAACGACTTCTAAAAATCACCAAAATTTCTAGATATACTTGGTACCTAGAAGTGAAAAATATTTTTTCTGATGAGTTTGAATTTTTGGGTTCTTATTCGGCTGAATTTTCCTTTAAATTTGGAATTATATTGAAACAAGCTCAAAATGAATTGAACTTTTAACCACACTCTCCTACATTTGTAAAAACATGCAAGGAAAATTTTTAGAGCATTTTGATCAGTGGAACATTAGTTTTTGAAAAATGACAAAAAATTGAGTTTAATTTAATTAACCAAGTTAAAGGATATTTTTCATTGGTTTAAGGGTATAATTATCATAATAAATTAGGCTAGAGTGGATAGAACCCAGAAATTGACCTAAGAATTTAGTGGAAGAATTAATTAGGCCAAAAATTGGTTATTTAGGTAATTGGGCCCATTGGGTTGGACCAGGTTTGGCCCAAATAGAGTGACTATAAATGAAGAAAAAAAATCTAGAGAAATCAATCGGATTCTTCCTTTCTCCAGTCGGCCTTTTCACCTACACATTTTCTCAAATCTTCTATATTTTTCTTTAGGAAAATCTCACCCAATTTCTTACCCTAACAAATTTAAAAAGCCTTAATTCCATTAAATACAATTTTTAGGGCTCATTCAAGGGGGAGTAAGTAAAGGAAATAGTGTAGAGAAAGAAATAAATTTTAGAGAAACAATATTGGAGGAATTTGGCCAAGGTGTTTTCCAAGGGGAAATCAAGTGAAACATAAAGGAGGAAGATAAATTGGATGATTCAAGCTATGTTAAGGTAAGTAGATGTCATCCTACCCTTAAATTCTATTAAACTTCGTTGAATGTTGCATAAGTTGTATTATGTAACTATAAGAGTTATGATGTAAATGTGAGATAAATTGAGAATTGTTAGTAAAATATTGTAATAACATGAAATAACAAGGAAACTACTAAAGAAAACAATAAAAGGAAAAAAATCATAAGGTGGCCGAATGGGATTTATGGTGTAACTGGAACTAGAATGATGAATTATTTATGTATGATGTATGAAATGGATAATATGATGGTGGGTGAATTTAAAATGAATAATTAAAACCTTGAATATACTATGTGAACGTGATAGTGTATTAGGGAACATAATGATGAATACTTGAGAAATATAAGGTTGTGAATGTAGTTGAGTATATACTTTTAAATAAGAATTTAGTATGGATAAAGAAACATAAAAAAGCTAATAATACTTAGAAAATATGGGTTAAGTATTGTGAAGTTAATGAAATCGAATAGGGATCCTAAGTATAACAAGGTGTCGGTTGATAATTAATAAAATATTTGAAATGAGATGACTATTATAATGGAGAATGATTATGGTATGAGCAACTAAAACGTCAAATAATACATGGACATAATATTAGGCATGTGAACATAATAATGTGCTGTTATGTAACTAAAGGTCATTATTGTGAAATGGATGTATGTTAACATATAATTATAGAAAATGATGAATTAGCTATAAACAATCATGGATTAGTAGAGAAAACAATTTATAAATGAAAATTCTAAAAGTGGTTGAATTGAGTACAAGGGCATAATGTGAGTTAATTTCATAAATTATGGCACGTATAATATGAAATGCAAAATGGAATGTATGGAGAATGTGAGGGAGTTGATTAGAACTAAAAATAATGAATGGACACAAAAATATGTAATTAAACATAGCAATGTAGCTAAAGATAACCTAAGAATTAGAAGGTAAAATGAACATGTATGATCACATAAAGGACATAGGTAATCATAGAAATTGCTATGGCATATAAATGAAAAAAGTATCACTTTTTATGTGTGAATTCCAATTGAGACCGAATATTAAAATGGCATATTGATGACATGTCTTTATTATTTTTATGTAATTGTATATATATATAAAAGGATCATGTAATTGTTAAGTATGTTTAAATAGTAAAATGGCATGTTTCTATAAATTTTAATCATGTGACATTGTTGTATATAGGTGTAATTAATGTATAATTATTAAATATGAATAGATCTTACTTAAGTATGTAGCACGTATGACAAAATTTAGATAGTAAGAAAATTTTACTTAAAAGAAGACCATAAATGTGAGTAAATAAGAAGTAAAGTAATAACCGAATAAATTAGTTCAAAAGGGACAAGTGTGCCATTATGCAATAAGTTGGGCACAAATATGTAATTATGCATAAGTTAGGGCTAAATGGTAAAATGTATTTAAAAATGTTAATTATGTGATAATATAATGAAAAATGGAGTTAAAGGGAAAAAATGTAATTATGCGGGAAGATAGGGTAAAATCGTACTTGGGCACTACAAACTTGATTAAAGGAGACAAATCAGTCGAATTAGTCAAATAGGGAAAATTGTAACTAAAGAAAAATTTTGGGATCAAAATGTAATTTGTCATTTTTTGAACACACATAGGACCTAAAGTGTAAACTTACCATTTAAGCTGAATTAGTAGGCATAGGGAGCAAAAGAGTTAATATTAAACCTATTTAAGTTAAAGTATGGTAAGAAGAAAATATAGGGACTAAAATGAAATTTTACCACTCCATGGAGTAACAAAAGGACCAAAATGCATAATTTCCACATAGATAGGTATATAAGTCAAATGAGGAAAAAATGAGCTCAATCGAGGTCAAACAAGATTAAATATAATGAATAAGAAACTTTAGGGATCTAATTGTAATTTTATATTCAAGTAGAAATTGAAATTATAAGGCTACAAAGGATTAAACAGTAAACTAAACATAATAAAGGGGATCAATTTGAATTAAATCAACAAAATGTGACATAAAAGGGCAAGATGGTAAATAACTTAGGACACTATCATAGGCAAATCCTGTATAGCTATATTAATCACTAGGAAACAATATCACGTAGTGCATGGTTGTTTCCCAACACATAAGGACAGGTACACAAGACATTTCAACGAAAGGGCAAACGGCATCCACACTCAGTGTTTTAGTCGGTATAGAAAAGAAATCAATCACATCATGTAATATGCTCTTGAAATTGGGCTTGTAAAAATAATACATTAGAAATATATGACCATTAATAGCAAACAAATTATATGACATGTATGTAAATAATGAAATTATGTCAAAAATCAATTGAACAATAATGAGCAATTAAATTAATGCATCTATAATTGGCAAGTCAAAAAACTAGACTTAAGGAATAATTGTTAATAAACTATTCACTAATAAACGAAATTGAAGGATAAATTAACTATAGTAAGCATGAAATGCCATAAACTGCAAACTATATTGTTTAGATTTATGAATGAACTTAAGGTCTTATGAAGGATCTGAACTTTACTTAACAATACTGCATCAAGATCTTATATGAACCTTAATCCATAATATATAAAAAAAATTTAGTTAAATTTTAAACTTACATAAGTCTCTTAAAATATTACAATATTCCAAATAATAATCATCTATCAAAATACAAAACTTCCAGCACAAATAAAAAAATAAGAACTATACATATACTCTCTCTCTCTTGTGTTGGCCATTTTGCTGTAGATATCAACCCTAAGAAGAAGTCCTATCTTGATAACCTACATGGATAAAAATCCATGCTAAGCTATAAAGCTTAGTAAGGAATATAAAACATATAGGTGACCCCTTTTGAAAGTCGTCAAAACAAACATATACACTTAAAATAAGAAACTTAAACAAATATAGTTGAAATATTAAATAATAAGAGTTGTGTTAAAGGCATTACAGAACATTGAATAATCAATTTTCATGCTATAACCAATATCTTACTTTTTATTAATTTCTTGCTTGTCAATTTCATTATTGCCTTTCACTTATTCATATAGCTCTAGAAATCATATACAACAAGTTGACTTCCTTATTTCAAATAATTCACTTACTAATTAAGGTGTAAATTACTCAAATTTTCACAAATTTTTTAATCAAATTATACTCATAAGGGATTCATATCGATAATCATAATAGTCTAAGTTAATTAACTAGATCCACATACATATTGACATATTCTCAAGTATCAAGTTTTATATATACTATGCCATCCCTTTCATCTCTTAAATGCACTTGGTGATCACTTTTATATATAGATAAACACTAGATCATTTCCAACCAATATACTAAATCAATCATGTACACTAGTTATAAATTCATAGTTCATTCATGTTTACATGTAAGATGTTACACCCAATATTTCTCAATATGAAGCAAGACATATGTAGATGTAAGGAAAACATATAAGCCAATGCAATTATCAAAAGATATTACTCTACACAAATATAAGTACATATATCTTGAATTCTCATGTATAAGAAACCCTATGAATTAACATAATAATAATTAACTTTCATATAGAAGAGTCACATAAGTTATTTATCAATCTCACGCGAGTAGCATATGTATAGGGAGAACTTACATTCATCAATATATTAATAGCCAATACAACAATAGTGTACTAATCTATATGCATAAATTATTGTTTAGTGTGCACATATGATACTAAAATCCCATGTATAAATATAAATAATATAGCCTTCTATTTGTATCATGTTATACATATGTAATATAGAGATATTATATGAAGATAATATGAAAATCAATTTAATAACTATCATAGTTCTTTATCTTTTAATTTTATATGATGCATTTCATTATACTATACTAAGCTTGCACTATTCTATAGAAGTGGATAGTGGGTGGTACATATGGTACCTGAAGGTACGAATCATATGATACCTAAAGGTAACTATAGACCCAAATGGGGCCGAACTATACTATTAATGAATTGAACGGATCCAAATGGGGTCGGCTAACAACCCAAACAGGGTTGTTTATGATCCAAACGGGACCAGCTCTATACTTTTTACCCAAATGGGGTCGAAACAATACTATCACAGTTGTAAGGTACCCTTATAAGCATGCCTATTTACAACCTAAACACGGACGTAGGCAAAATAACCTCTTTCATTAACTTTACGTATTGTACTTTTTTCTAATCATACATATATACCCATGTATAATTAACAAAAGAGTATCATGTAATACTTATTTATGTAAGAACTTTCTGTGAGCATGATAACATATATTTATTAGAATATAAGCATTTGGTTATTAGAGTCCCTATTAAGGCATATATATATATATATATATATATATATATATATATATATATATATATAAAGGTGCCACTTATCACCATACCATCTTGAGTTTCTCTATTCAAATGATATGTACATATATGTCTACTTTGCATATTACTTTAAGACATACAACATGATTTTGAAACCTTTACAGAACATACTTATACTATTCATGTATAAACATGATATCATAAGCATGCTAGAGTAACTAAATTCTAAACATGTAAATAAAGATGTATAACACATCTTATATGTATAAATGTAATTCTTATTAGCTTGTTATCTTTATTTACACAATATGAATATACATGTTTGTATCGCACTCTTCTATAAAGCATATACTATAATTTAGAAATTTAGATTAATTATACACAAACTTTCATGCCTGAATAATTCACTATTATATTGTATGATATAAACATGAGAACTTTAATTATATGAAACTAATCTTATGAATATTATTCTTCCTCAAGCACATACATCTATATAACACAGTGTACAAAGCATATGTGACTTTCTATTTAAGATATATCATTATATGTCCAAACTAAATTTGCTATTAGGCATGTATTTTCAAAATAGCATAATCAATAGAGTTGCCTAATGTACATGATACTCCCTTTTAAAGGCTTTAAACCCATTCAGTGTTCATACTATATTCATTTTTATGTAAGTTTATCTGAACATATAATTAGATACATGTATTATCTCATGTAGCATGTAACACTTTTTATTGGCCAGCTTAATACTATCTTCATTTAAAAATCATTAGCCAAAAGTCAATGCATTAACTTACCACTCATACCATTTATCATATATCATTCTCATGAAGTCAAGTTTATTGCATTTCATTCACACAAAAAGCATGCTATTTACATTACCTATATGTACCATATTACATTTTTTAACTTAATATATAGTCACGCACACACACACATACACACACTCACACTTCCATGCTTACACGTCTCAATAAAAGTTGATACCTATTCATTCATGATCATACTATATTTTTGTTTATACATTCTTATATACCTTATTAATCTTATTAAATCACTCTAAAATCATTCAATTTTATTCTGCTCACAAAATTCCACTAATAGATTCCGATAACTAACTTGCACACTAATTTATGTGTATTAAACAACATTCTAGGAAAAGTGATCTCTACAAACTAATTCCTATATGTTTCTAGTTCCTAAAAAATTAAAAATCAACTCATTATAACTTTTAAATCACCAGATAATTAAGAAACACTATAGGCTGCTCCCACTAATAATGCAGTAGGAATATCCGATTCAAGCCAACTAAGACAAATATAGAGATAGATTTAGAATTCAATTTCTTCATATGAAATTCAGATATAGGAGTCTACTTTCTAACCCAACTAGAATTATTCAATTTATTGCTCTACAACTCAAATTATAAACAAAATACCCCTATTAAGTCATACTAAATCAAAGATAGATTTTTTTTACCACCTTGAAAATTTGTAGAATAAAAATGGGTGTAGAATTAGCCTAACATTCCTCCATAAGAATTGTACTCCTATAAGTATTGGTTATCCAAAATTTTGTTTCATAGCATTTGGTCCTCTCTACCAAGAGTTATGTCCGAAATACTGCCCTTTGCTCACTGTAGCAAGATAGCAGCTTAGATCTATCTTCAACTTTAAATTAAGCATACTTAGAGGAAAAATCAAACTTAGGTTTCTTATAAAAAATTATAGTTCCATATTTTAGGCATAATTACCAACTAGAAACACCTAAATTAGAGTTATATACCTTGAAATATGCTCTAAATATAGAAATTAGTTCCTAATGAACCAACATAGATTTCTACTTCTATAATCTTCATCAAATAAATACATGTAAGGTTTAAATCTTTTAAATCTCATATTTATAATTATATTACCAAGTTAAAATACATGAATTACAAATTTTAATCCATATTTCTATCAATAATAATCACATTCAAAATGAATAGAATTTTGTAACCTTTCATTCAACACCAAATCTTCCCTCAAATCCTCTTTTCCCTTGACTTCTTCTTTTTCTTTTTTGCTATGGTGTTCTTTGAAGATCTCTCATCACAAATCTTCACACACTAATTTACAATAGCTCAAAACTATACCAAGGAGTGAAAAGGTCAAAGTCTTAAAGAGATTAGAAGAGAGAAATTAATAGATTTTCAAAAGAGAGAAGTGAAAAAAGTAAAGAATTGAAGATCTTTGAAAGAGGAATGATTTCTTCCTTTTCCTTTGCTTATGCCATCCCCCTCTCCTTTGGGAAATAACACATCAGTCTTCTCTCTACTTCATACAAATTCTTTTAATAAAATAAGATGGGAAAATTTCATTAAGCTCCCTCTTCTTTTTGCATATTGAAAATCTATCCCCCTTTGTTTCTCTATTTCAATTTTGAATTCATACTTACTTTTTTTCCTTTAATTGCACACTGACATCCTTTCTCTTATTCTAATTGAACCATTAAATACACTAATGTCTTAATTAACCACTTAACTATATTTTTATTCCAATTATATGCATGATAAAATAATTATTTTACCCACTATCACATAAAATAATATTTATCAATATCTTAACTTATAATACTTCAATTAATTAAACTTAATTAGACTTTAAAGCCATATTAATTCCCATGAATCCTTTTAAGGCTAATGCTGGGTCCTTACAAGCCGTACCTATTTTAGAGCCAGTGTTATCCTAAAGCACGCCCTACGTTCACTCGATGTAGAGAGGTGTCAAGGAGAACCACCAGCCTAAGTCTCATACCAATTGGTATATGAAATGGTGACCATCGGTCGTTATGCTTGTAATGAGCTAATCGTATTAGCAGGGACCATGTTTGGGTAACCCTAATTTTCACCGCCCGACTACAAGCTTATGGAATGACAATTACTACTTCCTCTGGGTTGTATAACCATTAAAACTCTTGCTTACTATGTGGGCCCTTATGTATTGAACAAATTCAAATAAATTAGGAGGTTACTAATCAATGACTACCATGCCTTAGCGAACCCAACCTAATTTATTTGAATTATTTAAATACGCATTGGCCAAAACACATACACCTGAATTTTCAGTTAAGAGAGGTTATACTGTCGACCTTTCATCTTGCACCATACATGTCAATCTAGTCCTCAGTTAACCCATGGGCTAAGTCCACCTAAGAAAGAGACTGCATAACCTCTTATGTAGGAGCAATAAGGTTGGAAGGCTATTTTTTGCTTGTATGTGGTTGTAATTGACACCTAACACACTTATACATTATACATCATACATGTATCATTCATGCATCAATTGAATCACACGTCATATTAGTCACATGTATTATCATAACATTCCCATGCACCATATATATGTCACTCACTATATGTACACCCATGTCATACATCGTAAGTATACCTAGTATACTCATACATCATCTGTCATATGTATGTCATGCATTGCATATATACCTAACACACTCATGAATCATGCATCATGTATATACCATGTGTATGCATCATTATAGCAATTGACTCATGAATCATTATAACAATTCATTCATGAATCATATGCACCCTTAACATGTATCATACACCATATGCATACCATACACCATATGCATATCTAACATACACCATGCACCATGTGTATGCCATGTTTGTAATTTATGTAGCATATATTAATGGAATATGTCATGGTATGCACATAAAGATCACGCAGTGGAAAATAATAAAATTTGATCATATATGCCATACAATTCCATGACAAGAATCGAAACATGTAATTTTAGGGTTTTAAAACATACAACTTTAGATGCCTTTAAAAATTTGATTTTGATGATGACCAGAAACCAAGGACGATATCTTAGCCTTAAACCTTCACCAACAATGCCAAAGAAAATCCTTTTATGCCACTCCTCTCTATGTTCACACACACAATTGCACCGACGGCTTAAAATCGAGATTGCTAGCTCTCTTTTAAGGTATTGTGTAATGGTTATGGTTTGAAGCTACAAAATTTGTTTTTGTACTTCTCTTAGGTTGCTATTGCTACCCAAGAACACAAGAGAATGAGGAACAATCCTTTCTCCTTGTGAAAAATTGTGACAAAAGAATTAAGTGAGAGAGAGATGTAATTCACGCCAAAACCAAAGCTAGGGTTTTTCAATCCAAAACCTAGTTGTCTCACTTAGGTTTTTATTTATTTTCATATATATATCCTTATCTTTTGGCAAGTGTTTGATCTGAATTTTACCATCTCAAGATAATTAACTCAACTTCAATCACTTCCTAAAAATAAGTAATATATATTGATTTAAACTCCTTTGAATTTAAAATTCAAATTTGAAATAAAACACAAGACATTTAATTAAATAAAATCACTTAATATAAATAATGAACATGTGCTGAAATTCCTTGATTTTCATTTTGGAATTTCGGCCACTCCATCTATTATTTAAATGATTTAATTTAATTTAAATTCTTTTAGGCTCTAATACTCAATTAACTTAATTAATACAAGATAATTAATTAATTGAAATTAAACCTTATGGGCTGAATTTTTCTCTCTTATGGACTAAGGTCCAATAGTAATTATAAAACCCATTACACACATTAATTTAACTTTAATTAAAAGCCTAAATTAATGCCCAATACTTTACTTAAATATTTTAAGCCTAATGCTTTATGTGCGATCCTATAGGTCCATTTAATGTTGGCAATGAATTAATAAATTAATTCAAAGGCTATATATATTCTTTAGCAAGATATTATAGCATTCGAAATTAAATGAAAATGCATATGGAATTTAGTGACCTAATGTAATTTTTCATAGTCCCTTACCCATAAATATCAGAATTAATATAAGGCGTATAACTAGTCATCCTTATATATATTAATTCCTTTCTTGATATTTCAGTGACACTGAACTCTCAAATAAATAATGATTACTCATTATTTCATCTCGGTATGGCCATACACTTCTCAGTTCACTGATCAAGTGGCCGGTGATATTTTTCTCTCTTATAGAGAGGGGTAATCCCTTCACTTCTCTTATGCTCTCTAACATGAATCAATGTATACCCATACTTGTCACTCTATTATGAGTACGTTAGGTGTATGTCAAAGCACACAGTAATTCATTAAGTGTTTTATAGAGATTTTAGGTCTAAGAACTCTGATACAAAACTTGCATATGAGAAACACTTATGTCTTGTACCATGTAGTGTTCTCATAAGTGGAGCGAATCCAGATACCATGTTCTTTAACATGTATCTATGATCTCTGATTAACACTTTTGTCCTTATGATCCATAAGACAGAACTCAACTTATCAAAGAGAGCATACCAGTCTTAATTCATTGTTATTCCCATAACAATGACTAACTAGGGATATTTAGAATGAAGTCTTATTTGTTTCAAGGTCTTACAACCATTTGCCTCACACATGATAACTTAAACTGAAACAACATTCTTGGATAGTTCTATCTATTGATATGCACAGGAATACAATAGATAAAACAAATGCGTCATTCATTAACCAAAGTGTTTTATTACAATGTATTAGGGTTAGGGCTTACACTAACATATATATCATATGCATGCACGAATCATTGTGATAATTAACTCACATATCATATGATCCCAAACATATGCCATATGTCATATACATGCCCATACAATGCATTATATGTATACCTCTCGCTTATAGATCATACATCCTATACATATCATACTCATACATCGCACCCATGCATCATATGCATGCCTTGCTCATGTGTCACTTATATATTATGCATTATCAGGCATCATTCTAATTCTGAAGTTATGCATCATATGTATGTCATCCATGTGCATCATCATCAAACATCACATGTGTAATATATTCATACTCATATGTTATGTATATAATTTACATATCTCACCATATCATGCATCATTCTAACCCTTCATTTTTTGTGCTATCATAGACTATTCATCTAGGTGGTTTGGGTAAACCATTCAAGGATAGTCCATAACCTATACCAAATATAAAAATGGTCAAGTAAATACAATAGGAGTAAGAAAGGAGAGTAAAGGAGTTAGAAAGGAGAATGGTGACTATGAGAGAAAGGTTGGCTTCCACCTTGATACCTTCCCCTAAGCCACAAGCACTTAATGATTTGGATAAAAGGTTCCAAGGGTTTGAGGAAAATATATTGGCTATGATTAGAGGGTTGTTAACACCACTTGCTGGACTTTAGCCCATAAGCTTTACACTGAACCAAACAGAGTTAAACACTACTAAGGGCATCTCCTTAGCAGGAGCAAAAAAAGAAGGAAACAATATACCTCCCATCTTTGCATGTTTAACATTCTACTAGTCATTGATCAACATAGCTGAATATGAAGTGAAATTTTGCAATATTAGACCTGTCTACACGCTTACGTGATAGTTAATTGCAGATCGCAAGTAATTTAGTGGCATCAAATTTGGGGAGATAAGGTGTGACCACCTAGTAGCTAATGGTACATCAGTAAATCTATATGAACATCTTTTCACTCTCAGTGACTCCTCACAAATGCATATTTGCCAAAACATTGCAAACATGATTCGACGAGCAGTACCTGGTGGCCGTAAAATTAGGGGTCCTTATTACCGTGTTTGCAAGTATGTGGATGACATAGTGCAAGTCAATATACCTTATAAGTGCCAAGCCATTACACTAACAAACTAAAAAAGGTTCCAAGGTTGAAACCCAAAAAAAAAACCAAAACAAAAAAAAGAGAGAGAAAAAGCCCAGCAAGTTAAAAATTGAACAGGTGGCCTTACTAAAATTGGGCATGCCACTAAGGCAAAAATTGATAAAAGCACCCTAGGCAAAAATAGTAGTTGAGAGAAAATGTTCAATCAAAAAAACCCAAGAGGGCTAATTGATAATAGGATTCTGATGTATAAAAGATGTTCAATCAAAAAAACCCAAAAGGGCTAATTGAAAATGTTCAATCAAAAATAGTAGTTGAGAGTAATTGTACGGTAACTGTTTCTATGGAAGGGTATAGTCAAACCATTTGACTTTCCTGACATTTTGGTAGTCATGGTGCCTAGCTAGAGGCCAATCATGACTTGTATAACAGTGTATCATAAATATCAATAGGGATTGATAAAATGATTTAAAGAAGTTTAAATCATGTGAGTTTTGAATAGAACTTATAATTACATATTATACTGCCAATATGGCTAGGAACCCAATAGGTCACACGCATATAGAGTAAAGGATAAAATGGTAAAATAACAAAGATAATAATATTTGATATTGTTATGGAAGAGAGAAATGAATAAGAGAATAATTAATTAAATAGTTTAATTAATTATGATCAAGTAGAATTGTTTGCAAAATTTTTTAGAAATGTTCTGCAAAATGGACTTAGTTGAAATATTGTATTTCATAATTAATTATTATTGGACTATAAGTGTTATAGGGCTGATATAAAATTAATAGATCCATTGGATAAATTAAAAGAGGCCCGGAGAATTGATTTTGGCGTAAAAATCCTCCAGAGGAAGGGTTACACGCCAAACCCATATAGAAGGCCTTAGAGGCCTAATTTTTAGACAAAAATAAATTAAATATATTTTATAAGTGTTATGGAGCCTATATATTTAATTTGGATGGATTTATAATTAATTTGGGTGAATAAATCTAAGTTTTTGCACAAAGGGCCTAGTTTGTGGGTTTTTTGCAGAGTCTTTTGTGAAAGGATTTAAATTAGATTTAATTAAGCCCAAATAAATTATTAATAATTCCAGAAGCCCATTTAATATTTATCCAACAATTTTAAAAAGCCCAATCCCATTAGGAAGTTGGATTTTTAACCTAACTATAAAAATCCAAGTGATAGGGATTTTAGGGTTAAGTAAACATTTAGAGAAAATAAATTCTCTCTCTTTGAAAAACCCTAGCCGCCACTCCCTTACTAGCATCAAAGGGAATTCGACCAGCCCTTGTGTTCCATTATTCTTGGTTCATTCAATCATTCTCTAGTGTGGATTACTAATTGAAGGTGTTCAATTTTGGACACTATGGTTTGCGACAACCCAGTTAGAAAGAAAATCAGCTGTTCAATAAAAATCAAAGGTTATTTTTCTTATTCACGTTAATATTTATATTGTAAATTCATGGCAATATCAGATCTTTTGGTTAAAAATTTTAAATTTTGTTTATGCATGTGATGCATGTAACCGATAATCCCAACAAGATGCCATGAAAGAGTGATGTTCTAAACACCAATCTTTGTTTAGGCATCAAAAGGTTGAGATTCATTTCCTAATATTATATTAGATGACAACTTCGTGAAACCTACCCCTTTGAGCCCACATTAGATGCCTTAATGGGTTGACCACCAAAAATAAATTAGGCCAAAAAGCCCTTTCTATTGTGAAATGGAAAATTTTTGAGTTATAGTGAGTCTCATCCGATCTTGGACCCTAAAAGTGGGCCTCTGAGAATCCAACCGAAATTGAACAGGCTCCAGCATGTATCACACATAGTTAGAAAAGTAACTAAACATCCTATAGACTTTGAAAATAACAACAAGATATAATAAGAAAAACTAAAAGCATATACTAAATGAAACTTAATATTCTACAAATTAAGCATAAAAAGTAAGCTATTAACATGGAATTAACATGTACTTCAATCATAAATAAGATAAACTTAGAAAAAGCTAACCATAAAGAAGATAAAATTATGCAAAAATATAGCATAGCACACATACGTGAAAACTTCAAACAAAAATAACATGTAAAAAACATTAACAAACATATGAACAAACTAAAGACATAAACACAATCAAAATAAATATCCCTGACCCCACACTTAGAAATTCACATTGACCCTAATGTGAACCGAAAAGATAAAAGGGTAGTGAAATGAAAACTCCCCTCATTCTTCTGAAAGAGATGGTGGAGATGAATCAACCACATAACCAGCTTTATTGATGAAGGTATTGATATTATGCTCCATTCGTGGTTGTCAAAAATTAAACTGGCAGTTCATGTTCTCCATGGATATCAATTGGCATTGCATTCCCTGTTGATTCCCTAAAACTTGTGCCCTAATATGTGACTGCCCACGAGAAGGGCCACTTACACCCTTTTGATGTGGGCTATAATAATAACCATGGCATGGTGTGACTCCTCTTCATAAAGCACACAAAATTCCCCCTTCTTATCATTAGATTCCTCTTCTACATTCTCCTCTTCATCTTGTGGTGGTGGAGGTGCCAATCCTTGCCAACAAGACTAAGAACAAGCAGGAATCAATCTCAATAAGGCATCTACCATCTCTCCATGTATCAAGTTTGCTTGGTAAAGTAAAAACACTCAATAACACATATAAAATTGTTAAGGTTCACATCTAATACTTTAGCAATAATCGAAACAACATGTCCATACATTATAGGGCCATCTTTTTGCAATGCATATAACAACAATTGATTGAAAATCAAATAGGTCCAACAAATTTTCTTTTTGGTGTGAATGCACCACATTAAAAACAATTATTGTTAGGAAACTCTATTAAACTCAGATTTATGGAAAATGACACATGAAAGCACTTTGTGTAACAACCAAAACATCAAATCCTTAATAAAGATAGCCTTGCCCTTCTTAGGCTAGAATGGTGATTTTAAATCAGTCAAGAAAGTCCACAATTCATTCACCCTAAAGGACTTTAGTAGGTTACAAATGCCATCTTTCTTAAACCTAAATACCCTATAAATGAAAGAGTAAGTGAGTGTGCGCTTATTTCCTTGCATTCTAAATTCTAATATGTGAGAATCATTGGCATTATCCTCAAAAGATGTATAAAAATCCATAAGCCTAGACACAAATTTACCAAGGCCACAAGAATTCAAAAGTTGAGTAAATAAATCTAATATTCCAATGATTCCCTAAGGAAATAAGTGGAGAGATACTTACAAGACACAATTTCTTTAAACTTAAGATTGGTCAACCTTGTACTATCCTCTTCATTAAGAATGGGAAATGGAGTCTTATAGATAGAAGCCAAATCTCATTCTTAATACTCTTTTTAAGGCCTTAAAGATGATAAATCTCTTGTTCTTGGCATGATGGACAAGAAAAATAGATGAAAAAGAAATAAAGGTCGAACGCCACATGAAGAAGAAAATAGAGATGAGAGGATTGGAATGGAGTATGAGAGCAAGAGAGAAGAAAAATGTAGAAAATAAAAAGTGAAAACAAAGAATGAGAGAAAAAGAAAAGTAATCAATATAAATGGAGATTGGGAAGGGAAGAAAAACTCATAAGGAAAATAAAAAGGCTATTGAAATTTTATTAAGGGGAAGACTAATATATATAGGGAAGGAAAATTTTGAAAAGGTATGAAAAAATCTGAAAAAGGTAATAAATGTGGGAAAATAGAAAGCTGAGGTTGAGCATTACAAGTTAGCATGAGTGGCATGATTCAGCATGGCTTATTTTTGTAACGAGTCAACACACTCATAACGACTCAGCACCAAGGCCATCCTTTATGAATCAGCACGACTCTTCCAACTTAACATGCTCCCTCTCTATTATAAGTTAGTACACTCCTTATAAATTAGCACCTTCCTCTTCTATACTGAGTCAGAATGTATGTAACGAGTCATTACTAGTCTTGTTTCTCAAACTTAAAACACACACAAAGAAAAACACACACAAAAATCATAGTATAAGATAAAGCAGTGTGTATAAGGAAAGAAATTCCTAAAAATAACACTAAATAAACATGAAAAACACAAATATACTGCAAAAAACCGAAAATGTGGATAAAAAAAACTTATCAAAATAATGCTAGGTTACCAAAAGTGCAATATATCTTAAAATTTACATCATTGGGGTGGAGAGAGTGATCAACTTCACCTAATTAATGAATTCACCAACAAAATAAGGCTTAAGGTGATGACCATTTACTTTGGATATCGCTTCTTTGTCATTAGCAATTCCGATGGCTCTATAAGGATAAACTTTAAATACCTTGAAAAAACCTGACCATCGAGTCTTTAATTTTCCTAGAAATAATTGCAATCATGAATTATATAACAGAACCAATTTTCCTTTATGGAACTCCTTCTTAAGCAAATGCATATCATACCACATCTTAGTGCGATCCTTGTGTAACTTTGCATTTTCATGAGCATTCATCCACAGCTCCTCTAACTCATTAAGCTGAAGTAACCTTTTATTAACAGCCTTCTTTAAGTCAAAATGTAAAGCCTTTGTTGCCTAATAAGCCTTATGCTCAAGTTCTATGAGCAAGTGACCAAACTACCCATAGACCAATTGGTATGGTGTAAGGCCAATTGGAGTTTTAAAGGCTATCTTATATGCCCATAATGCATCATCTAGCTTTAATGCTCAATCTTTCCTTGACAAGAAACCGTTTTCTCTAAAATCCACTTGAGTTCTCTATTACTCACTTCAACTTGTCCACTAGTTTGAGGATGATATGGAGTAGCAACCTTATGTGTCACTGCATACTTCTTCAAAAGAGCATTGATCACATTATTGCAAAAGTGTGAACCTCCAATATTAATAATGGCTCTAAGAGTACCAAACCTTGGAAATATAACCTTCTTAAGCATCTTCCTAACCACCTTGGCATTATTCGTGAGAGTAGGCATTGATTCCACCCATTTTGAAACATAATCAACAATAACCAAGATGTATTAATGTCCCAAAGAACTAAGGAAATAACATATGAAATCCACCCTCCATACATCAAAAATCTCTACCTCTAGAATTCCTTTCAATGGCATCTCATTCTTCTTTAAAATATTACTCATTCTTTGACACCTAACACATGTAAGCCCAAAGATCCTAACATCTTTAAACAATATAGGCCACCAAAAACTAGATTAAAGTACCTTATAAGCTATCTTGGTAATAGCAAAATGACCACCCACATCCATAGAGTGATAATGCTTTAAAACATCTTCAACCTCATCTTAGGGAAAACATCTTCGAATCAATCCATCATCACATCTCTTGTAAAGTAAAGGCTCCTCCCAATAGTAAAACTTACTATCATACAAGAACTTCTTCCTTTGATTATAATCTAACCTATATAATAGAACAACATTTTCAAAATAATTGTCAATGTCTGCAAACCATGAAACTTCCTTTAATGCTATACTTATAAGGTGCTCACCAAAAAAGGTCTCATTAATCAGCACACCATCATCATTCTTTTTCAAACCCTCTGGGTCTAATCTTGACATATGATCAACTATAAGATTGTCACTTCCTTTCTTGTCTCTAACTACCCAATCAAACTCTTAAAGCACCAAAATCCACCTTAGGAGCCTAGGCTTTTTATCTTTCTCGCTTAAAAGGTACTTGAGAGCAGCATGATTCAAATACACAATCACCTTTTACCCCACAAGATATGCTCTAAACTTGTCAAATGTATACACAATGGCTAACAACTCCTTCTCCATAGTGATGTAGTTAATTTGAGCTTAATCTAATAGCTTGCTAGCGTAATAAATAACATAGGGCTTACCTTCCTTTCTTTGCCCCAAAATAGCCCTTACCGCAAAGTTGCTTGTATCACATAATCTCAAATGGTTGCTCCCAATTAAATGGTTGCAAAATAGGTGCTAAAATAAGAGCCTTCTTCAAAGTCCTAAATGCATTAAGACAAGCATCATCAAACTCAAAATTAGCATCTTTAGCAAGCAAATTGCATAATGGCTTAGCCATCTTAGAGAAATCCTTGATAAAACTCCTATAAAAACCCACATGGCCAAGAAAACTTTTTATATCCTTAACACATTTTATAGGTGGTAAATTAGCAATCTTTGCTCTATCTACCCTAATCCCTTTGCTTAATATAGAATGCCTAAGAACAATTCCTTCTTGTGCCATAAGGTAGCACTTCTCCCAATTAAGCACTAATTTATGCTTCATACACCTATCATGAACTTTAGAAATATTTCCTAAACAATGATCAAAGTTAGATCCATGAACACTAAAATCATCCATGAAAACTTCAACATACTCATCAATTAAATCACTAAAGATTGAAAACATGCATCCTTGAAATGTAACGAGAGTTTTGCATAAACCAAAAGGCATGTGCCTAAAAGTAAAAGGACCATATGGACATGTAAATATAATTTTTGCTTGGTCTTTAGGGTGAATAGGTATTTGATAAAAACCACTTAGGCCATCTAAGTAACAAAATAAAGAAAAGTAATCGGTATCTAGCAAGTGTACTAGATCAACTAGTAATATAAGGAAATATATTTAAGATCCCAAGAATATAGAACCCAAGAGAAAAGGGATTGTTAAGTAAAATATCTATAATTAGCAAAAATAATTTGAGATAATCCCCAAGTTTTGAGTTAAAGGGAGTTTTAAGCTAGATAGGAAATTAAATCTAAGTATTAACAACTAAATTAAAATAAGGTCATCAAAGAAATTAACAAAATTGAAATTAATGTTCAGGAAATTCTATCCTCATAAATGCAATTGGAAACATGTAAAAAAATATTAATATGAATGTATAGAAAACCCAACTCAAAATAGGTCTCTTACTCAGAATAACATTCTAGATTACTAAGTTCTTTAATTAAAAATAGCCTAATAATTAGCATTAGCTCGAGTTCATAAATTCTTAAATCTCAAATGAATCCTCTCTCAGAACACCCATCTAAAAATCCATTTATTCTCTAACACGCATGAACTAAATATAATCTACACAAAGGAATTAAAACCTTAGAAAATAAAAGAACAAGGCATAAACAGATATACTTAACAATCAGATTCAATGTTTAATCATCTCTCAATACACTAAAAATCAAAATGAAACATCAATGTAAGTGCAAAATTAATCATAGGAAAATAGAAGAAGAAATGAAAATATTCAGTAAACTCAAAATTCAAATACAAATACGATTCAAGAATTCCTAAGCAAGAAGAACTACTCCAACATCAAGAATATAATAATCAAAATATGAAAATAACAAGTTTAGAATACACCCTCAATGAAGAGAAAAGAAATCTTGAAGCTCCTTCTTCTTCAACTTTGAACTACTCCTTGAATTTTAAAATTAAATCTAAGTTAAAAACAAAAATTAAAAACCTAACTACAGTGCCTAAAAGAAAATAAAAACCTTAAAAAATATCATTAAAATTCATCTCCCTTTGTTGAAACACTAAGAGAGTTTATATAGTAGAAGTCCACCACCACAAAGAGTTCTTGAAGCTATCAAAACTTCCAAAATCATAACTGCTACTAAATCAACCCCGTAAGACCATTGAATGGTCTTGTGGGACCTTGTGAATTGACCTTTATTATTTAAATTGGTCTTATAAGTCTGTCGAACGGTCCTGTGGGACTCTTTGCTACTAGAACACACGAGAAAAGCTACATATGACCTGGTGGGACTGCTTCATGGTCCAACCGAGTTGATTTCAACTCTTCAATAAAAAGACCTATAAAAATAACAAAAATTTAAACTCAAACACTATAATTTGAAAACACAACAACTCTAAACATAAAAACCCATGAATTAACATTAATGAAGTACAAAACACACTTAAAAATACACCAAAAATATAGGTATAATCCAGAACTATCAAATACCCTGCACTTAGCTTTTGCTCGCCCTCGAGAAAAATTGAACCAACCACATTTTTTAAAAAATCAAAATTTAAACTAAGAATCATGTAGTTTAAAACTAAGATCAACAATTGAAAGTCATAGTTGATGACATCTCAACTAAGATAGATTAGAACAAAAAGACACTTATAAGTTTCTGTGTGTGTATACAAGACCAAAACATTTTCAGCATTTTCAAAACTAAAACCCCAGTGCAGTCCAATAACCATACACAAGAATTAGTGTACACCAAAATGTACATGTGATTTCACACTTAAAACTCTAGATATGCCATAGGCCTCTCTTTTAGCATCAGACAAATAAGGTCATCTCCGCTAAACAACTCAAAATAGTAAAGGATCATTAGGATTTTAATTCTGTTGTAATGTGGTCAAGGTAAAGGCTAGTTAAAAAAGGCTAAAGATAAGCAAAAATAAGAATAGCCACTCACCACTTGGAAACACCACCTTCTAATAAGTGTGAATTATACTGTGTTTTTAGTGTATTTTTTGTGTTTAATTTAGTCAAGTTAGTCTTAATTTAGTTGGTTTTAGGTTTAATTATTTAGTTTGTGTTTTTAGGACTAATTGTTAATTTTTGATGTTTTTCAGGGCCAAATTAAAGAGAAAAGGGGCTAAAGTGCAAAAAGGATAAAGTTAAGAGTATAATTGGAATTATGGAGAGCTATGGCTTTTATTCATGGGAGCTGGCCATGAATCACTTAGCTGAGTGTTTCCTTCACTCGGATGAGTGATTTGGCACTCTCCAGAGTGAAATTTACACTCACCCAAGTGAAGGTACATGAAATACAGTAGAAAGTCACTCTCCTGAGCATAAAAGTTCACTCTCTAGAGCACAATGGTAACTCGTCCGAGCATCATAGTCACTCTACTGAGTACAAGACTCACTCTCCTGAGTAAATCTCCTATTTAGATGATTAAAGTCTTCTTATTTCAATTAAACACGAATTCTTCCAAGATAGGAAGTCATAAAAGCCATAAACTCTTCTCTAGGAGGCTATAAAAAGAGCTGAAGACATCAAGATTAGGGAGCACTTGAGTTTAGAATTTTCTTTCATTAGTTTACATTAGCTTAAGTTAATTTTGTAAGAAACAAACACTTGGAGTTAAAAGCTTTGCTTGGAGTTTTATAAAATTGTCAAGGGAGTTTCTTGCTTCTGTGAGTTTGTATCAACTTTATTTACATTGTTTGGTTTTTAATATGAAGTGCGAGTAGTTTTCTTTAACTTTTGATAAAGGATACTTGAATCCTTAATCTTGTATTGTAATGACCTAATTTGTGCTTAATGTGATACAAGTTGATTATTTCTTGCTTTTGTGTAATTTCTTACCTTTGATTATTTATAATTTGATTATTGACTTATTTGAATTAATAGTTGACAATTGATTTATGCATGATTATTGGTTTACATGTTCTTAGGTTAATTTATTTGTTTTAATGCATGATTATGTCCTGAGTTAAGGTATAGTGGTGTGTTGGTCATAATAGATTAAGATTAAGAAAAGTTAAAATCTAGAATAGATGAAAGTTAAATTTACTTGCAAAAGAATTTAATAGTCATCTAGGTGGTAAAAATCAGATCTTTATTCTAAGTATTGAATAATTCTGAAGAAAAGTTTAATACTTAAGAATGATAATCTTGATTTAAGTTATCTTACCTTATTCATTTGATTTCTTCATAATCACTTGTGTTCTCTTTTTGTTAAGTCATTGCAATATAAGGTTAAGGTGGATAGTCCTTTAGCAAAAGTTGTCTCTAGTTTTGAATTTTACCAACTTTAATTGATTGCTTTGTTTAGATTTAATTTTAATTGGTTAAGTTTTCTTTATTAAATCTTTCATCACCATCATAAACTTGGGATTTCTTTTATTCCTTGCACACGATTTTCACCTTGAAATCTAAAATAAGTTGGATCATAATAGTTTCCCTTAGGTATGATATTTGGGGTCTTCATATTTTCCTATATTACTAGCCGGTCTAGTATACTTGCTAGACACCTATTAAGTTTTTGGCATTGTTGTCGGGGAAACATTAGCTTTTGTTTTTAGATTTGAAAGTGAATTTTATGTGTCTTTCTTCTTCTTCATTCTTTATTAATTTTATTCTTTTATTCTTTAAAGGTGACAATAGTTTATGATAAGAGGTGAGCCAATTTTTCCTATTAACCCTAAAATTGAGAGGACATTCCATAGGATTAGGAGGTTAAGGCAAAGAGAGATGAATTTAGAGGAGCAAGAACATAATAACCTTAACAACCTTAATAACCATCCTCTTCATAAGCCATCAATGGCTGATCCACACCCTAGAATAGAAGGGCAGATTAACCAAGCTCAAGGGGATGGGTCTAGGCCTAGAACCATTAGAGATTATGCCATATCTAGGTGGAATGAGGATCATGGAACTATCAAGATACCTCACAATCAACATTTTGAGATAAAACCAGCCACTATAACCATTGTCCAAAAGCATCAATTTTTTGGACTAGAAATAGAGGATCTTGCTCAGCATTTAGACATCTTTCTAAAAATCAGTGATACAGTTCAAATGCCCAATGTGTCTATGGATTCTATTAGACTTAAGTTATCCCTATTTACTCTTATTGGTAAGGCAAGGGACTAGTTGCAAATGTTACCAAGCCAATCAATTCAGTCATGGCAACAAATGCAAGAAAAATTCTTATGCCATTTCTTCCCACCTACCAAAACTGCTAGTATTAGGAATAACATCCATAATTTCCACCAATTATATTAGGAACCATTCTATGAGGCTTGGGAAAGATTTAGGAGACTCCTAAAGAGTTGTCCACACTATGAAATTGCTATTTATCAACTAATGTCTATTTTTTATACAGGTGTGAATCAGTCTACAAGATCTCTCCCAGATGCAGCTATAAAGAATGGAATTTTTATGATTAAGATCCCTGAAGAAGCTTTCCTGCTCTTGGGAAGAGATGGCCACCAATGATGCTCAGTGGGCAAGTGTAAGGACCACATAGAAAAAGCAAGCTATATACAGTGTGTATGAGGTAGCCATGCTAAGGGCACAATTAGATGCATTAACAAGCAGGTAAGTGGTTTACAAGTTAAAAATGTGTCATCTTTATCTTATGTCTGAATCACATGTAACATCCGAGATTAAGAATGAGGGGAATGTAGGAACATTAGTAGAGGAAGTAAATGCATTGAGTCCTTATAGTAATACTTATAATCCTGGGTAGAGAAATCACCCTAATTTTTCATTGAGAGAGAGGGAATAATGCATCTTCATCTAGTAATCAACCTAGGGCTCCATTTAATTATACTATAATCTCCCATAGCAATAGCCACCAGTCTAACCAAGCATCTACATATCAACCCCCAGGTTTTCAAGCTAGACGTCAACCCATACAGGATAAAAAGCCCAATTTAAAGGAAATATTTGCAAATTTTATAAATGTTCAAACTAATTTAATGGTTAATCAAGAAGCTAAATGGAAATCACAAGAAATTTGGAATGAGAAATCAAGATGCTTCTATTAGAAATCTAAAAAATCAAGTAGGGCAACTTGCTAACTCTATCTCAAATAGGACACATGGCATTTTTCCATCTAATATGGACAAGGAATCCAAAGGAGGAAGCTAAGGCAATTACCTTAAAAAGTGAAAAAATTTGAAGGAAGCTAAAAATGGTAAACACTCTCCAAGTTTGATGGACCAGACACCGGAGGTAAGTCATTTCTGAACCAAATAATGAAAAATCACCTATTGTTGAGAAGAGCAAAGGTAAGGAGAAACTGGTTTCTACTATACTTGATTGAGTCTAAATTACCTTACCCATCACTAGCTAGGAAGGAAAAGCATAATGAGCAGTTAACTAGATTTTCATACATTTTTTAAAAAGTTGCATGTAAATTTACCATTTACTAAAGCTTTGCTACACATGCCTAAATATGATAAGTTTATGAAAGAATTATGTTCTAATAAGAAAAAGCTAGAGGATATAAGAATAATTCAATTAATTAGAAAAATTGTAGTGCAATCTTAATGAACAAAATCCATGAAAAACTAAAAGATCCTGGGTAGTTTCATATTACCATGGTGAATTAGGAGAGAATTTTGTTAGACATGCTTATATGATTTGGGTGCTAGTATTAATTTAATACCCTATTCAATTTGCAGAAAATTGAATTTAGGTGACATAAAAAAAACCCAAAATGACACTACAATTGGCAGATAGATCGGTAAAGAGACCTATGGATATTATTGAGGACTTATTGGTGAAAGTGGGAAACTTTATATTCCTAGTTGATTTTGTAGTCATAGATATAGAGGAGGCTCGAAAGGTACCTTTGATAGTAGGAAGGCCACTCTTGAATACTGCGAAGGTTTTAATAGATGTACATCGACAAACAGTTACCGTAAGGTTAATGAGGAAGAAATGATTTTCAATGTAAATTAAGGTGATGAAGCACCCTTCATATGATTTTGGAGAGTTCGTTTACTTCATAAGATGGTATTCAAGAATGTGTATAGGAAAAGCAAGAAGAAATTTTACTTAATGATGACCTTAAGAATTGTTAAATTAATCCAAGTGATGAAGAGGAAGTGGAAAAGAAAGAAAAAGAACTAATAAAAGAGCTCGAAAAAGAACATGAAGAGGAAGGAATAAAGGAGGATGAACCATCCCCTCTTAAGGGAGATTTTAAACTCAAGATTCTTCCCTCTCATTTAAAATATGTATTTTGGGGAAAATAATGAAAAACTGGTAATCATATCTTCACTTTTGATAGGTTTGGAAGAAGAAATGCTTATTGAAGTATTGAGAAAGCATAAAAGAGCCATAGGTTGGGAGACATCCAATTTGAAGGGAATCAGCCCCAGCTATTGTACACGTCTAATCCCTATGGAGAATGATTTCAAATCAATGGTACAACCACAAAGGAGACTGAATCTAACTATACAAGAAGTGGTGAAAAATGAGGTACTAAAACTACTCGATGCAGGTATTATCTTTCCATTTCTAATAGTAGTTGGGTTAGTCCGATCCAATGTGTACCTAAGAAGGGGAATGACTGTGTAATCAATGAAAATAATGAACTTATCCTAACATGCATAGTGACAGGATGGAGAGTATGTATAGACTATAGGAGATTGAACAATGCCACTAGAAAATATCACTTCCCTTACCTTTTATTGACCAAATGCTAAAATATTGGCAAGGAATAGGTTTTAATATTTTTAGATGGATATTCGGGATATATGCAAATTCTTATTTCCCCAGAAGACCAAAAAAGACCATGTTCACATATCTTTATGGTACATTTGCATATAGGAGAATGCCATTTGGTCATTGTAATGCCCCCTACTACATTTCTAAGATGCATGATGGCTATTTTCATGATTTTATTGAGAAATTCATAGAGGTCTTTTATGGATGATTTTACATTATATGGGCGTGATTTTGAGTCATGATTATCTAATCTTGCGTTGGTCTTAGAAAGGTGTCAAGACACCAATCTTGTTCTTAATTGGGAAAAATGATACTTTATGGTAAGAGAAGGGATAGTGTTAGGCCATAAGATCTTCGAGAAAGGGAATGAGGTGGATAGAGCAAAAATTGATGTTATTAATTAAATTACCTCCCCCAACTAATGTTAAAGGTATTAGAAGTTTTCTCCATCATGCTAAGTTTTATCATCGATTCATTAAGGACTTTTCTAAAATTGCTAAACCACTTTCTAATTTGTTGATAAGATATGCTGCATTTAACTTTAATGATAAGCATTTGCAGGCATTTAACATGTTGAAGTAAAGGTTAATCACAGCACCGGTTCATAGCATCACCAGATTAGAGCTTACCATTTGAGATTATCTAGTGTGACGCTAGTGACTATGCAGTGGGAGCGGTTTTTAGGTCAGCGAAGGGAGAAAGTCTTTTATACGATCTATTATGTAAGTCATACTCTCACCAGGGCTTAAATTAATTATACAACCACAGAAAAGGAATTATTAGAAATTGTGTTTTCTTTTGAAAAATTCAGACCCTCTCTCCTTGGATCTAAGGGCATTGTGTGGTTAGATAATACGGCATTGAGGCACCTTTTCGTAAAGAAGGATTCTATAACCAAGACTCATTAGATGTGTTTTTCTTTTACAAGAATTTCATGTGGAAATTAAAGATAAGAAAGGAGTTGAAAATTTTTTGGCAGACCATTTATCGAGATAGGATCATGATAATATTGAATAAAGCAAAATTTCTGGCTTATTTCCCAATGAACATATTTTTACTAATTATGCTTGTGAAAATTCGATTCCTTGGTATGCTAATATAGCTAATTTTTCTTACAACAGGATTGACCGGTGTCTAGCAAGTGTACTAGATCGGCTAGTAATATAGGGAAATAAGATTAAAACCCTGAATATCGTACCTAAGGGAATGCAGATTGCTAAGCTAAACTAACATAAATTAAAACACTTCTAACCAAGGAACTATCCACCTTAACTTCCATTACAATGACTCAAGATCAAAAGTAACACAAGTGATTATGGAAAAACTAGTTAAATAAAAACAGATATCTTATTCAGAATATCATTCTAAGCATTAAATCCTCTATTTAGGAACAATCTAATACTTAGTATAAAGGATTCGGTTTTAAACTCTTAAACCTTCATTAGATCCTCTCAAGAGAGATCTAAATCTAATCCATTCTTAATTCAACATTCTTAAACTTAAATCAACCCATGAACAATAAATCACTGCCTCAATTCTCATAATACAACAATACATCGACATGAGAAAAATAAGCTAAGAACATGCATATCAATGATCAAAGTCTAAATTAGCATTCAACCATCTATTCGATACCTTAAACACCAATTTCAACCATAACCATAAATAAGATTTAGCACAAAAATTAAGAAATAACATACTTGTATTAAAATTAAGCTCAACCTAAGTCATTACAATACAAGTATGAGGGTTCAAATTTCCCTTAGCAAAAGTAAGGAAAAATACTTACCGAACATGATTAAAATGAAAGAAAAACTTAAAATAAAGAGATACAATACTCATGAAGCTTCAAACTTTGCTCTTGATGACTTCAATAGAAAGCTTGAGTCTTTTAGAGAATTTTAACTAAAAAGAAAATAAAACTAAATTAAAGACTAAGCTAAAGTTAATGTACAATAACTAAAGAAAACTAAAAGTAAACTAAGAGTAAAATTCATAATTCTCGCTCTCCCCAATCTTGATGTCTTTAGCCCTTTTTTATAGCCTCACAGTGAAGAGTTTATGCCGTCTATGACTTCCTACCTTGGAAGAATTCATGTTTAATTAAAATAGGAAGCTTTTAATCACCTAATTAGATATTTACTCAGAAGAGTGACCTTGATGCTCAGGAGAGTGGCCATTGTGCTTGGGAGAGTGGCCTTTGTGCTCGGGAGAGTGATTTTCCATTGCAATTCACTTAACTTCACTTGGATGAGTGTAAATTTCACTCTGGAGAGTGCCAAATCACTTATCCAAGTGATTCACGACTGCCTCCCTTGAATGAAAGCCATAATTCTCCTTAATTCCAATTCTGCCCCTAACTTTCTCCTTTTTGCACTTTAGCCCCTTTTCTCTTCAATTTGGCCCTAAAAAAACACCAAAATAAATAAGTAGACCTAAAAACACATAAAATAACTAACTAAACCTAAAACCAACTAAATTAAGACTAACTTGACTCAATTAAACACATAAAAATACACTAAAAACATAGTATAATTCACACTTATCAAAGATACCTTCCAAAAGACTTTACTTGGCAACAAAAGAAAAAGCTTCAAGTAGATGCAAGACATTATCTTTGGGATAACCCATATTTAATCAAAATTTGCTCGGATCAAGTGCTTCGAAGATGTGTTCCAGAAAAAGAACAAAAAGATATAATGAAGCAATGTCATGGAGGAGAAGTGGGAGAAGTGGAGTAAATCGCACAGTATAAAAAAATTCTTCAGTCAAGTTTCTTTTGGCCTTCTCTTTTCTTTGATGTTAAGTTTTTCATAGAAGTTTATGATAGGTGTCAACGTATGGGGAATATATCTAAGAAGAATGAGATTCCTATGAATAATGTGTTAGAAGTAGAGATTTTTTATGTCTGGGGAATTGATTTCATGGGTCCATTTTCAAACTCTTTTGGATTTGAATATATAGTAAATGGGTAGAAGGAATAGCTTCTAGAACATGTGAAGCCAAAGTGGTGCTTGAATTCCTTAGAAGGAATATCTTCACTAGGTTTGGAACACCAAGGGCCATTATAAGTGATGGGGGTAAACATTTTATCAACTATCAATTCAAAGCATTGCTTAAAAAATTTGGTGTAAGGCATAAGATAACTATCCCATATCATCCTCAAGCAAATGGGCAAGTTGAAGTGTCTAATAGGGAGTTGAAATCAATTTTGAAGAAAAGGGTGAATAATTCTAGAAAAGATTGGTCTCAAAAATTAGATGAGGCTCTTTGGGCCTATAGAACTACATTTAAAACCCCTATAAGCATGTCTCCATATAGATTAGTTTTTGGGAAAGCGTGTCATCTGTCGGTCAAATTAGAACATAAAACTTATTGGGTTATAAAATTGCTAAATTTTGATTTGCGATGTGTAGGAGATAAAAGAAAGTTACAACTCAATGAACTAGATGAATTTTGACAGTGGTCTTATAGCAATACAGCTCTGTACAAAGAGAAAACCAAGTAGGGTATGAATACCTCTAATGAGTAATCCACACTAGAGAATGATTGAAAAAAACAACAAAGGAGGAGAACAAGGGCTAGCTGAAATCCCCTTGATACTAGCAAGAGGGTGGCGACTAGGGTTGAGAGAGTGAGAGAAATTCTTTTCTCTTAATTGTTCACCTTAACCCTAATACCCTATCACTTGGATTTTTATAGTTAGGTTAAAAATCCAACTTCATAATAGGATTGGGCTCTTTAAAATTTTTGGAGAAATATTAAATGGGCTTCTGGAATTATTAATAATTTATTTGGGATCAATTAAATCCAATTTAAGTCCTTTCACAAAAGACTATGCACAAAACCCACAAACTAGGCCCTATGTGCATATACTTGGATTTAATCACCCAAATGAATTCCAAATCCATCCAAATTAAATATGTGGGCTCCATAACACTTATGAAATATATTTAATTTCTTTTAGTCCAAGAATTAGGCCTCTAAGGCTTTCTACCAGGGCTTGGCGTGTAACCCTTCCTCTAGAGGGTTTCTGCGCCAAAGCCATTCTTCTGGGCCCCTTCTAATTTATCTAATGGATCTATCTATTAATTATTATATCAGCCCTATAGCACTTATAGTCCAATAATAATTAATTATAAAATACAATATTTTAATTAGGTCCATTTTATAGAAAATTTCTAAGAAGTTCTGCAAATAATTTTACTTGACCATAATTAATTAAACTCTTTAATTAATTATTCTCTTATTCACTTATCTACTCCCATAATAATATCAAATATTATTATCCTTGTCATTTTAACATTTTATCCTTTTCTTTATATGTGTGTGACCTATTGGGTTCCTATCCATATTGGCAGTATAATATATAATTATGAGTTTTATTCAAAACTCACATGATTTAAACTTCTTTAAATCATTTTATCAATCCCTATTGATATTTATGATACACTATTTACAGGTCATGATTGGCCTCTAGCTAGGCATCATGACTACCCAAATTTCAGGAAAGTCAAGTGGTTTGACTATACTCTTCAATAGAAATAGTTACCATGCAATTACTCCTTTCACCATTCTTATCTCAATTAGATTATGAGTATGGATTTCAGTCAACTCATATAAATCTAATTATGTATGTTCTATTAATTTAACCATTGTTCCCAAAATGCCCTTCATGGATCCTTATCCATCTTGGCATATTACTCTGGCTAGAGATTCTCTGAACAAGGCAATTATAGAATCATACGAGATAACTTCCCTTAATAAATCTGGGATGGAGAATCCTTTGTTAATCACTCAACTATCTTCAAGTAGGTCATGATATACCCAACCTCCTAACTATGTTCACTCCCAATTAGAATTAATCAGTTATGGAGTCAAAGTATACCACTTACTACTTAAGATAACTTTGGTGATCTCAAGTCTAAGGATACTTGCACAACCGCTATGAAGAGATTCCTCACTGATATAGATTTAATATCCATGTAATGATTCTCTTTGCAGGTCTCCAATGAACTTGTTCTTCTAAGAAGCATCCACATGTTAGCATTGATTATCTTCCATAATCACAATTATGAGAACCACTGCTTGAACCATTCAAAAAGCATAACATGCGCTAGTCTATCCGAATTAACAATGTCCTATCTTCTTAATTCTATGACTAGGGATATTTAGATATTAACACATTTGCATGCAATAGACATCTCATATCATTAACACTTTCATGATTGCCTTTGCATTGTGTTTATAATATCTAGGACTTCATTTATTAATTTAAGATTTACAAACTCATGTATTTAAACATAGCATTAATAAATTAATGATGCCTTTTATTAAGATTAGGAGTTCATACATTTGAAATACATCCCTATTACATGGGCTCTAGGGCATACTCTCTAACAAGGTGAGTGATTGATAATGTGTTAAGACTGATTATAAATAAGTTGAGAGTGAGTTGATTTGAGAATGCACAACAAATGTGAATTTAGGTGTTTCAGGGTTGTTTCCAATTAGAATTTGAACTTGAAATTGTATTACTATTCCTTTACTTTTCATATTAGCTTATAGAGATCATGCTAGTAATGCATATATTCATTTTTGGTGTCAATTTGATTTCAATTTGATCATGTTTTAGCTTAAGCAACATATGCACATAAGGTGTTTGTTAAAATGCTTCAAAGAATGAAATTTCACTTTTAGCTTGATTTTTTTTAGCAATTTCCATGTTCACTTGAATCCATCTTTTGACTATATCATTTTCTCTACATCTTTGTTCATTTATCTCAACATTTCACATGTTTTCATGGTTGATTTTAATTACATTTCTCTTTAGGCTCCCAGGTGCTACATTATGCTTTTTCTTGCTATATTTGAATTGAAATTCTTGCTCTTTTGGGATTTTTTTTTATGCAGTGGCTCCTAAGAAAGCTCGACATGCTGAAGCTTCCAACTCTTTTGTGTCACTCATCCCTGCATATGTGGACAAAGGGAAACACTCACTGTATGAACACTTTAATACATGTACCTATGTGAAACCTACCTATTTGAGTGATCGCTTCCTAGATATAGCTGATGGCAACCTATGGAATGAGATTTCACCATTAATTAATAACATAGGGTGGATGAAATTTGTTGAGAAGAAACCATAGGTGTATCCCTCCATTGCATGAGATTTTCTCTATTCATTTGAGTGTTATATCAAGGGAGAAGGAGATCTTGGCACAGTAAACTTCAAATTAGGAAGGAAGGGCTATACCATGAATTTTCCACAATTTACAGCGTGTTTAGGTTTTCCACCGAATGCCATTGGTAAAGTACCCAATGCTACCTCACAAGAAAACTAGGAAATTGTTAGAGATCTGGTTGATCTAGTGCCATGAAGAGGAAGCAAGATTAAATGTCACTCTTTGAGGAGTCATGCCTTGTGTATCCTTTATAGGTATTTATCAATTAATATTTTCAATTGTCTTGGTGGTCTTAGTGCAATGAATCCCAAGGAGGTTATGTATTACAATGCATGGTTGAAGGCATTCCCATTAATGGTGCATTGGTTATTGCATAAAAGATCAAGGACCTGCAGAAGAAACCGCTCGTTGTTAAGGATATCTCCATTGGTTGGATAGCCACCATTATGGCGAATGCAGTCCACCATATAGATTTAGGCCATCCACTTATAGAAGAGCTTGAATACATCAATTATTATATGCTAAAGTGCATGAAGATTTTGTCTCTTACACCTCGGTGACACTAGACTGCTAGAGAAGAATACTTGAATGATAATGGGATTCAAGTTCATGACCACCAAGAGGAAGAAATTGAGGTAGAAGAGGAACACCAGGTGGCACCACAAGCTGAAGCTACTGCTACCCCTCAGGTGATTGATCTTTTAAACCGGATTAATGTTTATTTAGATAACTTGCAAGGAAAAATGGGTACAATGCAGGAAAGCATCGATGAACAGAGATAGGACTATGAGCACTTTGTTGATATCTTTTGGCAAAAATTCCCAGCACCACCTTTACCACCGGAGTAATTTGCTAAGGACAACGAGATTTTGAAAAGGGGGATAGAGCTTATTCAAGCTCAATTTTTTCCACGAAGTAGAAAAATTTTCACTCCTCTTTGATTCATGAAATTTCTTTTTTTTATTTCTTATTTTTGCTTGTAGCTTTGTTCTTCTGTTTAAATTTTCTTATTTTAATAGTTTATGTAAAGACCTTTTAACCTAGTTCCTAGTTGTTAATTATTTGGTTGAACTAAGAATGTAGTCAGCACTAATTTGTCATTTATCTTGCACTAAACATAGTTTGCCCCAGTTTATCCTTAAAAATTGAACTTATTGAACTTAAACTTAAAATGTGCATTGTTTAAAATTTTGGTTTAGCACTAAGGCAAGCATGTTGTTTAATGGAATTTTAGCTAGTTTAACATTCAACTTGACTTATATTTGTTAGTTTCTACTTTTTGAGCACAGAAGACTAGTTTTTGAACCTAAAGAAAAACCAATGCATTAATGTAGTTAAGTGAGGAATCTTAGAATACTAGAACCTTCCTCATCACTCTCCAAGGCATAAAAGCAACTCAAAGCAACTTAGAAAGTGAACTAGGCACAATTGTTCTTGTTGAGCTATAAAAAAATTATTTACCCACCTTTTGATATAATTGACCCTTGTTAGCCATTTTGAGCCTGATGAGGCATGCTTAATGCATGCTATTTTAGTTTTTCTTGTTACACTCAATTATTAACCATTTAACTAAAAAAGCCTTTATCTTTCCCTTCTAGAATTGGCCACTCTAGAATTGGATGGATTAATTTTGTTGGGTATTTTAAAGGGTGTAGTAAGACATTGTTTGGTAATATTGTCAAGGGCTATTGATGAAATTAAGGAAATAGTAAGAATTTACCTTATAATTATTCATTTTTATTATTATATTGCCAACATCAAAGCTAGTGTGAAAAAAATAGAAAGAAAGAAAGAAAAAAGAAAGAAAAAAAGAAAGAAAAGAAAGAAAAAGCAATAAAGCTAGCATACATGGCAAAATCTTAAGTGTGGGGTATTTGCAAGGGAAAGCATGTGTGACTTTAGTAAAGGAATGAATTGTAAAGAGAGTTTTAATTGATATTTGTTCTCAAAAATGACTTAAGATGTGTATGGGTTTGAACAAACAAGTATGGAAAAAGGGGTTTGTGCTTAGTAGTTCAAAATTTTGAATCTTAGTCTATCTTATCATATAGTGGCTATTCTTTTTTATTATCTTGTATCCATTCTTTGGTAACCAACACTCTAATCCCATTACAACCCAATTAAGACCTAAGTTATTTTAAGTTTGCTTTTAAATTGTTTAGCGGAGATAACCTTCGAGTTTCAGTGCTAAAGGAGAGGCTTATGGTATTTCTAGAGTTTCAAGTGCGAAACCGCATGTACACTTAGTTGTACATCAATTTTCAAGCTTAACTAAGAATTTACATTGGTATTTTGAGTTTTGAAAATACTTAAAAAGTTTTGGTCTTGCACACACATAGAGGAAACTAACTCATATTGTCTTGTTTGAATTTATTACTAGTTGGAATTTGGTTGAGAGCTCATGCTAATTGTTAAGCTTATTTTTGAATTGCATAGTTCTTTGTTAAAGTTTGATAATTTTGAGGAGTTGGTTTGTTCAAGTTTGCTCAAGGGTAAGCAAAGACTAAGTGTGGGCTATTTGATAAGTGTGAATTATACTATGTTTTTAGTGCATTTTTATGTGTTTAATTTAGTTAAGTTAGTCTTAATTTAATTGGTTTTAGGTTTAATTATTTATTTTATGTGTTTTTAGGACTAATTGTTAATTTTGATGTTTTTTAGGGCCAAATTGAAGAAAAAAGGGGCTAAAGTGTAAGAAGCAGAAAGTTAGGGGTAGAATTGGAATTAAGGAGAGCTATGGCTTTTATTCGTGGGAGGCAGCCATGAATCACTCAACTGAGTGATTGGGTACTCTCCAGAGTTAAATTTGCACTCAGCCAAGTGAAGTTACATAAAATGCAGTAGAAAGTCACTCTTCCGGGCACAAAAGTCCACTCTCCCAAGCACATTGATCACTCTCCCGAGTACAAGACTCACTCTCCCAAGTAAATCTCCTATTTATGTGATTAAATTCTTCCTATTTCAATTAAACACAAATTCTTCCAAGATAGGAAGTCACAGGAGGCATAAACTCTTCTTTGGGAGGCTATAAAAAGAGCTGAAGACATCAAGATTAAGGAGCACTTGAGTTTAGAATTTTCTTTCATTAGTTTACATTAGCTGAAGTTAATTTTGTAAGAAACAAGCACTTGGAGTTAGAAGTTTTGCTTGGAGTTCTACAGAATTGTCAAGGGAGTTTCTTGCTTCTATGAGTTTGTATCAACTTTATTTACGTTGTTTGGTTTTTAATATAAAGTGCGAGTAGTTTTCTTTACCTTTTGCTAATGGATACTTGAATCCTTAATCTTGTATTGTAATGACCTAATTTGTGCTCAATGTGATACAAGTTGATTATTTCTTGGTTTTGTGCAATTTTTTACCTTTGATTATCTATAATTTGATTGTTAACTTATTTGAATTAATACTTGATGATTGATTTATGAATGATTATTGGTTTGCATGTTCTTAGGTTAATTTATTGGTCTTAATGCATGATTATGTCATGAGTTAAGGTATAATGGTGTGTTGGCTATAATAGATTAAGATTAAGAAAATTTAAAATCAAGAATAGATGAAAGTTAAATTTACTTGCAAAAGAATTTAATAGACATCTAGGAGGTAAAAATGAAATCTTTATGCTATGTATTGAATAATTCTAAAAAGGAAAGTTTAATACTTAAGAATGATAATCTTGATATAAGTTATCTTGCCTTATCCATCTTATTTCTTCATAATCACTTGTGTTCTCTTTTTGTTAAGTCATTGCAATATAAGGTTAAGGTGGATAGTCCTTTAGCAGAAGTTGCCTCTAGTATTGAATTTTACCAACTTTAATTGATTGCTTTGTTTATATTTAATTTTATTTGCTTAAGTTTTCTTTATTAAATCTTTCATCACCATCATAAACTTGGGATTTCTTTTATTCCTTGCACACAATTTTCACCTTGAAATCTGAAACAAGTTACATCATCACAGTTTCTCTTGGGTATGATATTTGGGATCTTAATTTATATTTCCTTATATTACTAACCGATCTAGTACACTTACTAAACACCGATCAACTTCCACACAATCATAAGACTTTACCCATAATAATGTCACTAAAGTTGTCATCATTTGATTACACCATAATAATGTCACTAAAGTTGTCATCATTTGATTACACAAGAATATAGAATACTAAAGCACAAAAGAGGAAAGGCTTTTAGATAATTTCTTTTATTTTTTTACAATCTCACTCAAATTAAGATTATAACCTTTTTTCTTTTATGTTGAAAGCACATCACACTTAAAAACTTGCTATGCAATGCTAACTTGTTGATGCAAACATCTCTTTCTTCTTTTTTTTATTTTTGAAATGACAAAATTAGTTAGCTAATCCTTAGAATCACATAGCAAGGGGTATCCAACAATTTCCATTCCACATTCCTGTCTTTATAATATAACTTGACAACATTGCTATTTAAATTACCCTTAATGAAATACACCCACTTAGATACTCGCAAAAAGTGATCATCCCATTCCAAGAATAGTCAATTCTTAGAATGAGAGGTAAAGGCTTTTAGGCTACAAGGAAAGAAGACATGTGTAACAAGAAAATAAATTATAGAACGCATTAAGCATGCCTCATAAAACTCAAAAAGGCTAATCAAGGAAAATATAAAAAGGGTAAGATAAAAGTCTATTTAAAAGTGGCTAAACAATAACAATTGCCTAAATCATGTGCTCAACTAGTTTTAGTTGTTTTAATGCTTCGAAGGCTGAAGAGGAAGGTTCTAGCAATCTAAAATTCTTAACTTGATTACCTTCATACACTTGTTATTCTTAATTTTCAAAATAGGCCTTTTGTGTACAAAGATTTAGAAACTAACAAATATGTTCAAGTTAAACTCTAAATTGACTAAAATTACCTCAAGCAACAAAGTTGTCCCAGTGCTAATCAAAATTTTGAAAGCTACAAAATTCTAAGCTAAAGTTTAAAAATGCTCAAATTCAAAAACAAAACTGGGCAAACTAAACTAATTATAAAATACATGATATTCCAACCAAACCTACTTAGCTAAAACACAAACTACAAACCAAACTAAATAAACTAAATTAAAAAAACAAAACAAATTAAAAGAAATTAAAAACATAAAAATAACTAACTTAACACAGTATCAACAAATTAAAGGAAACAAAGTATTACAATTAAAAATAAAACAAAACAACTTAAATAAAAATAAAAACAATTCATGAGCAAAATAAAAGTTAAAATTGTTTAAAAACTTCTTGAATTAATATTCAAAAACAAGCTCAGTTGCGCTCTACCCCCCTCTCTAAAATCTTACTGTCCTCAACAAGGTAGCAAAAATGTCTGCTCACTGTACGAACTTACAATCAACATTTTAAAGCCAGGATAAAGTTCAAATTAAATGATGGAAGTACAATGCATATTTTCACAACATAAGAAGTAAAACTTAAGCAAAATGATCTGAGAAAAACTCTAAGACTCTCATGAACTACAAGCATTGCAAATGCCTAACAAAAATAACATTGGAAAGAAAATTCAAGCACTAAACTTGACCACCAATAGAGGCAAAACAGAGCAGGTGAGACTTCATGTTCCATGACAACATTCCATAATTAAACATACATGAGGTTGGTCTCCTCACAAAGAAATATCGATACTAGGGTCAATGAATACAAAATGCAATAACAAGGTGTCAAATAGTATGAAAACCATGAGCAAGAATTCAATAAGGCATTTTATCAAATAGTTGGTGGGCAAAAGAAATAAAGACTAAATATAAAATAAATCTAAACCATTCTCATGCCTAAAGATAAATAAATCAATTAAACATAGGAGAAAACCCCAAATATCGAATTTCAAATCTAAATAGTATTAATTTATCACAAAATCAAAAGTAAAAATAACCTTCGAAATCGAATAACAAAGGATGCCAAAGAAGAATAAATCCCATAAAATAGAATTGTAAAATCAATTGACACGAAGCATAAAAAAAACTTAGAATGAAAATTGAGAGGACAAACTTACTTGGATGGTGTCGATTTGTTGAAGAAGAGAGGAGCAGACGAAGTACAAGGGACAAAAGAAAGATGCAAGTTAAGAACAAAAAGGGAAGTGGCAGAACTTCAAAGAAATAAAGAGCAAATAAAAACCATAGGAGGACCCGGTAGGACTGCTAAAGAACTAGACGGGACCAAGAGGTTTTGCCTCTTTTTACCTAAAGAACCTAGCATGACTATTTCATGGTCTAATTGATTTCTTTCTTCACAAAAAGTTCTTTGACAACTTTTTTTCACTAAAAGCACCTATTTATTCAACTATATTTTACTTCCCATTAACTTATACCCTATAAACCATATGAACCCTTCAAATAATCTAGGAGCACATTCTAATGTAAACAAAATAATTGAGCAAAAAACCATTAGAAATAGCTTCATTTTAAAATTGCACATTTCAACCTCTAATTCAGTAAACTAACATCTTAAACTCATGAATTAAATGACAAAAACACAATAAACCTAAGAAAACACAAATAACATAAATTAAACTATAAAAATTAATGAAATAGCAAATTGTTAAAAAATAACACACAGAAACTTAACACATAAAAAAAAGGTTAGAAAAGTTTTGGTTTATTGTGTCCCAGCTCAACTCGTGTTACTCTCTAAAGGCCAAACTTGTGATCCAAATAATGGTCTTTGTTGACTTTACTCCTCATTTTCTCCCATTAGTAGGAGAAACTTGTCAAAGTTCACCAAGTCTAAAAATTCTATGTCTTCAATAATGTATGACTCAACCCTTAGCTCATTAAAAAATAACTCTTCTGGCTCATCTAGCATTAATAAATTTTTCAAGTGGACTGAATTCAATGCCTCAACTTGAGAATTGAACTCTTCTTACTCCTTTGGTGAAAAATTATTCACAAAAGATTAAAATACACCTTTCAAACAAACACAGGATTTATCTTCAAAAATAACCTACTCCTCTTCTTTCTCATGCATCCCAAACTTATATTCTTTTTTGTCCACCATTAATGCATGATTTAATTCCTCCTCCTTCCCACCATCACTTTGAATTTGCAAAGAAACACTCAAGAGTTCCAATTTGGAGTGCAACTTTTCAATTCCCATTTCTTGATTTCTCAATAAACTCTCTTGACTCTTGATCTTCTCCTCTTGATCCCTTAACTTCTATTGTTGAAATTTAAATATAGCCTCCCACTCTTCCTTTTCTGCCATAAATGTTTTCTCCTAACTTGCAAGCAACTCTAAAAGACTTTGAACTTTGAAAGTGGTGGACTCTTATGGCTATAATACCCTAAACTTTTCTAGGTCCAAATATCATTTAATCATGATTGGGTTACCAATTGGACATTTATTTTCCATTATTACATCTTATTCCCAATTCATCTCTAAGTGAGTTGAAGTTGGTTTCTTTGCTATTTCATTGGCCCATTACGTGCCAATTTAAATTTTTACTGTAGAGTCACTATTCATTTAGTAACAATTTTGGCAGCATAATAGCTATAATATTAACTTATCCCTCCTACAAAATTTCAAAAACACAACCCCTAATGTTCAACCTCTAACTCCAATACTCTAGGCAGCAACACAACACTTCTATAATTCAACGCATCCATCATAATCACAAGTCATCAATACCATTACATATACAAATATTTACAATTTGTATATCATCCATTAAGTACACATATACATGCCATAATATTTTTAAGTCACAACTCATTACAAATATATAGACTTAATCCAAAATACTATACATACATCATATATCAAACATTACTTAAAAATTAACTTCTTTCTCCATTTGTCTTGTATCCTTGATCTTGAGTACCGATCCCTGTAAGGCCCCTATTTAGGCCTTATAAGAATATCTAGGTATTCTTAAATGATAATATGATCATTGTGTGTGTTTATAGCTAGGGAACTACAAGTAGGGGCATAAAGGTAATTACTTTAAGAGAATATGGGTAAAATGGTCATTTTAAATTGAGCCATATATGTGCTTAATTTTAGGAAAGATGTCAACTAAGAGACCTAAATGAATAGAAAAAGAGAAATTTTTGGGGTAAAAACATAAATTTAAGAAATTAAGTGCAATTTTAAAAATTAAAAATAGGAGCCAATAGGAGCATGGCACCTATCCTCCTAGAATTTTCTTAAAAAAGTAGTATTTAAGGGGATATTTAGGAGGAGGGTTCTGGCCACTTCAGAAGACTTCAAAGGCCACAATTGCCTCCAATTAAGCTCTCGAGAACACCTTAGAATCCAAATCTAATTTTTTTACTTGAGGAGAGAGAGTTGAGGGGTTACCATTTAGGGTAACAATTTCTTCTCCTCTTCTTTTTTGATTTTGAATAATCAATTTATAATTTATGTGAATCATTGTGTTATGATAGCATGTGAATCCATTCTTATAGATAGGAAATCCAGCAAAGGGAAAGAAAAGCCAGAGGGAAGAGCTTGAAGGAAGATTAATTACAAAAAGGTATGGGAACTTATTGAAAATTTGTGGTGTTGCCTTTTTGTAGTGATTTGAGATGTTAGAATGAAGTTTTCTTTAAGGGGATACCTAAATAGGATGGGTAAATTGGCATAGGAACCAGAATTTTTGATATGTCTTCTTTTTGGCAAAAATTCGTCCTTAAGCTTACTGAACCTATCCGAACTATTTTACCCATATCTGGAGTTTGAGAGACCTAAATTGACTAATTCAAGGTGGTTAAAAACTATATTCATAAACCTAAATTTCATTAGAAGAGACCAATGTTTGATTCTTACCCTATAATGATCAAAATTGAGCTTAAAATTTGGCTATGTCTACTGCCCTATCATTGGGAGCAGTCCATCTTGTTTACTAAATATCTTGAGATTGATAAAGCCAAATGGAATTATTTTTAATGTTATAGAAAATAGAAATGTATAGGAACAACTTTGTGGAAGATAACTTTTATACAAAAAGTCGTTCAGTGTGTCTAAATCGCGATGCAAATTGAGTTGTTGAACTAGTTGGCAGGATTTTGGTGAATAGAGGAAAATCATAATTGGCCAAACGCCCACTATCACGCTCATGGCACTTGTTGTGCTTCCAAAAGCAAGCTTTTATCCCCTAATTTTTCTTTTTCTTCCCTTTTTCTACCATAGTAGACTTCCCCCATGTGTTGTGCTAATAATAGGATGCATTATACCTTAAAATATTAACATACGGAGCCTATAAATACGTATGTATATGAATTTATACCAAGGTATATATATATATATGTATACATGGTTTATAATGTTCCCATTAGATAATACCTACTAAAATATATATGTATATATATGGGATTGTAATATTGGTCTACATATTGATAGTAATGTTACATTACCATGATACTTATGAACATGCAAATGTATAATTATGTAATATTATGCAATAAAATGAATTGAATATAATTGATAGAATAATATATGAAATGTCTAATGCCTGCACATAGAACTTGGTGGTGGATAGATAAGCATACCTATAGGGTTAAAAATGCAGCTGCCGCAGTTTCGGCCCCGTTTGGGTCCACAGTATGTATGTCCCAATTGAGACCACAGTCTAAACCCCGTTTGGGTCCACATGTTTAATACCTTTGGGTATTTATACAATCGATACCTATAGGTATCTACAACACCCGTTATCCATACCCACAGAACTTAGGCAAGCATTCATGGAAAGAAATGAACTATTAAGAAAGAAATGGCCAAATATTGATATGTTGCATATACTTACATTTGTTTATAAGTTGTATATTAACTTATTCTCTCTTGTTATTGATTGTGATGTTCTTCAATGAGTAAAAATGTATATTTGTGTTGTTGCATGTTGTGTGCTTAGTAGTAATCACTGTGAATGGTTGTTCTTGTATTATTTGTTCCCCACTAAGCTGTTTAGCATAGCATAGGTTTTATCTGCATAGGTACTCAAGTTTAGACTCTCAATCAGGGGTAAAATCTGCATCAACCAGGCCAACCCTAGGAAGAGTCAAAGTATGAAGATAATATCTTTTTGGTCTTTTTCACTATTGTACATTTTCATTTTGTACCTAGTAAAGTGTTTGTAAAGCATAATATAATGAGTGATACTTTTTGCATGATCTTACCTAGTCTGATAAAGTAAATTAAAAGTATGCCAATATCTATAATAATTATGCACATGAACTACATTAAGAATGTATGCACTGAGGGTGGTAATAGGAAATGGATAACCAAGAAAGGCGTAGTATAGTCATTACATTTTTGGTATCAGAACACCTAGGTTTAGGTAATTTTGGCTACTAAGAGTCTAAGAGCATACATTTATAGGATGTTTATAGTGTTGGCCTAATGCAGATGCCCTTTTTTTTATTATAGATAGTTGATCATGAAAGGGTTCAGGGAAGCAGTAGATGAATCTACTGAAAGTAATTTACTGATGAGATCAAACCCTTCCAATCCGAAATCTTCAGCCTTAATTCGGGATGATGTACCTACAGCTGATATTCCTGGGGAGGTGTTATTGAAGCTTTCTTAGGACACGACCTAAATTTTACAAAGGATGACAACTCCCAAAGCCCCTATTGCAATATTAGGAAACATGAAGCAGATGAGTTCTTTGGTACCACCTTAGAGGAATCAAAAAAGGCAAAGTTTTGGCTAGAAAAAACTCGGCATGTATTCGATGAGATCTAATGCCCAGCCAATCAAAAAGTCACTTGTGTTATGTCCTTACTTCAGGGACCGACATACGACTAGTGGAAGCTAGTGTTAAAACAACCCCAATTACCTGATCCTTTCACTTGGGAGTTCTTTTTGGAAGAGTTTAAGAAGAGATATGTCACCGAAGCCTATAAAGAAGAGAAACTAAGACAATTTGTAAACCTAAAGCAAAGAGGCATGACGGTGGTTGACTATGAGCAGGAATTCAGCTGTCTAAGCAAATATGACCAGATTCTATGCTAACTAGCACTTTCAAGTGTCGACAATTTGAGGATGGCTTAAATGATCATATTAAGGAGCACTTGATTGGACCAACTTTGTTACAAGCAGTAGATTATCATCAACTTGTAAAAGCAGCCACCACGTAGAAAATAATGAAGTGGCTAAGAGAGAGAGAGAGCAAAGAAGAAATGTTGCTAGAGGTGGTGCATCTATAGGAAAGAGACCTCAGGTTCCATAGGGAGATCAATCAATTGGATCTTTCAACAATCCTACTACCCGGGATAGACGATAAGGAACCTTTACCTCATCTAAATCTGGTAAAGAGACATTAATAGGATAGGGCAGAGGATAGCCGCTAGAGTGCAACTATTGTTATAGGAAGCATTGAGTACCTGTAGGATATTAACAGGTGCTTGTTTCAGATGTGGAGTACTGATCATTTTATGGCAAATTGCCCATTAAAACAAGAGCAGGGGTCCTTACAACAAAGCAATAGGGAAGCCTCTAATGCATCCTCAACCAATAAAGGGTGTGAAAAAGGTTAAGGTGGAGTCAGTCAATTTAGAGCCTAATCCAGAAATGCTTTTGAGATCATTGATCGACCCTTCACTGCTACACCTCCCACCTGAGCATATCCGATGAAAGCTCGTGAAGAAGTAGATGCCCCAGAAGTCATAGCAGGTAATTTCTCACTTTTTAACATTGATGTATATGTGCTTATCGATCCAGGTTCTACTCATTCTTATAATTGTGTTCAGGACATGGGTAGAAATATGAAAAACATGGAAAAGCTAGTGTATGAGATTTGTGTGACTAGCCCTTTAGGCCACAGTGTTTGTGTAAATAAAATGTGTAAGGATTGCCCTATTGTGATTCAGGGGAGAGAATTTCTTGCTGACTTAATAGAGTTACTATTCAATGAATTTGATGTGATACTAGGGATGGATTGGTTAAGTAAATACTAGGCAATAGTGAATTGTAAGACAAAGATAGTGGAACTAAAGGATGCAGAAGGAAAGGAAATAATAGTCCAAGGTACTAAGCCAAAATCTTTAGCAACTGTTATATCAACTATACAAGCTAAGCGGTTCCTTAGGAAATGGTGTGAAGCATTCTTGGCCCTAGTATTTGACTCTAAGAAAGAGAAAGCAAATCTTCAAGGCATACCGATAACTAATGAATTTCCTAATGTGTTTTCTGAGGAGCTACCTGGCCTCCCATTTGAAAGAGAAGTGCAGTTATCAATAGAAACTTTATCAAAAATCGCTTCCATTTTTAGGGGATCGTATAGGAAGGCACCATCAGAGTTGAAGGTGTTGAAAGTTCAGTGGTAAGAGTTGTTAGATAAGGGTTTTGTCAAGCCTAGTATGTCCCCTTAGGTGCACTAGTATTATTTGTTAAAAAGAAAGATAGTACCTTAAGAATGTGTATTGATTACAGACAGCTCAACAAGGTGACAGTGAAGAATAGATATCCTCTACCTCGAATTGAGGATTTATTTGATCAATTAAAAGATGTCGGGGTGTTTTCTAAGATCAACTTGAGATCGGGGTATTGTCAACTTTGAATGGAAGATGTCGACATCCCAAAAATTGCATTTCAAACCCGGTATGGCCATTATGAATTTTTGGTTATGCCTTTTGGATTAACCAATTCTCTAACAGCCTTTATGGATTTGATGAATAAGGTATTTAGACCCTATTTGGATCAATTTGTAGTAGTGTTTATCGACGATATACTAGTCTACTCTCGAAATGAAGCAGAACATGCAATGTTGGATTTTTATGGTTACATGCATCATATACATGAGCGGAATTTTAAAATTTTTAACCATATGATCTGATCTTGCCATGAATACACAATATAACTATATGAGAATAAGAAAAATCACCTTTGATTTTTGTTGAACAGTTGATTTTACTTCGCACCGGGTTGTCGCAAACCACAGTGTCCAAAATCGAACACCTCCAATGAGTAATCCACACTAGAGAGGGGTAAATTGAACCAACAAATTGGTGTTCAACTAGGGCTGGCCGAAATTCCCAAGAGCTAGCTTGGGAAGTGGCGCAAAAGTGGAGAGAGAATTAAGAGAAAAAGACTTTCCTTTTGTTTTAATCACTTAACCCTAATTCTCATTAGTTGGCCTTTTATAGTTAGGTTAAAATTCCAACTCCTTAATGAGATTGGGCTCTTTAAAATTGCTGGAGAATTATTAATTGGGCTTCTGGAATTAATTATAATCATTTGGGCTTAATTAAATCCAAATTAAATCTTTTCATAAAAGACCATGCACAAAATCCACAAACTAGGCCCTTTGTGCATCTAATTGGATTTAAATACCCAAATGGATTCCAAATCCAACCAAATTAAATATGTGAGTTCCATAACACTTATGTAACATATATAAATTAATTTGGTCCAAGAAAAAGCCCTCTAAGCCCTTCTGTATGGAGTTGGCGTGTAGCCCTCTTCTGGAGGGCTTCCTCCAACTTCTTCATTCCTTTGGCCCTCTATAATTTCTCCAATGGTCCTATTAATTATTATATCAGTCCTATAACACTTATAGTAGTCTTATAACACTTATAAGATAATAATAATTAATCATGAAATACATTATTTCATTTAGGTCCAATTTACAGAACATTTCTCAAAAGTTCCGCGAATAATTTTATTTGATCATAATTAATTAAACTCTTTAATTAATTATTATCATATTCTCCTCTCTACCTTTATAATAATATCAAATATTATTATCCTTGTCATTTTACCATTTTACCTTTTTCTCTATATGTGAATGACATATTGGGTTCCTATCCATGTTGGCAGTATAATATGTAATTGTGAGTTCTATTCAAAATCACATGATTTAAACTCCTTTAAATCATTTTATCAATCTCTATTGATATTTTGATACATCATTATACAAGTCATGATTGGCCTCTAGCTAGGCATCATGACTACCCAAATGTCAGGAAAGTCATGTGGTTTGACTGTACCCTTCCATAGAAACAGTTACCGTGCAATTACTCCTTTCACCACTCTTATCTCATTTAGATTCTGAGTATGGATTTCTGTCAACTCATATAAATCTAATTATGTATGTTCTATTAATTTAACCATTGTTCCTAAAATGCCCTTCATGGATCTCCATCCATCTCGGCATATTACTCTGGCCAGAGATTCACTGAACAAGGTAATTATAGAATCATGTGAGATAACTTCCCTTGTTAAATCTGGGATGGTGAATCCTTTGTCAATCACTCAACTATCTTCAAGTAGGTCATGATATACCCAATCTCCTAACTATGTTCACTCCCAGTTGGAAGTAATCAGTTATGGAGTCAAAGTATACCACTTGCTACTTAAGATAACTTTGGTGATCTCAAGTCTAAGGATACTTGCACAACCGCTATGAAGAGATTCCTCACTGACATAGATTTAATATCCATATGAGGATTCTCTTTGCAGGTCTCCAATGAACTTGTTCCTCTAACAAGCATCCACATGTTAGCATTGATTATCATCCATAATCACAATTATGAGAACCATTGCTTGAACCATTCAAGAAGCATAACATGTGCTAGTCTGTCCGAATTAACAATGTCCTATCTTGTTAATTCTATGACTAGGGATATTTAGATATTAACACATTTGCATGCGATAGACATCTCACATCATGAACACTTTCATGATTGCCTTTGCACTGTGTTTATAATATCTAGGACTTCATTTATTAATTTAAGATTTACAAACTCATGTATTCAAACACAACATTAATAAATGAATGATGCCTTTTATTAATAATATAAATTTCATACATATGAAAAACATCCCTATTACATGGGCTCTAGGGCATACTCTCTAACAATCTCCCACTTGCACTAGAGCCAATCACTCATATGTCTCAGACCCATGCTATTTATATGGTGATCATGCTTTATCTGGGAAAGTGCTTTAGTGAGGAGATCCGCCACATTGTCATCTGTGGGAACCCTTTCTATTTTCACATCATTTCTAGCTACTATTTCCCTTATGAGATGGTAGCGTCTGAGAACATGCTTGGATCGCTGATGAGACCGTGGTTCCTTTGCTTGCGCAATGGCTCCATTGTTGTCACAATATAAAGGAATCGGATCAACAATGCTAGGCACCACTCCTAGTTCGGTTATGAACTTTTTGATCCAGACTGCTTCTTTGGCTGCTTCTGAAGCAGCAATGTACTCAGCTTCTGTCGTGGAATCAGCAGTTGTTTCTTGTTTGGAACTTTTCCAACTAACTGCTCCTCCTCCCATTATGAACACATAACCAGATTGTGATTTACAATCATCTTTGTCAGATTGGAAGCTGGCATCTGTATACCCGTTTACTTCCAAACTGCCCTCTCCATATACCAAGAATACATCCTTAGTCCTTCTCAAGTACTTAAGAATATTCTTGACAGCTGCCCAATGTTCCTCTCCAAAATTAGATTGGAATCTGCTTGTGACACTCAAAGCAAATGCTACATCTGGACGTGTACATAACATAGCATACATGATAGAACCAATTGCAGATGCATATGGTATTCTATTCATGCTCTCTCTATCCTCCAGTGTCTGTGGACACATAGACTTAGAAAGGTGTTTCCCATGCACCATGGGTATAAACCCTTTCTTAGAGAGATCCATATTGAACCTCTTCAATACTTTATCTATATATGTACCTTGAGAAAGACCTAGCAACCTATTGGATCTATCTCTATAGATCCTTATTCCCAGAATATAGGATGCTTCTCCAAGGTCTTTCATGGAGAATTGCTTGGATAACCATATTTTAACAGATTGGAGAAGAGAAATGTCATTTCCCATTATCAATATGTCATCTACATATAGAACTAGGAAGACAATTGCACTCCCACTGACCCTTTTATACACACAAGGTTCATCTTCATTCTGTGAGAAACCAAACTCTTTGATTGTCTCATTGAATCGTATGTTCCAACTCCTAGAGGCTTGCTTCAATCCATAAATGGATCTTTGAAGCTTGCATACCTTTTCGCCATTTCCTGATGTGAATCCTTCTGGTTGTGTCATATACACATCCTCGGTAAGATTTCCATTAAGGAAAGCTGTCTTCACATCCATCTACCAAATCTCATAATCATAATGAGCTGCAATGGCTAAAAGTATTCTTATAGACTTAAGCATCGCTACAGGAGAAAAAGTTTCGTCATAGTCAATACCTTCTTTTTGACGATAACCTTTTGCTACTAAGCGAGCTTTATAGGTAACTATATTACCTTCCATGTCAGTCTTCTTTTTGAAGACCCATTTGCACCCTATGGGTTTTATCCCTTCAGGTGGTTGAGTTAAAGTCCATACTTTATTCTCATACATGGAGTCCATTTCGGACTGCATAGCCTTAAGCCATAAATCACGTTCTGAACTGTTCAAAACTTCTTGATAGCTTGTAGGCTCATTGTCCTCTACTACAGTTATGCCTCTATCCGAATCAATGTGAAATCCATATCTCACAGGGATAGAACGCATCCTAGTAGATCTTCTAGGATTTTGTGTATAATCAGGTCCAACTGTGATTTCATCATTATGAAATTCAGTTTCAGGTTCAATCGATTGATCATCTTCTATTTGTGGGTCTTGAACTTCACCAAGCTCAATTTTACTCCCACTGTCCTCTCGTAGGAGAAATTCTCTTTCTAAGAAGACAGCATGCCTTGAAACAAACACCTTTTGTTCTAAGGGATGATAGAAATAATATCCAAACGTTTCTTTTGGATATCCCACAAATAAACATTTGTCAGACTTAACATCCAGTTTGTCTGACATTGTCCTCTTCACATAAGCAGGACAACCCCATACTTTCATATGAGAAAGCGTGGGTTTCTTGTTATTCCACATCTCATATGGAGTAACATCAACCGATTTACTAGGAACTCTATTTAACACATAAACAGCAGTTTCTAGTGCATACCCCCAAAAGGACTTAGGCAAGTCCGCTCGGCTCATCATTGATCGAACCATATCTAATAGTGTTCGATTCCTCCTTTCGGATACACCATTGTGTTGTGGTGTATATGGAGGAGTCCATTGAGATAAAATCCCATTATCTCTAAGATAATCCTGAAACTCTTGACTTAAGTATTCTCCACCTCGATCTGATCTAAGTGTTTTAATACTTTTGCCAAGTTGTTTCTCTACTTCATTTCTGAATTCTTTGAACTTTTCAAATGCTTCAGACTTATATTTCATTAGATAGATGTATCCAAACCTGGAATAATCATCTATGAAAGTAATGAAGTAGGAGTAACCTCCTCTAGCATGTGTAGTAATTGGACCACATACATCCGAATGTATTAAGTCCAAAACCATTTTAGCTCGTTCTCCTTTACCAATAAAGGGAGCTTTTGTCATTTTTCCCAATAAACAAGATTCGCATGTATCAAATGATTTATAATCAAATGATCCCAAATCACCTGACTTGTGCAATTTGGTCATGCATTTTTCATTTATGTGGCCTAAACGACAATGCCATAAGTATGAGGTATTTAGATTATCATGTTTCATTCTCTTGGTATCCACATTATGTACTTCTTTAATTAAATCAAGAACAAATATACCATTCTCAATGATAGCTTTTGCATAAAATATATTGTTCTTAAAAATGTAACAACATTTGTCCTTTAAAGAAATATCATAATCGTTCATTAAACAACTGAAATAAATAATACTCTTGGACAAAGCTGGAACATAATAACAATTATTTAATTCCAGTACTAATCCACTCGGAAGAGGCAAATGATAAGTCCCCACAACAGTTGTAGAGATGTTTTGTCCAGTAGCTGACTGCAAACAAATCTCTGCCTTTCCAACTCTTCTAAAGCTTCTAAGCCCCTGTAGATCATTACATAAATGAGATCCACATCCGGTATCTAATACCCAAGATTGTTTTGAAGCAATAGAATAAGTATTAATTTCAATCATATGAATACCTGAAGTAGATGCAACAGCTTGCTTCTTCTCCTTAAGAGAATCTAGATAGGCCTTGTAGTTACGCTTCCAATGACCATCCTTTCCACAATGGAAGCAAGTCCCTTTGGGATTCTCTTTCTTGGCAACCTTCTTCTTGGAGATCCCACCATTCTTTGGCTGCGCCTTGGTTACCTTCTTCTTCTGCTTCTTGCCTTTAGCAGAAGTGACAACCATGACACTTTTTGGATCTTTCTTAAATGATCCATCAGATGTCTTGAGCATGTTGATTAACTCAGGAATGGATACTTGGATCTTGTTCATGTTGAAGTTAAGCACAAAAGGTGCATAACTTGGAGCCAACGAGTACAAGATTAAATCTATGTAAAGATCATTATCCATAACATAGCCAAGTCTACTCAAATGCTCAATATACCCATACATCTTCAATGCATGAGCAGCAGCTAAAGTGCCTTCCACCATTTTGCAACTAAATAGAGCTCGAGCAATCTCATATTGCTCAGTTTTAGCCTGAGAAGAATAAAGCTCCTCTAGATGCAAAACGATGGTTCTAGCATCCATCATTTCATGTTGCTTCTGAAGCTCCGAGGACATAGCACCCAGCATCAGACATGCTGCTGCTTCACTATCCTCCATGTATTTGCGATAAATGCCTTTGATCTCATCAATGGCATCATCTGATGAAAGTGGTGGTGGATCTTTATCCAAGACATAATGGATCTTTTCAGCCCTGAGAACAATTCTCACTTGCCTGATCCAGTCAGAATAGTTGTTGCCAACCAGCTTGTTATCCAAGATTGATCGTATATTAATGTTTGATGTGCTCATGATGATGACCTAGATGTGAAAAAGAAAAGATATGAGAGTATGTTCATATATATATATATGCATTAATAAGGTCTTTAATTAATCCATTTACTCCCACTATTTTATTGCGAATTAATAGCCCTCACTATATAATCCGAGAAAACCCGATGGTTTTCTTAGTGGGCCAATATCCAATCCTTGATATGTAATTTGACCTTGACTGTGGTCAACAAGCCAAATTCCATACCCTTGAAAGGTAGGTATCTTTATACCAATTGTGTCTCTACACAACTATTGGATCATTAGGTTATCAACTCTTGATGCATGCATATCATATATGCATTCCCTAATCTTGCCTCTAGAACCATTAGCCTTGACTGTGGTCAACAAACTAATGGGCTAGCTAAGATGACCCATTTAATTAGATTTGAACATATTCGATATAATGTGAGCTTGATTGTGGTCAACAACCCACACTATAAAGAACTCTGGTTCTCCTCAAATTAATGGAAGGCTTATATACCTTAGTATTTGTTTGAGGGTTTTAGTTAATTAAGTCTCATCATACATGGTTGGCATACATTGGTATGCATCCTATATCTATCACATAAATATAAGCATACAAATATGGTATAGTTATGGACTTCACTACATTGATTTCCCCGAGCCAAGAGAGAAATCAAAAGGTCACACCTAGGTAGTATGCATGATTCAAACAAGAAAAATAATTACATTATCTTCAAGTTTGTTGGATCTCCATCCGGCCCATCTTGCTCCTTGAAAATGGTCTCCATCTCTATTTCTAATTCTAATCTAAGTAATCTAATTACATATTACAATTTGAAATCAAATACAAACCAAAAACAAGTGGCCGGGACATGAAAGTCCTCATTGGGCCAAAACATGCATTATGCTCAATCACATTGGGCTTTGTCCATAACTAACCATCATGCCAATCATTCACCCTTATATGCCTTTCTAATGCATAAAGAAATAGATTACTAACTTTGTTTCAACCTTTGAAACTATATTTTGAGTTATTTTAATGATGTGATCAAATTAGGAAACTTTTTCCATTTTGGAAACTTTCATTTTAGGAAACCTTTTTGCATGAATTTGTTCTTGCCTTAATAATCAATCAAATTGATTATTAATTAATTATAAATTGATTATTTAATTAATTAATCATATTAAATAATTAAAAGAATCAATTTTGGGCTTAAATAAGTGTAGGCCGAAACCCACAGAAGAAAAACCCTAAGTGTGTTCACACACAAACCAGTTTTGTGTCATTTGGACCATTTGGGCCTTTTGGAATGAGCCAAGCCCACTCCAGCCCTTAAAACCCATTAATAAACTTAATTAATGTTTATAATAGTTAATTTAAATCAGCTCCTTGGGCCTACCAAGTCATTTACTAATTTAAACCAAGTCCGTAAACATAATTAAGCCCATTAAGTGGTTTTAATGAATTAAAATTAATCAAATTAATTTAAGGCCCATTTTAATTAATCCAATTAATTAAAAACACTTTAATATATCATATATATCATATTTAGAAGATCAAAATTCGTTCTAACCAAGAACACATCAAGAACACACGAAGAACACCAATTTATCGAACTTTTCGACAAAACTAGTTTTCATGCAAAACTTGTTCGATTTTAATTCCGTTCGATCCTACGGCTTAATATCACATATTAAACACATAAAATATCATCTAAATGATTTTTAAATGGATCCATAAGAAATTAAATTAGAACAGCCCCTACATTACCTAGGGTTTCACGCCAAACCCAAATCAAAATGCTTCAAAAAATTCGTTTTTGTTTCCACCAAATTTATTTGATCACACATACAACCAGAAATCAATATTTCTCATTCATGAACAATCAAATCTAATATTTTAAAGTTCATGAAATAAATAACTCAAAACAAAACAAAACTTATTCCGCAGAAAAATATAGAATTGTATATCCATGGCAAAACCGTGGCTCTGATACCATGTTGGATTTTTATGGTTACATGCATCATATACATGAGCGAAATTTTAAAATTTTTAACCATATGATCTGATCTTGCCATGAATACACAATATAACTATATGAGAATAAGAAAAATCACCTTTGATTTTTGTTGAACAGTTGATTTTACTTCGCACCGGGTTGTCGCAAACCACAGTGTCCAAAATCGAACACCTCCAATGAGTAATCCACACTAGAGAGGGGTAAATTGAACCAACAAATTGGTGTTCAACTAGGGCTGGCCGAAATTCCCAAGAGCTAGCTTGGAAAGTGGCGCAAAAGTGGAGAGAGAATTAAGAGAAAAAGACTTTCCTTTTGTTTTAATCACTTAACCCTAATTCTCATTAGTTGGCCTTTTATAGTTAGGTTAAAATTCCAACTCCTTAATGAGATTGGGCTCTTTAAAATTGCTGGAGAATTATTAATTGGGCTTCTGGAATTAATTATAATCATTTGGGCTTAATTAAATCCAAATTAAATCTTTTCATAAAAGACCATGCACAAAATCCACAAACTAGGCCCTTTGTGCATCTAATTGGATTTAAATACCCAAATGGATTCCAAATCCAACCAAATTAAATATGTGAGTTCCATAACACTTATGTAACATATATAAATTAATTTGGTCCAAGAAAAAGCCCTCTAAGCCCTTCTGTATGGAGTTGGCGTGTAGCCCTCTTCTGGAGGGCTTCCTCCAACTTCTTCATTCCTTTGGCCCTCTATAATTTCTCCAATGGTCCTATTAATTATTATATCAGTCCTATAACACTTATAGTAGTCTTATAACACTTATAAGATAATAATAATTAATCATGAAATACATTATTTCATTTAGGTCCAATTTACAGAACATTTCTCAAAAGTTCCGCGAATAATTTTATTTGATCATAATTAATTAAACTCTTTAATTAATTATTATCATATTCTCCTCTCTACCTTTATAATAATATCAAATATTATTATCCTTGTCATTTTACCATTTTACCTTTTTCTCTATATGTGAATGACCTATTGGGTTCCTATCCATGTTGGCAGTATAATATGTAATTGTGAGTTCTATTCAAAATCACATGATTTAAACTCCTTTAAATCATTTTATCAATCTCTATTGATATTTTGATACATCATTATACAAGTCATGATTGGCCTCTAGCTAGGCATCATGACTACCCAAATGTCAGGAAAGTCATGTGGTTTGACTGTACCCTTCCATAGAAACAGTTACCGTGCAATTACTCCTTTCACCACTCTTATCTCATTTAGATTCTGAGTATGGATTTCTGTCAACTCATATAAATCTAATTATGTATGTTCTATTAATTTAACCATTGTTCCTAAAATGCCCTTCATGGATCTCCATCCATCTCGGCATATTACTCTGGCCAGAGATTCACTGAACAAGGTAATTATAGAATCATGTGAGATAACTTCCCTTGTTAAATCTGGGATGGTGAATCCTTTGTCAATCACTCAACTATCTTCAAGTAGGTCATGATATACCCAATCTCCTAACTATGTTCACTCCCAGTTGGAAGTAATCAGTTATGGAGTCAAAGTATACCACTTGCTACTTAAGATAACTTTGGTGATCTCAAGTCTAAGGATACTTGCACAACCGCTATGAAGAGATTCCTCACTGACATAGATTTAATATCCATATGAAGATTCTCTTTGCAGGTCTCCAATGAACTTGTTCCTCTAACAAGCATCCACATGTTAGCATTGATTATCATCCATAATCACAATTATAAGAACCATTGCTTGAACCATTCAAGAAGCATAACATGTGCTAGTCTGTCCGAATTAACAATGTCCTATCTTGTTAATTCTATGACTAGGGATATTTAGATATTAACACATTTGCATGCGATAGACATCTCACATCATGAACACTTTCATGATTGCCTTTGCACTGTGTTTATAATATCTAGGACTTCATTTATTAATTTAAGATTTACAAACTCATGTATTCAAACACAACATTAATAAATGAATGATGCCTTTTATTAATAATATAAATTTCATACATATAAAAAACATCCCTATTACATGGGCTCTAGGGCATACTCTCTAACATGCAAAACATTTGAGAATTGTGTTACAGACTTTGCAAGAGAAATAATTGTATGCTAAGATGAGTAAATGTGATGTTTGGCTTAAAGAGGTTTCTTTCCTTGGGCATATTATATCATCAGAAGGTATTAAAGTGGACCCTAAAAAGGTAGAAGCCATTATTAATTGGAAGCCGCCTCAAAATGTACCAAAAGTAAAGAGTTTCCTAGGCCTGGCTAGGTATTATCGTTGCTTTGTGAAAGGATTTTTAGTTATCGCATCGCCACTTACTAGACTACTTCAAAAAGGTGTTAAGTTTGAATGGACTGACAAATGTCAAGCGAGCTTTGAGCGATTAAAAACGATGCTAACAGAAGCCCTAGTTCTTACTCAGCCGACATCCAGTAAAGAATACTATGTACAGTGATACCTCCAGAAATTGATTATGTTGTGTATTGATGCAAAAGGGTAAAGTTGTGGCTAATGCTTCAAGGCAATTGAAGCCTCATAAGAAAAACTACCCTACTCATAATCTTAAGTTGGCAGCAGTAGTGTTTGCTTTAAAGATATGGCGGCACTACTTGTATGGAGAAAGTTGTAAGATTTATACTGATCATAAAAGCCTCAAGTATGTACTTACACAGAAAGGCCTTAATTTGAGACAGCATAGATGGTTGGAATTATTCAAGGATTATGATTGCGTAGTTGATTATCATCCAAGCAAAGCAAACATGGTAGCTAATGCCTTAAGCCGAAAGATGGTGGCATTGTTACTATTGCAACAATGTAGATGGAGATTTGCATCGGATGGAGCATTGATAACTTAGTTAAAAGCACGAACCAATATGAAACAAATGATAATCGATGCCTAGAAGGATTATGAGAAATTACAGCGGATAGTTCAATCAATACATTAAGGAGGACCCTCAGAGTATTCAATAAGAGAAGATGGAGTTGGGTATTATCAGAATAGACTGTACGTGCCAGATAATAAAGAGTTAAAGAGAACCTTATTATGAGAAGTACGCAACACAATTTTCTTTATAGATCCCGGAGGTAACAAGATGTATCAGAACTTGAAACATAATTATTGGTGACCAGGAATGAAAAGAGATATGGTTGAATATGTTTCCAGATGTCTGACTTGCCAACAAGTGAAAGTGGAACACCAATTCCCTTTTGGGTTGTTAAATTACATTCTAATTCCACAGTGGAAATTGGAAAATATTATCATGGATTTTATTACAGGGTTGCCCCTCACTCAAAGAAAGTACGATGAAGTATGGGTAATTGTAGATAGGCTTACCAAGAGGGCTCATTTTATACCAGTTCATTCAGACTACCCATTGGACAAATTAGTTGAATTATATGTAAACGAAATTGTTTGATTGCATGGAATTCTTGTGTCGGTAATTTTTTATCAAGATCCAAGATTTACATTGGTTTTGGAAAAGTTTACAACAAGCTTTGGGCACCAAACTCCACTACAGTACAACATTTCGTCCACAAACAGATGGGCAATCTGAAAGAGTTATTCAGGTATTGGAAGATATGATGAGAGGTTGCGCCTTGAATTTTCCAGGAAGTTGGGATAGATACATTGCTCTAATGGAATTTGCATACAATAATAGTTATCAAGCTAGCATCGGTATGGCACCATACCGATGCTAAGAAACTACCAACAAAAGCATATAAACAATCCTAGATGATCTTCTAACAAATATGCATTATACCCACATGAAATCGGCTTCACAACTTAAGATCTAACATTTTATTCAAAGAATCAAGGAGATTAATTTATCATCAGGTTCATCTAGATTAAGGAGCCCTAAAATCCAATATCTACACCCTTGTTCAAGATCAAGCATAGGAAGGCTTTGTAGTATGCTTGTGCGTCCCATTGATCAGACTATCATCCTTGAAGCATGGCTTCTTAACAATTATACATGCCTTGGGTCCTAGAAAACAGACAAAGAGGCCATGCTTAGCCATACCTCCCTTGTCATTCATCTCACAAGAAATGAAACTATAAATAGCCCAATGAATACAATGGTAAACATTTTTGATACATTTAAGAGCATCTCTCTACTTTTTGTCTCTAGAATAACTTGAATTTCAGAGTATTTAGCACAACCAAGAAAAGTCATTATTTCTTCATTTACAAGCCGAACTACTCTAGAATCCAATCAAACATCTCTTGACTAGACAAACTACTTTTTGTTATTCACAAAGTTATCAGTTCTAAAGTGATTGCAGTCTCAACTTTTTGTAATAGGTAACAAAAAGTGCATTATGGAAGCTAATTTTAAAGGAGCAGCCTTGAATTTTTCAGGAAGTTGGGATAGATACATTGCTCTGATGGAATTTGCATACAATAATAGTTATCAAGCTAGCATCGGTATGGCACCATACCGATGTTAAGAAACTAAAATATTTTGTTAAGAAACTACCACCAAAAGCATATAAACAATCCTAGATGATCTTCTAACAAATATGCATTATACCCACATGAAATCGGCTTCACAACTTAAGATCTAACATTTTATTCAAAGAATCAAGGAGATTATTTTATCATTAGGTTCATCTAGATTAAGGAGCCCTAAAATCCAATATCTACGCCCTTGTTCAAGTTCAAGCATAGGAAGGCTTTGTAGTATGCTTGTGCGTCCCATTGATCAGACTATCATCCCTAAAGCATGGGTTCCTAACAATTATACATGCCTTGGGTCCTAGAAAACAGACAAAGAGGCCATGCTTAGCCATACCTCCCTTGTCATTCATCTCACAAGAAATGAAACTATAAATAGCCCAATGAATACAATGGTAAACATTTTTGATACATTTAAGAGCATCTCTCTACTTTTTGTCTCTAGAATAACTTGAATTTCAGAGTATTTAGCACAACCAAGAAAAGTCATTATTTCTTCATTTACAAGCCGAACTACTCTAGAATCCGATCAAACATCTCTTGACTAGACAAACTACTTTTTGTTATTCACAAAGTTATCAGTTCTAAAGTGATTGCATTCTCAATTTTTTGTAAGAGGTAACAAAAAGAGCATTATGGATGCTAATTTTAAAGGAGCAGCCATGAATTACCTAAGCAAAGGAATCCATAACTTGAATTCCTTTTGGCCCTTGCTAGATAAAGAGGAGTAGCCATGAATTTCTATTTCCTATGGAATTTGTAGAATTTCAATAGCACAAGCTCAAGCACACAAATAGGATTTCAGAACCAATAAATAACTGAAATCAAGAATTTAATCATAATAACCCCTCTCAATGCTCTCATCAAAATGGAAAAAGATTGAATCTTTTTCTTTTTATGTAAAGTGATAATACTAAGAAGAGGCTATTTGTTTGCTGTAAACCACGAGAAAATCGTGTTAGTTGATACTAAACCATCTTTTGATGTTCTGTGGTTTTCTGTTTTTGAATGGAAAAGATGTTCTGGTTTATGTAGTAAAAATGAAAAACGAGACGATTTTACCGAATAAATTTAAACACTGTAAACTTCCCGAATACATCCTTAACCATTACATTTAACTTATTATTCCTTGACTTTTATTGTAGTTTAAAACTTTTATCTAGCACGCTAAATTCAAGATTGACAAATTGATAAAATAAGAGTTTTACGTAGTTGATAATGAAATTTATGAAGTCTCTATTTGAAATCAATTTATATTAGAAATAAATGTTTACAAACCATTAGAATTTAAGTTATACATCTCTCCATTATAATAAAAACGAAAGTAAATACTTGCTTCAGGACTTGATAGAACATGATAATAATTGAGAAATTAAATAGAAAGACGTTATAAATTCAAAATGAATAAAAAGATATTTCTTTTTTTCTTTCATTGTAAAAACTAAGCTTCAAAACAACTAGAAGTAATTTGTTTTACCTAAAAAAAAAGGTCATTCGCTTTAAGAAAGCACAATTTTGGTACCAAACAGACAATATTAAATATTATGAAAAAGAGATGTAGACAATGAAACTATGTCGCCGGCAAAAAATGAGGTAGAGGGCACAAAAACATGTGGAGACCACAATTGGGTCCCATGAGAGAGCGACCACATAAGCAAAAATGGAAATTTTAGGACAATTCCTTGTACAGGTCAAAAATTGTAGACCCAAAAGACCACACACATAAATATTGTCCTCCTTGATATATTTCTTTTGGTCTGTCTCTCTTTTCTTATTCCCTCTTCTACCTTCCTTTTGCAAGACAGAAGCATGGAATCCTAATTTTAGTCCCACCTTTCACATTACCACCATCATGATTATATATGGCAAAATATACATTTCTGAAAAGAAAGCAATCAGTACACATTCCTTGCTTTCTTCATATTCCTTAGGGCAACACTTCATTCGTGCTGTGAGCTTCGAAAATTTTGCAGGTGACAGCACCTACTCATAAGATGATCATTTGACTGTTCTTTTTACAGAATTAGATTATTCTATCAAACTACAATCAAATTTACCCAGTACTATTGCTGCTGAACCGTGATAATATTGATAGAATTTCAGAGAACTGTGGACGCTTTAATGGGCTATTGCTCCAGCACTTGGTCATCAGGGATTTCAGTATTTGTGGACAATCTTTAGGAATCTCAGGTCTCAGGCCACAAGCAGCTATTCCAACTGCCGCCTGTACAGGTGAACATGCAGAATAGGCTGCCTCACCCGTCACCATCTCCCAAATCACCATCCCAAAACTATATACATTGCTCATCCATGTTTCAGTTACACTTTCTGGATCACCAGCAATTATCTGTTGCTCCCAATAGTAATGAAAGGGAGAAATATTACTTTCAACAGCTAATAATTATACAAAGACATGCATATATTCATACAATTTAGTTGGATTCATTTATATATGGCTACAAATTAAGTATGGCAAGTGACAGAAAATCATGCTTAAAGTTCAAATATTCTTTTCAGCTGGCTCCACTAAAATAAATCATTTGGTACAACAATATAGCAACTGCCATGATTTACAGGAGAGGTCATACAAAGCCAAACACCATTTTGAAATGTAAAAGCCAAAAAACGATCATGAATACATGTTAGTGCTTGCTCAAGCAATTATAAACAGTCAAGCAATTATACATGTTAGTACTATAAAGCATCTTTATAAACAGTTAATGATTGAAAATAGCATACACATCCATTGCATTCAAATAAAGTGCCTATGAACAATTATACTTTACCATTAAAGATTAACTTTAGTCATTCCAGTTGAACTGTAGCATGGATCTATAAGTAACCTCCAATTGCGATTCACAAAACATGCAACATTATGCAACCTAATTCAAAACTATAATGAGCCTGCCCTAAAAACTACATTTTGCAAATCATGGTCCACATCACAGTAAGAAAATTTACAAACATTTTCATAGCATTTCTGGGCACAAAAATATAAAACTGGAACTCATATCGTTGCAGAAGTGAGAATTTAAAAGAATAACATCATTCAAGCGTTCATGAATGAAAGGAAAATAAGCTCAATTTCAAATGCATTGAAAATAAAAATATAGTAGAGCACGAACCTCTGGGGCAAGCCAACGGTAACCATCTGTTTCATATTCCATCGCCTCGCCCATACTCTTGCAAGCAATGACTAAACCCATGTCCCCTAAGCAAGCATTTCCATGCCGATCTAGTAGAATCCTCTGAGTGTTAAGGTCTCTGTATGCAACACCATGATCATTCATGAACTTAATTCCTTCAGCAACATCAATAGTAATCCTTATGATCTCCTTAATCTGAAGCTTCTTGTTCTTCAGCATCAGGTCACTAACAGAGCCACCTTCCATCAATTTGGTTACCACGCACAACCCATGATTTTCATCAACACAAGCTCCATAGAACTGTAGAATATTTTTATGCCCACAAGTCATCAACTCCAATAGGTCTTTACGAAGTTCAAAATCATAACAATTCCCTTTGTCACATCCTTTAAGTTTCTCAATTCCAACCCTTTTGCCCTTATAAGCTCCCTTAAAGGAAGTTGGTCCAACCTGATCGAGAAACTCTAGATAATCAGAGTTCAAAAGCCATTTTCCGATATCATCTCCACCTGACTGAATTGTTTGCCATTCATCAACTGATACCACAAAAGATGAGTTGGGTAAAGGCATCTCAAGTTGAATCTTCGCATTTAAATTCTCTGCACCAGTCCTGTAATTCTGTTCGCTAGAATCTTCTTCTTCACTGAAGTCTCTTCCCCTACTGTTCTCTTCTTGGCACCCGCAAAGCCCAAACGGAAGCTTCACCGAGCTCTGCTTGGGCTTTTTCATTGCACATTTTAAAGCACTTTCGATCCGAGACTTGAAGGACTTTTCTTGCCCAGCTTGAACTAAAAGAAGAACAACCCCAAGTGTAAAGCCCTTTTTCTCAAAGATCTGAATCTTCTTGCAACAAATGGAAGCACTATCTAGTGATCCAGACATCAATGGCCAAGAAATTGAAGAGTTACAAGCAAAAGTCAGCTTGAGAACGGAAGCCTTAATCTCATCGTCAGATACTTCCTGTAATATAATTGCTGGTTGCTCTTCCACTGATGCCTGCTCTATCAACTTTATATGTAAAAACACATCTTTCATATCAAACCCCACTTGTGCGTAGCTGCCAATACACGAAAAAAAAACTTACACTAAAGAGAAATCAAAAAGGAAAAAAAGAAAAGAAAAGAAAAATATTAAGTTCACAAAATATTTTATATATCTTTGTAAACAGAAGTGTACTGCTGCAATAACATAAGAGACTGAAGATTTCTACTTTCTAAAACCCTAAATTCCCACATTTAAATAAAGGATTAAAATATGCAAACCTGAGAGGCAAAGAATCGAAATGCTTCCGAATATTGGAGACGAGCTTCTCCGGTAACTGGCTACCAGGGTACAGTTGCGTGAGATTCCTTACAACACTAGCACATACCAGTTTCTTACAGCTATCAATTTTAGTGCCATTATTACATAGTTGCGGTTGTTGCAGCGAGAAGGCCTGAAATTGGGGGTCACGAGGGGAGTCGAGATTAAGAGAGTTCTTGAGCGAGGCAATAGCTTCAGTGACGTTTCGACTTAATCTCTGAAGCCTTTTCTGCATAGCATTGGAGGATGATGTTGGGTCTTTGATTGTGGGATTTGAAGATACTTCAGTTTCTATTTGTGAAGAGGCTTCTGATCTGTCTTGAGTTCGCATCAGCACTTGCTCAACCATGTCCTCATCAGTACTGGCTCTACTGGACCAGCACTCTAGGGCGGCAGCCATGGCTCGATGGGGTAGATGAAGAAATTGGGATTCAGCACAAGTGTGGGTACGGTTTAGGGTTTCAGATTTCTGAGTATTTTCCTCCTGAGTTCTCTGACAGGGGAGGGAAAATAATGAAGGGGTGCTGGTTATTGTTTGTTTTTAGGACGGTGAAGAGTAATAAATTATAGAAGAAACATTAGGATGGAAAAAGCTCTTATCCGTCTAATATCTACGCCCGCTCCGTTGGCGCTTAAGCGTTTATGATTGGGAACGGGTTGCAGGGTGTGAGCAAAAAAAAAAAAACGAAATTTTGATTTATCAAATAAAAAATAAATTTAAAATTAAATTAATTTTTAGATTAATCAAATTAAAAATTTAAATTTATAATTTATATTTTTAAAAATTAAAGGTTAATTAACGGCTAACTAATTTATACATATACATATTTTATAAATTATATTGTAAATTTTATACTTATATTTTTTAATATTTTTATAATTTATAAATATTATGATACATAATTATTTAAAATATTATTATAATACATATTTTTAGTAAATAAATATTAAAATTATTTTATTATTATTATTATTATTATTATTATTATTATTATTATTAGCACTTTGTTGTTACTTTCATATTAAATATATTTAATTTTTATAATTAATTATGAAAATTTTATTTTTATTTTTTTTATTTTAATGGATATTGTATTTAATTTATATTTTTTTCATTTTTAAAGTATTTTTAGCTATTAAAAATAAATTCTATAATTTATTAAATTTATATGATAAAATTTTTTAGTGGTTAACCAATAAACCAATCCAAAAAATCGAGTTAAAAGCCGAAACTGATATAGTGCTTACCAAAATTAATGTACTAGTTAATAAAATTGTTAATAGATTGGTTAACCAGTTCATACTCATCCCTAGATAATTGGCACTGAGTATTGGGAAATAAACAATACAGTATAATATAAAAATTTATAAATTTTCATATTATTCCTACATTTTAGATATTTTAAAAATTAAATATTATTATTATCTTGAAAAATCAAAATAATTCAGTATAGTTCCATTTAGTTCGATTTTCAATATTATTGTTACTCAATAATATAGTATAGTACAATTCAATATTTCAGATAATTCAATATTTTTAAAATTTTACAAAATAAATATATATAATAAATAAATAAATAAAAATATAATTAAAATATCTCAATAAGTATAATTAAATTTAAGTCAAAATATAAAATTTACAAATTAACATTTGATAGTTTTTCGCAGCATTATGTTTATACCGATTTGAAAATATTGAGCAATATCTATAAAAATAGCAAGAAATTAAATGATTAAACCAAAAAAACTAAACATTAAATAGACAATTTAAGAATTTATATAAATATAATAATTACTTGATTCAAACTTTTCAAATTATTCAGTTGGTGTCTCTAAAATCAAAAGCATAGTCAATTTCAATTAGTTTTGGCAATAAATAAGAATATCGCCTATAATTGGGGTTAAAAAACTTTTAAATTTGTCTAAAACTCCCCTTCAGTGTTAAACACCAATTCAGAAACTACAGTCGTCTATTGAACAGTTAAGACATATCTAGCAATCTTAGCCAAAATTGGATAGTTTGTCTCATTCATCTTCTACCAACTCAAAATGCCACAATCGGGAGAATTTTTTACTAATTTATTAGTTAAATAAGAATCCAAATCTCCTTAAAATACAACTTGCTATTTTTCCTCATTTTTTAAAAGCCACCATTAATGTCATCATCAATTTCATCATAATTAAGTGGTGGGACTACAATTTGATCAACATTTACTTCTTCCATTTTTTTTTGTTCATCCATTAGTCTATTTAAAGCAATTCTCACTTTAAAAACTGATTTCTTCGAATCATACTCACCATAAAAAGGTATGTACTTTGAAACTATAAATTTCATTTTAAATCTAAGATCTAAGACCACAATTATGATAAGAATGACATTCATTCTATTAATCAAACCTCAATACCTTTCAAATTTTAACTTCATTTATTTTTCCATTTCAATTAAAGAATCATCACCACTAGTTTTAGAAGATTGCAAAAAATTGCAAGTCACACAATAAAATATTTTAAAAGATTTTATGAGAGTTGTGAGTTATTTCCAATTAGTCTCAGTTAAATAAATAAACTCAAACTTAATGAAGTATTTGCTATTTATATCTTCCAATTTATATAAAAAAAATTGATACCCTAAAATAATATCTAACATCAAAGTATATTGAATTCCACCTAGTAGACCAATTTATGATCAAACTCTTTGCATACTTGATGTTTACTGTCTCACAAGATTTTTTAAAAGAATCGAACCTTTAAGGACTACTTCTAATGTACTTGATAACAATTTTTAATTTGATTTTGTACTTCCTTCTAAGAATTCAAAATAAAAAAAAAATCTTCCTAAAAACTTTCAAGTTTAATGCTTAATTCCCTCTAAAAAATTTTTATTTTTTTATTTTATCACTTTTAAATGTATAACTAAAAATTCATTTTATGTAATAACTATATAGAATTATATTATCAATTTACATATTTATATATGTATTGACTCAAAAATAAATGGTATATGTATTGAGTCAAAAATAAATGAGTACTATTTGAATGACAATAAAAGTAAATGAAATTAATTGATAAGATTATTATATGATAATATAATTACATTAATTGATAAATTTTTATTTTATATAATAACTATATATAATTATATTATTAATTTACAACTCAATTACTTATATAGATATTGAATGAAAATAGATAAGTATTACTTGAGTGACATTAAGATGAAAAGAAATTAATTGGTTAGATGACCATATACTCATATATACATTGATTAGTAAAATTTCTTTCTATATAATAATTGATAAATCTAGAGAATTTAATATATGATAAGCAATTTGGGAGGATTGGCTGAAGCCCTGTTAGGAGAAAAATGCCTACAAAGCTTGATTGGGTATCGCAAGGTTAAGTCTTGAAAGAAAGCTAGCCCGGGTAAACCAAGTGTTAGCATTTCAAAACCTAAATTAATGAGAGACTTGGATCAAGAGAGCATACAGAAAAAAGAGAGATTAAGAGTTTAACCTGTCTTTATGTGTGTAATGACTTGATATATATAGGAGATGTCTAGAGCCACTTGAGTGGTCTGCATATATTGTCAGTAATGCGATGCTGAGTAGGTGATGGATGGAATGGAAGTGTATGTTAGTGGTGTGACGCCCTAACTTATACCTTGATAGATTTTAGGGATATAGTTGGCAATTATAAATTTGTTTTGGGTATTTAACGTAATGTAAAAGTTAAGAATTTAAGTAAATGTCTGTATTTGGGGGTTTAATTAAAAAGGAAGTTAGAATTAAATGGTAAATTGTAATCAAATTATTTAATGAAGCACTAAATAGGTATTGTACTAAGATTTTTAGGAGGCCAATAATAGGAAAATGACATTTATATTTCCAGAAGGATTAATAAAAAAAGTGGTTTAAGGCAGAAATCTGCCTTTTAGTAGAAAGGTCGGCCATCAAGAGGAAAAACCATCATTTCTAGCCATTGTTTCCTTCTCTTTCTTCTTCCTTCCACCTTAAAAATCTCAAGTTTGCTGGAAATTATCAAAGGAAAAAAGGAGAAGAGGGCTAATTAAAGAAACAAGGTTGGTAATTATAAATAAATAGGGTTTATTTCTTTTGCTTCCTTTGTTCTGTATGTTTGTCATTAGCTCCTAAAATGGGAATTCTTGAATGATAATTGTTGGGAATTTCTATGTTTAACTGAAGAACAAGGCATAAATTAATGGAAAGAAACAATTGAGCAGGTGTAGAAGCTAGGTTACTCTCTTTAATGGGTAAGTAAACAATTAATTTTTTGTTTATCCAAAGTTTCTAAGCTGCTAGATTTTTCTTCCAAATAGTATTAGTAACAGGTATATGGAATGTGAATATTAAGTATGTTAGGCAAGAGGAAAAAGATATGTTATATAATCCTACTGCAAGTTCTCTTACTTTCTAGTTGGGTGATGTTGGGCATTACCTAAGAGTAAGATAGAATGGGGATGCTGAACCTTCGTAGTAGAGAGTTAATAGTAAATTGATTTATAATTCTTAAGTTTATGGTGAAGAAAAATGTTTAGCTATTTACTAGTGTTAGACAACTTCTAGAATGAAAGCTATCTTGAGATAAATCAATTAAGAAAATATGAATTTATGATTCCAGAATTAGGGCCATGTTGAGACTTAGGTTAGTATAGCATATATCATGGATAGGTCTTTAATATGGGACAAGATTTCTTCAAATTAAGCTCAGAACAATTTTTGTAGGATCATGGAATTTCAATCAACCCAGCTAAGATAATCTGTGTCTCAGCCGAGTCACCAGTGCATTGCTAGTCCAGAAAAGAGTAACCCGGTAGAGAAAAAATCAAGTTCAGCCGGGTTACTTAGTTAACTTCAATCCAGAAGCTTGTAACTCGGTTGAGCTAAACCCTTTCTCAGTAGGGTCACCCTACTTTATTATGCAAATTTGTGATTTTTGTCTTATTTTCTGAATTTGTTTCAATGTGTCTTAAAATGTGTAAATTCTTTAGTATTCTACTTATGTAACTTACAGTGGTTATCCATGGATGCTAGATCTTAAATCCTATTAAGGTTCAAAGTGAGGATTTTAAAGATATATTTTCCTTATAATGATTTCAGCAAGTGAAGTAAATTACATTTAAACTTGCTTTAGAGTTTTAAGTTGTAAGAATTCCAGTTTCTTGATGTTGGTCTGAGAGTTAAATTGGGAATATCAAATATGTTCAATAAGGAACTAGTGTTATGAAATTTTGTTGTAGATTCTCTAACTTTGCTGGAATATTTATGGAGCAATCTTTTAGAATCGCTTTCCATATATTGGAAATTGAAATGGATCAAATGGGATATGAATACTAGAAACTTTCTAGCAGGGGATTAACCCAAAATTTTATGGATAATTCTTAAGCTAACTCTGATAAATGAAGTTATGCTCTAGGACTTGAACCATACTGATAGTTATGTGAATGGAATATTTATTGTATTTATATCATAGACACAGGTTAGTTATATATTTTTTATGTATAAACAGATCATAAACAGAGATGACTATTAGTCTAGCTAGGTTCCCTAACTACCTTAAGTAGTATAATTTAAAGTTTTATAATTAATCCCAACATTTAACTAAATGTTCCTTATATTGTGCTTATGTACTGGTGAATTAATCTTACTATTTGATATATTATTCTATATGAAACTTCAGTTTCGAATCTAATAAATACATTGTGAGAGTTTAATTAAATGCTTTTTACCCCTAACGAGTCTACAAACACATATTTATATATGTATTCTTTATGTATGGATTTTGATTATTTAGGAGTCTGGTACTAGAATGGTCGGGTCAAGGTTTGCAAGTTCTGTGGTCAAATAATTTAGGCATGCATAAGACCTATTACAGCTGCTTCTATGACACATTAGTGTCTTGTGAATTTGGTGTATAACACTTTCTGAATTATGAACTTCGGGGGTTAAAAACTCCTTCTATTTGACACTTATTAAGGGTGTCTTCTGCTCTGTATCTATTTCTCAAGTATATAAGTTTTGGTTGGCTATATATATATATGCTTAAATTACTAGCATGTTGATACTACTTTGACACTTTTGATATCTTTTGTTTTAAAATACCTTTATCTGCCACCTCCGACAATAATAGAAAGCTTGATAATATTTTGACATCACCTTCTTTGTTATGACTTAATAATATTTTATTCAAGTTTCATTAATGCTAGTAAAACTTGGATAACTACTGTAATTAGGATATTCTCTATTATCTGTTGAATTATGTAATATGAGTGTTTGAAAATTTTTAAGCCATTCCTTATTAAGCTTGCTTATTTTAAATGTTATTTACCACTAAGTGTAGCCTTAGCACATACTACACTTTACTTTATAGCATATACTACGTTTTACTTTTAGCATTGGCTTTACATCTATGCATATAACTATTTGTTTGAAGCAAGACCTAGGGTCGGGACAACAGTGGTCGGCCAACTTAGGAGTTTAGGATTTTATACTATTCCTTCTTGTATTTACCAAGCATATTTTGTAAAGATTTATTTATTATTGTTATTTATATAATTATAGATATTTTGGTAGCTTATGTGTCATTGGTTTGGTTTTGCACCCTTGTACCCTATTGAGGGGTATTATGGCCTAATAAGTAGACCATTGAAGGTCGAGCCTTGTCAGTCTAATCGAATTACCTTATCTCTTTAATTATCGTACCTACTCATTCATTTATGTATCAAACCCCCAAGAGATTTGGCTCGGGCCTTTGGGCCTGTCTATCTAGATAGCTATTTCCTAAGTCCAAGTCAGGCTTGAGGCTGTTGAGCTAAGCCTTAAATTGATAATTTGAGCATTATCATCTATCGCTCTCATAACATTTTGATCTATTATGAAAATTGAGGAAGAGGGTTGAAGTGATCAAGGCCTAAAAAGATCTCTAGTCGTTTGATAATTGTAGCATTTTTGAATGATGTGCACTGTAGATCCACTACACATGGTGGTTTTAACCTTGCAAAAGATTTGTGATGCATGTTAAAGCCCCGCTCAATTCCAGTTGGATTCTCGAAGGCCCGCTTTTAAGGTCTAAGACTGAATAAGGCTCACTATAACTTATAAGTTGTCCACTTCATAATAAAAAGAAATTTAGGCCCAATTTATTATTGATGGTCAACCTAGGAAGTCATCCAATGTGGGCTTAAAGAGGTAGGTATCATGTAGTTGCCACCTAAAAGAATGTTAGGAAATGAATCTCAACCTTTTGATGCCCAAACAGAAATTGGTGTTTGGGACATCACTCTTACTTGGCATCTTGGTCAGGTATTGTTTTATAATTGGGTTTTAACATTAATCCAGTCTCTTCTCTCACATAGTGCATTACAATGAAATAAATAAACATTTCAAAGATACAAGAAAGTGATAAAAAGAAATAGAGCCTACTTAAGATATTACAAATGCAAATTGTCCCAATGAGAAATAAATAATCATACACAAAATAAGATATTAATTAAGTTGAGAACATTGGTTCCCTCGTGCATATTTACAAAAAGATGTGAAGAGTCTTTATGGATTTTGGAAAACATGGGATAAGTGATCCCAATTTGATAAAATAAAGACTCTTCATTTTATGTGTGGTTTTGGGATAAAAGTTAGACATTGGTCCATTTTATTAAGAAAAGGCAAGTTAATTGGTAAAAATTGTTTTTAAATGATTTTTATATGAACGTGCAAAAAAAATCCATTTATTGCTACCTATTACAACTCTAAAATAAAATGAATCTAAAATAAAGTTAAGTAAAATGAATAACTAAATAAACAATTAAAATAAATTATGAAGAACAAGGTCCAGTAGCAATTCACGCCCTCTGAGGATCTCTAAAGAGTCCCAAGCAAATAAATGTTAAATAATAAAAAAAGAAAATAAATGGTTAGTTTTGTAATTAAATAAAAATAAATATAAAGGTAAAATGAATAGTTACGTATTCTCGACTGGTGATTAAGCATGCAAGACATTCAAGGCACATAAAACAAGGTTAAAATAACATTTAATAATGTAATTAAACACATAAATCATAACAATATAAAGAAAGCACATCAAATATCAAGAAATAAGCCAAATAGAGGCCATCGATGGCTTAAAGCTAGCAACAGACGGCCAAAGTAAAAGAGGAGGAGGAACGAAAAGAGGTCCCCACATCATCCCACCTGTCGTCATAAAAAATGGGTGTTTGTGGGGGCTTTTTCTCGTTTTTCACATAAGAGATAGACAAGAAATATAGAAAATAGGGCAGATCGGCAAATCTAAAACCAAGACTTAAACACGCATATTTCTACATCCTAATCATGCAATAACTAATCCTAAAATATCAAAACATATTTGAAACATGGTAGAACAGTAAAATGACATGAAAATATAATTTAAATAAGAGAGAGAAGCATGCATAAATGTAGAAAAAATGCCTAACATGCAATTCTATACACATTTAGCAGAATCAAATAAATGCGGCAAAACCTAAATTACGAACAAACAAATGAACAACATAGAAGCTTAAACCATGGCAAAACCAAATACATTAAATTAAGGCATTTAATTTATTAACATGAGTCTAGAAAGAGAAAGAAGTAACCCGAAATATTACCCTTAAGGAAGTGATTTCTATTATGTAACTCCAAAAAGTTCAACCTTGCAATTCTAGATCCAATGATCTTCATGTTTGGAAAAAAATGTGTTTTGTGTGTGGAGAAGAGATTTTCATAAGCTCTATATTATTCTTGAGAGCAAAAATGGAGAGCTCTATCTCAAGAAATAATGGCTACATTTTTTTCCAAGTGTTCCCCCTTTTTGGATCTAGGCTTTTTTTCTTTAAGTACCAAGGAAAGAGTTAGAAGTTGTTTCTAACTCTAACTACCTTCAAATCTGCCTTCAAAATCCCCCCAAATCTTACTAGAAATATGATCCCTAAAGATCAATTTTTTGACCTAGTTTGAAAACGTGGGAATTCTAGAAAAAAACCTATAGATGGGCATCTATGAGTGACAAACGGGCGTCTATAGAAGTGTCCACAAACAACCAAAATAGGTCGTCTATTTGGGATGGCTAGCACGTAAGAGGTTATAGATGGGTGTTTGTTAATGACAGACAGATGTCTATCTCTAAAAAGCTTTATTTTTGAAGATTTTTCAAACTTATTTTTATGCCCTAGAAATCAAAGGTTAAAACTCAAAATATTTTTAAAAAGCTCGTGAAAATCACGGACAGAACCCAAAGTTTATGCTTTTCATTTGAAATATAAAAATTCCTTATCATTGTATAACTTTGATCTATGCTATCTTAGGACTTGGTGTCTACAATTGCCCCCAAATTTGGGAAACTTAGTGCACTAGTGCCCAAGTAAGCCAAAATTACTAAGTTCACTAAAATTCAGAGTAAAAGAAAAAGACACATACCTAAGGTAGTGAAACTCTAAAAGACTGACTTTCTAAAGAGTTAAAGACTCCTGGTTAAAGGTTTCCTATAGAAAAAGTCTGGGATTTTGCCTATAAGTTAGGTACTAGTTTCACTTGTAAGTTAGGCTTTGGGCTTTTACTTATGAGTTAAGTTTTTGGTGTTTTGCCTATGAGTTAGGATTCAGGCTTTTAGATGTGAATTAGGATTTGGTTATACCTATGAGTTAGGCTTTTAGTGTTTCACCTGTGAGTTAGGATTTGGGCTTTTACTTATGAGTTAGGCTTTTGGGGTTTTCCTTGTAAGTTAGGCTTTTGTGGTTTCACCTGTGAGTTAAGATTTGTGCTTTACTTGTGAGTTAGGCTTTGGTTTTGCTTGTGAGTAAGGTTGTGGTTTTCTATCCTGTTATAGGATTCTTTTTGTGTGGTTACTATTGTAGAAGGGATAGTGTCTGTCTCAATAATATGTCAAGTTTGCAGTAAGTGTGCTTCATAGCTTGCTTTTTATTGACTTCAGCATTTGGTGTCCTATTCATAGGTGATTTCTCTTCTTCCCTATATATTACATATATACAAAACATTGTACGTGTGTGAGCTTGAGCATATGACTTATATGAAGGGTTATGCAGGTGGATGCATGTAAAAATGCACTAACTAGGTTCCAAGAAGTTGAGGGGTATGCTGAGGGTATGGCTTGGCCATTACTTTCTCATAGGTGCTCCTTTGGAGATCTATCTTTAGATTTTTTTGCTTTGCCTAATTTTGAGCTCTCTATACTATGTGATGTCTATAGAGGAGTTTGAAAAAGTGCTGGCTTAGCTTTTTCTCTATGCCTTAGGGGTTTCTTGATTATTCACATAGGGCGTGATTCTGTGTTTGCCATTTCATATGGGAGAATCATGCCCCCCTACTTGAGAGGTTTCACAACCAACTGCAAATGTACCTCTTTTGCCCCTTGGGATTTTAAGTTGCCCATATGAAGGGAAGTTATTTTAGGCTTTCCTTTTGTCACAACCCCTTATTTCTTCAATGCCTATAGTTATTGTTTGAAGGTAGTGTGCCCTTTGTGGGTTTTTACACTAGCTTTTTTCAGTAGGAAATACGTCCTGTTAGGGATTTTCACATAACCCTATGCCTTCTTTTTGCCTAGAATGGACCCAACCCAAACTAGCATCTTTTATTTTTCTTCTTTTTCTTTATTTTTTTGTAAGACAAACTGCCTGTTTTAAGGTTTTCACCCTATCTCTTCACCTAATTTTGTTTAGAGAGCTAGTTAGGGTAATTATCTCTAACGGCCTATATTTTTTCCCTGTACGTGCCATACGTTTCCCTTGATTGGTTAATTTCATGTTTAATGTATGTGTTCTTATATACATGCATCTTATGGCAATAATAATAAGCAGAACCAACTTGTAATGTAATGACATAGGTTTTACCCAATCTCGAGGAGACATCTTGTGTGCATCCGATTCCTATTATCAATAAGCCCTTTCGGGGTTTTTTGATTAAATATTTTCTCTCAATCCCCTAATTTTTTATTAGGGCTCCTTTTTACAGTTTTCATCCAAGCGAAGTGCCCAATTTTAGCAAGGCTACCTTTTTTTTATTCTTGATGCATGGACTTCTCTCTTTTTCTTCTTTTTTTATGAGTTTTTGCCTTGGAAGCTTCTTTAGTCTATCAACATTTGACCGATGTCTAGTAAGTGTATTAGATTGGCTAGTAATATAGCAAAATATAGGTTAAAATCCCAAATATCGTACCCAAGGGAATATGGATTGCTAAGGTTAATATCTATGCATGAATTAATAAATCTGAGATTATTTCCCAATGTTTTTGATTTAAGAACTAAGTAAATAATTAACTAAAATAAAAACTAAAATTAGACAAACATGAATTAAACACAAAGCAATAACTGAAATACTCTTGCTAAAGGAACTATCCATCTCAACTTCCATTGTAATGACTCAATAACAAAAGTAACACATGTGATTATGGGAAAACCATAAAAATAAAGCCTGATATCTTGAATCAAGAATATCTTTCTTAAATATCAAATTCCCTGTTTAAGGATAATTTAACACTTAGCATAAAAATCTAGTTTTAACTTCTTAAACATTCATTAAACTCTTTTTCAAGTAAATTCAACTTCAATTTATTCTTAGTTCCTCCTTTCTCAGTATTAACCAATATTACCAATACACAATTACCTCAAAATCAGAAAACAATCATGCATTAAAACTAAAGAATTAATTTAAGAACATGAAAATCATACATTATGCTTAAATCAATTCTTAGTTATTAAACCAATAAACTAATAACCAATCTTAACATAATCAAAGATAAGAATCTACTTAAAACTAAGAAATAATCAAACTTCATTGAATTAAAGCACAACTAAGTTATTGCAATAAAAGACTAAGGGTTCAAGTTTCCCTTGGCAAAAGAGAAGAAAATTACTTACCAAACATGATGAAAATAAAAGAACAATTAAAATAAAGATAATTGCAAACTAATAAAAATAGAAAATAGAGCTAAACTATTATACAAAATTTAACTAAAGAAAGTTTAAACTAAAACTAAAGAAACGATAGTAGTAAAGAGGTTTGCTCTCTACATCTCATTAGCTCTCTACATTTCATTAGCTTCCCTTTTCTTTGGTGTTTTGGTGCCCTTTTATAGCTGAATTAAGCTGCCACAAGAAGAAATTATATGCCTTGAAACTTCCTAATCCAAGTAGCAGAAGACTTCCTATTCAGTTGATAACAAGCTTCCTCTTCTAGTTAGGAAAAGACTTCCAATTTAGTCGAACAACCTTGAACCAGTAGAATAGAATTTTGAATATACCAAATCAAACGAATTGCAATTTTAATTAAAACCCCATTCTATAGAATTAGAAATGACTCCACCGAATGCTCCTTGCTAATTTTTCTCACGATTTGGTAGAATGTAGAACTGATTCTACCAAATGCTCTTTGTTTCCCTTATTTAAAGGGCCATTCGGTAGAATTAAAAAGTGATTCCATCGAATGGTCCTCTTCTGGACTAAACCATGCTTAATTCTTTTTTCTTTCATACTAAACTTGATAAAATCTCATTTTAGTCCTTCAATTTCTTCTTTTCTCTTCAATTAAGGCCCTAAAAACACCAATAGACTCAATTAAGACCTTAAATTGCAAATTAAACAAATTAAACTCTAGATTAACTAAAATACTATAAAACTAACGCAATAAACCAACTAAAAAGACTAAAAAAACATTGTAGAATGCACACTTATCAACATTGATTTTGGATATACTTCATCTTAGCTTATGTAACCTAGAGCTTTTGATTTTGAGTTATTCCTTTGCTCACTCTAGCTTTAGTGGTTTAATTCTCAAGGTGTCTTTTGATGGTTGAAAGTTAGCCTTAGATTGACTTTTGGTCGAGACTAACTCAAAAAGGGAACTTGGTTCTTTCAAAGTGTCCTTTGGTGGTTAAAAAGTTGGTCTTAGATTGACTTTTGGTCGAGACTAACTTAAAAAGAAAGGGACCTTTGAAACTTAGTTCCAATGGGCTATATTTGGAATGGTTAAAAATTAGTTCTTGATTGGTTTTATCAAAACCAACCTAGAAAGGATTTTTATGACTTAGTTCTGATAGGTTACATTGTGGTTATCTTGAGAGGGAATGATAAAGAATTAAAGTTTTGTGGGCTTCTTAAGAAAACAAACGAGCTAAGGTGCTAACTCGGGTCTAGGCAAAGACTCTTTCTTCTTTTTTTCTTTTTTTCTTTTTTTCTTTTTTTTTTCTCTTTTTGTTTATCTTTTTTCATTCTGTCACCTTAGGAGTCGTAGTAGATGCAAGCAAGATGTCTTATTTCCTAAGATTAAATGAAACTTGCGTATATTGAATCAATGTCTTGGAAATGTTATGATTATTGCCATGTATGATGCAAATAAATAAGATGTTGCAAGCATAAGGAAAACTAGTTTTATTAACATAATCAAAGAGAAAAGTTCATTGTTCAAAGACACTTGTTAAATAAATAAAAACTACTACTTAGGTCCTCTATGATGCTCGTATAGTGGTCAATGATCATTGTGGCTTTTCTATCTCTTTTTAGGGTTATAAATTTGCTTGCTGTCATGATGTCTTGAATTTGATACCTTAGGATTTGGCAATCAATAGTCAAATGGCCAGTATGTTGATGAAAAGCATAAAATTGATCTAATCTGTAATTAATGAGCTAAGATCCCTAGGCGATACATATGGTAAAGGTGGCAACTTTCTTTCTTTGACTAGTCAGTTAAAAACCCAAGATAAAGTTTTATGTAGGTTAGAATACTGCCTCTGAGCCGCTATGGTGGCTGACACACCTCTTGTCCTTCAGATGCCTCTGTTATTACCAGTACTAGCCCCAACAACATCACAATCTTACTAGTTGTTCTAACCACTCTTTCTCTTAGCTAGATATTCTTCTTCAGCTTCAATTGTAATGTCCTTAAGGGATTCCCAACCCCTTCATTTTTTAACCCATCTCTTAAATATGGACTTGCATTTATGATGAAAAGTCTAATTTGATTAGGAGTGTCATGCTTGTGCTTCTTCTCTATTACTCTATTTCTCTATCAAGTTATGTACTCGTGGAAAGATTTTTCAGGCTTTTACTAAAGGAGCTCTAAGTCATTTAAGGTTACCTCCATCCGAGTACTGCAGTCATATTGTTTCAAGAATTCCTTTTTAGAAGGTCTCAATCATCTTTGGTCTTGTGATCTAACTCGTGATACCAATCAATGGTTGCTCTCACTAAGCTAAGGAAGAAGTATTCTACCTTTTACTTCTTTGATAACATGGTTTCCTTCATCACAAGAGTGTATTACTTAATGTGTGTTAAAGGTCTAATGTACCATCAAACTTGGGCAATTCAAGCATCTCAAACTTCTGGGACAATAGCTCTTCATTATCTAAATCTAGATCTTATAGGTTGATCCCCTTACTAGTTGATATCAAGTGAGCCATTGCCTCAAGTTTCTCCTTTGACTTCTTCAAGGTAGCATTTTCAACCTCAGGGCTCTTATCCTTTGTCATGAGAAGCTCATCCTCTTCAGGGGCAGGCATATTGTTTCATCTTTGCTCAACACCTGTCGAAGAAGTACCTACAATAGTGTTTGGCTCTACTTGGTTTGGGATAGGAGCTGAAGGTGGAACAAATAAACCCCCAAACATGGCCGACATTCTCTCTTCAAACTCCTAAAACCTCTAGTCCAACCTTCCATCTAGCTTATTAGATGCTTATGGTGTATTGGCCCTTTCTTACTCGGTGCAAATTCAGAACTGCCCCTTAAAACACTTGGATGAATAGCTTATGATGGATGCACAAAGTCAATGGTTAGAATGATGCATGATGATGTACAATGATATATATATGATGCATGAATGCATAAACATGTTAGGTGTCAATCACAACCACATATAAGCATATAAATAGCTTTTTAACCTTATTACTCCCACATAGGAAGTTGTGTAGTCAACCTAGGTAAGCTTAGCCTATGGGTCAACGAGGAACCCCATGGACGCGTATGGTGCACAGTTGAAAACTGGAAGCATAACCTTTCTAAATTAAAAGCATAGGCATATGAGTTTTGGCCATTATGTATTTAAACAGTCCAAATAAAAAGGGTTGGACCTACTGGTTATGCAACCTTTGATTAGTACCCACCTAATTTAATTGGATTTATTCAACACATAAAGGCCCATATAGCAAGTAAGAATCCATTAGGGTTATACAACCTAGGGGAAGTTGCTATTGTCATTACATGGGCTTGTAGTTAGGTGATAAAACTTTAGGGTTACCTAAGCATGGTCCCTACCAATAAGTCTAGCTCATCACAAGCATAACAACCAATGGGTCACCATTTTATACACCAATTGGTGCTAGACTTGGGCTGGTAGGTCTCCTTAACACTACTCCACATTGAGTAAACGTAAGGTGTGCTTTAGGATAGTACCGGAGCTAAAATATGGATGTCTAACTTATTCTAAGGCTTTAGCATTAATGCATAAAGGAAATTTTGAAAAGAGAGAGGATTAATAATAAAAAAAACCCAATTATAAATAACTTAACCGAGATGATTTAGGAGTAAAGTCTCTTAGTCCCTAGTGGAGGTGCCACTGTGATGTACGTTGGAGCCCTATTCAACTCTGGTTGGGTCCTCCAAGGCCCGCTTTTAGGGTCCAAGACTGGAGAGGCTCACTATAACTCATAAGCTCAATTTATTGTTAATGGTCAACCTAAAAGGCATCTAATGTGGGCTTAAAAGGCAAATATCATAGAGTTTCCACCCGATAAAATGTTGAAAAATGAATCTCAACCTTTTGATGCTCAAATAGAGATTGGTGTTCGGGACATCACTATTACTTGGCACCTCGGTTAGGTGTTGTTTTATAATTGGGTTTTAATATTAATTGTAATGGCCTTAACACCGGATCAGCCGTGAACAGTGCTTTCCGATGATAAATAGTTCTTTCCAAGCTCGAAAGGACACCCGAAAGTCAAAAATATTTTATTGGACCATCAGAAAGTATTGGTCATGGGGAGTTTGGGGTTGAAATTTGAAGTAAAATTGAGGTCAAATGGGCCTCAAAAGGTCAAAAATACGAAAAAGGTAGAGAGTCAATTTCCTTGGTAAGGAAGGTAACTTGATTTTACATAAATAATTAAAAATAGTAAACGAACTCCGAAAATTGTTAGATTTTGCATATCTACATGAATTTTTATGTAGAATATTTTAGTGATGAGAATGGAATTTTTCGATGACACCGGTAGTTGTCGAATAGGATTGATAAGTTTGAATCGGATCGATAACGGACTCCGATTGAGCCAAAAATTTGCATGCTAGCTATTTTTGATGTGATAAAATTGATGGAATTATTTTTGAAGTGAATTGAAATGAGAAAGATAGAGAAATTGGTTTGGGCCTTAAATAGCCTAAAATGGGCTTTAATTTGTAATTGGGCTAAGCCCATTGATTAAGCCCACATTTAGGCCCAAATGAGAGGTATTTATAGGAAGACAATTTGGATAATTTTTTAGATTTTGTTGGCTTTCTCTCCCTCTCCTTGTGTTGGCCGAACCATTGCTCTCTACATTCTCTCTTTGATTTCTTCTTCTTCTTTCACTTCAAATCTCTCATAACTTCCAACATAACAACCAAAGTTCCATCTCTCTAGATTACCCTAGTAGCCTCAATCAAGTGGTTTGAGTAAAGGAAGGCTAGAAATCAAGTGGATAAAGAAAATAGGGTAAACTGGAACTTGAGAAATTTATGGGTTTAAATTAATTCTTTAGTATTTTTCCATGGATTTTGAGGTGTAGTTTATGATTATGAGCTTGAATTTATCATTTGAGAACAAAAAAAAGGAAGGTGAAGGAAGAGTTTCAAAGGATAAGGGCAAAGAGAAGGAAGGCTAGGCACTCTTGATCAAGATTAATTGGTATGTGGCTAATATATCTAAGTATTTTCTATTTTAATGAACTAATTTCGTTTATTTAATTGAGAAAAAAATTGCTAAATTGTTTAATTAATGACATTGAGATAGGGTAAATAAATTTGGGACATAATTGATGATATGTGCACAATTAGAATGAAGAAAAATAATTTTTAAGGTTATGCTAACATGATGGCCGAATTTTTTCCTAAGAGAAATATAGTGATTTTTACATTAAAATGATAATTAATAGCCTAAATTAATTATAAATGTCATATTTAGCATCCATGAATTTTTATATGATTTATGGAAATTTTTAACGCTTGGTAATGAGTTATGGAAGTAGTGAAAATGAGAAATTATAAGGAAATAAGGCATAAATTAAGTTTATATAGGTAATAGATATGAAATAATGTGTAAATAAATTGTTAGAGAATTTATCTATATTATATGAATAAATGAGAAATAAAATATTAATTATGTACAAGGAAAAATATTGAATTATTGGAAAATAATTCAATAAAAATAAGGAAAGGTGATAAGAAATGTGAAAAGTGTGCATATAAAATTTTTAAGAAATTTATATGAAATATTAAAGCATTTTTGAAATAAATTGTGTAATATGTATAAGTAAAAGTATATACAGTAATGCCCTTAGAAATAATCAAACAGTAAAGACTAGCTCAGGATATAATTGGCTGGCTATAGGGATATCTCTGTACCGCGGTGTAAGTCATGACGACTTGCTATGCTATGGATTGGATATCTGATCACCATGGCTACTCTGTATTTGTTCTCTACTCTGTGAGAATTGGCCCTCTAAGGGTTATTTCATTATCTTTGTTGTGGCTCTGTGGGGTCCACGTCCCGTGTATCCGGTTTGGAATTTTCTGCCGGGTCAGAACTAGGGGCATAATGAAAATGATATGATAAAATGTGAAAGAGAAGTGAAAAATGTTAATTAAAAGTGAAAAAGGACTAATTTGAAAGAAAAATAAAGTTTAGGGGCAAAATCATAATTTTTCCTAAAAGAGTAAAAATTAAGCAAACTAATTAGGAATTGTTTAATTAAGGATAAAATAGTCAATTAATGGTTAAAATAAGTTAAAATAAAATTTTATAGTCAATAAGGATTAAAATATAATTTTGCATAAAAATACTTAACTAAGTGTAAAATTAAGGTTAAGTACCTTAATTAATAGCTTAAATGTTAAAAAGAAGCATAAAAAGGCTAAATTCCTAATTTAACGAGAAAAAGGGGACTAAATTAATAAAAAGATACAAGTTTGAATTAAATGTATAACTTTGATAATAAATACGTTTTGATGAATAAAAGTGTATTAGAAATTTAAAATGTTAATTGAAAAGAAAAATGTTAATTGAGTTTGCTTGAAAGATTAAAATGGAGAATTTTTGCATAATGAGACTTTTTAGGTGGGGTTTTGGAAATATTTAGATTATTAGTCACCATTGGGCATGTCAAGTGCAGCACGTAGTTATGACTACGTGTAGGTTTGCACGAGCGGGAGCAAGAATATTCTCTAAAGTATTTCTTTTGATTAAAGTGGAGTTTTGAAATTTTGTGGCATGTATATATATAAGCATAATACTTATGGTTTTGTATGTTGTAATTAAACTCATTGGAGTTGTTATTTTGTACTGTAATATGTCATATCTTGTGATGTAAAGTGAGACCTTTTTGGTGTAATGGAATGTATGTGAAATATTTAGATGAATTGTTAAGAAATTAGAAGGCTTAAGATGATATTATATGACTATTGTGCCTCTGAGAGGCTGTGGATATTGTTTGCTTTTTAGGGGGTTAGGGAAATATATAGCCGTTATATTGCCAAAATTTTATTAAGTGAATAGTAAATTAGACAGTTATAGGTCATCGGCGGATCATTATTTATATAAGTATAAGATTATGATTTGAAAGAATAAGTTGAAAAAAAAATTTCGGTCTGCGGTGTACCGGAATAGTGTTAGGTGTTATAAGGGCGTTACATTTTGTGGTATCAGAGCAAAGGCTTAGACGATTCTAAGATTGGAGTGGGTACAATGTTTGATATAAATTTATTATATACATGCCAATTGTTATTTTGAAAAGTTGTTTTGGAATTAATGTATTCTTGCTTCCTTTTTTTATAGTGAAAAGATGTCTGGAGAGCCGAGTCGCAAGCTTGGAGATAATAGGAGTAAGGCTTCAGGTAATATGGGGCAGTAGGAGGTCCCACACCAGCAGGCACCTCCACCAGTAGTGCCTCCTCCACCTCCTCCTCCTCAGCTAGATTTTCTTAATTTGATGTCAAACTATATCCAACAACGCCTCTAGACTGCACAAGCTGAAGCACCACCCCCAGTGATACAGGTTCAGCCGCCTGCTCCGCTTAGAAGGAAGCCTATTTTGGAGCAGTTGAAAAGATTAGGAGCTGAGGATTTTTCAGGTCAGGATCCTTTGATGCCAGCAGCTGTAGAGGCATGGTTGTTTAAAATAAAGAGGTTATTTGAAATCATCCACAGTCCATTGGAGGAGAAGTTTGAGGATATCATTGCTTTACTGCAAGGACCAACGTTCATCTGGTGGGATTCTGTTAGGAGGCATACACTTGTAGATCATCTGAACTGGCAGTTCTTTATTGACCAGTTTGAGAAGAAATACATTGGGGCTGAGTAAAAGATTTCTATGCAGGATGCCTTTTGGAGGCTGAGACAGGAAAATTGTACAGTGGTTGAATATGATAGAGAGTTTGAGCGCTTATTTGGATGAGGGCTTGGTTACAGAAGAAAGGTTATGTCAGCATTTTGAAAAAGGACATACTGAGCTGAAACAAATTATTGGGGCCCAGCATTACCCTAATCTGCGGTCCAAGATTGATGTAGCTCTTAAGTTAGAAACTACTCAAGCTGAGCAAGCAGAGAGGTAGTCCCGATTTCAACAGAAGAGGAAGCAGGGACGAAGTAGTGGCAAGCTTGGACAAAGTAAAAAGCAGAATGGTCAGCAGGCACCTTAGGGTCACCCACCAGCAGGCAGGGGTCAGGGTAGTGCTTCCCGTGGAAATCTACAACCACCACTACTTCTAGTGCACCTAAAGGCAATGATAGAGTGACACCAGTTTTGTGTGATCATTGTGGGAAGACACATTCTGGGGAGTGCAGATTGCTAACTAGAACTTGTTTTAGATTGGGTCCCGAGAGCATCGTATCAAAGACTGTCCTTTGCAGCAGACTGCTCCAGCCGCCTCACCAGCATCTGGCACAGGGTCATCAGCTCCACGAGGACGTGGTAGGGGAGCAACCCCTAATACTTCAGCTTCTAGACCAGTTGGCCAGTCTTCGTAGGGACAGAGGCGATCAAGGGGACAGACCTATGCTATCAGAGCCCAAGAAGAGGAGGATGCTCTTGATGTGATTATGGATAAGTTTATTCTACTATTTGATTCAGTATATGCTTTGATTGATCCTGGTTCCACACACTCTTACATTAGCACAGAACTGGCACAGGGTAAAGGGATGAAAGAGTCCTACTTGGACAAGGATATCTTGGTGAGTAATCCTCTGGGGCATAGTGTGGTAGTGAATAAGGTTTATAGACAGTGTCCTATCGGTGTCCAGGGACATGTATTCCCAGCAAATCTCATTGAATTGCCCTTCCGAGAGTTCAACTTGATTCTGGGGATGGATTGGCTATCCACCCACCAAGCGACTATTGACTGTAAAAGGAAAAGGGTCACTTTACAGCTTCAGAATGATGATGACATTACTATTATGGGTGTGAGATCTAATTTTCTGTTTGATGTGATATCCGCTACTGCAGCAAAAAGATTGATCAGAAAAGGCTATGATACATATTTGTGTTATGCAGTTGGGTGAAGAAAGACAGCTTAAAGGTGTCAGATGTACCTACTATTAGGGAGTTCCGGGATGTGTTCCTTAATAAGCTTCTAGGATTACCACTTGACAGAGAGGTGGAATTTTCCATTGATGTCACTCCCGGTACTGCTCCCATTTCTACTGTTCATATAGAATAACACCTGCAGAATTGAAAGAATTGAAGATTTAGCTTCAGGAGTTGCTTGATAAGGGGTTTATCTGACCCAGTACTTCTCCTTGGGGAGCACCTGTCCTATTTGTAAAGAAAAAGGATGGGACTCTCTGACTGTGCGTTGATTATCGACAACTGAATAAAGTGACTATAAAGAACATATATCCCCTCCCTCGCATCGAAGACTTGTTTGACCAGCTTAAAGGAGCAGGTGTTTTCTTCAAAATCGATCTGAGGTCGGGTTATTACCAGATGGGGCTTAAGGAAGCAGATGTACCTAAGATTGCTTTTAGGACCAGGTATGGCCACTATGAGTTCTTGGTCATGCCATTTGGGCTTACAAATACACCAATGTCTTTCATGGATTTGATGAATAGAGTTTTCCACCCCTACTTGGATCAGTTTGTGGTGGTCTTCATCTACGATATTCTGGTGTATTCAAGGACACCAGAAGATCATGATATGCACTTGAGGATTGTGCTACAGACTCTGAGAGAGAAACAACTGTATGCCAAATTCAGCAAATGTTCTTTTTGGCTGAATAAGGTATCTTTTCTAGGTTATGTCATATCTGCAGAGGGCATCAAAGTGGATCCTTCAAAGATTGAGGCAATCCTTCAGTGGAAGCCACCCAAGAATGTGACTGAAGTTCGGAGTTTTCTGGGTTTAGCCGGGTATTATAGGAGATTTATCAAAGGCTTTTCCACCATTGTAGTTCCCGTGACACGATTGCTATAGAAAAATGTTAAATTTGCATGGACTGACAAGTGCCAAGAATGCTTTGAGAAGCTAAAGACTATGTTGACAGAAGCTCCTATCCTTACTCAACCTGAGTCAGGCAAGGATTTTGCGATCTACAGTGATGCTTCGAAGAATGGTTTAGGCTGCGTTCTGATGCAGGAAGGCAAGGTGATTGCTTATGCCTCCCGGCAACTCAAGACTCATGAGAAAAACTATCCTACTCATGATTTAGAGTTAGCAGCCATTGTTTTTGCATTAAAGATTTGGAGGCATTACTTGTATGGTGAGAAATGCTATATTTATTCTGATCATAAGAGTTTGAAATATTTGCTTACCCAGAAAGAACTCAACCTCAGACAAAGATGCTGGTTATAGTTGATTAAAGACTATAATTATTATATCGACTACCATCCAGGGAAAGCAAATGTAGTGGCTGATGCGCTCAGTAGGAAATTTATGTCAGGTAATTTTAGTGCTTTTGAATGAACTTGTATAAGGCATTGATAAGTGTAAATGATTAATAGTAATTTTTGCAGCTCTTCGGGCAATGAACACTAGCTTAAGTTTGGTAGCAGATGGAGCTATAGTAGCTGAACACGAGTTAAACAAGACTTTGTGCATAAAGTGAAAGCGGCTCAAACGGAAGATGACTAGCTAATGACTATTGTAAACAAGCTTCAACATAGCAGTGAAAGTGACTATTCATTGTCTAGTGATGGAAGCCTTTGTTATGAAGGAAGACTTTATGTGCCAGCTTAGGAAGATTTGAAGAAAGAGATTCTAATAAAAGCACACCATAGTAGCTATGCCATGCACCCTGGAAGTAACAAGATGTACCAAGATTTGAAAGCCTACTATTGGTGGCCAGGTATGAAGCGTGATGTGACTAAATTCGTGGGTAAATGTCTGATATGTCAACAGGTGAAAGCAGAACATCAGGTTCCTTCTGGACTACTTCAACCACTTGTTATTTTGGAATGAAAAAAGGATCAAGTGACCATGGATTTTGTGACTGGCTTACCTGTGACTCTGAGAAAACATAATGCTATCTGGGTAATTATTGATCGGCTCACTAAATCTGTTCATTTCTTACCAGTACGGATGGATTATTCCTTAACCATGCTGGCAGAGATTTATATCGGGGAAGTGGTTAGGTTACATGGAGTGCCTACTTTGATTGTTTCTAACAGGGATCCTAGGTTTACATCTCATTTCTGGAATAGCTTACAGGATGCTCTAGGTACCAGACTTCACCTCAGCACATCTTTTCACCCTTAGACTGATGGCCAGTCCGAGCGAGTGATTTAGATATTAAAGGATATGCTTAGATGCTGTGTTCTTGATTTTGGCACCAACTAGGAAAAGCATTTTCCCTTGGCTGAGTTTGCATACAACAATAGCTACCAGTCCAGTTTGAAAATGGCACCTTTTGAAGCGTTATATGGTAGGAAGTGTAGAACTCCATTATTCTAGACAGAACTGAGTGAGAAGAAGCTATTAGGCTCAGATTTGATCTGTGATTTAGAAGAGAAAGTTCAAATTATTAAAAGTCGCTTGAAAGAAGCAATGGACCGTCAAAAATCATATGTAGATATGAAGAGAAAGGATATTGAGTTTCAGGTCGGAGACAAAGTTTTTCTGAAAGTATCTCCGTGGAAGAAAGTTCTGAGGTTTGGCAAGAAGGGCAAGTTGAGCCCTAGATTTATAGGTCCATATGAGGTACTTCAACGAGTGGGTCTCGTGGCTTACAAGTTGAAACTGCCATTTGCTTTGGAGAAGATACATGATGTCTTCCATGTGTCTATGTTACGTAGATATAGGTCTGATCCGAGTCATGTGATAGCACCAGAAGAGATACAGGTTCAGACTGACATAAGCTATGAGGAAAGACCAGTAAAGATTTTGGCTAGGGAAGTCTGACAACTTCGGAATAAATAGATTCCATCGGTGAAAGTCCTGTGGCATCACCATATGTGGAAGAAGCGACGTGGGAACCTGAGGCAACCATGAGATAGCAGTATCCTCTACTCTTCAGTTTAGGTAAATTTCGAGGACGAAATTTATTTTAGTAGGGGAGAAATGTAATGGCCTCAACACCGGGTCAGCCGTGAACAGTGCTTCCCGATGGTGAATAGTGCTTTTTGGGCCCGAAAGGACACCCAAAAGTCAAAAATATTTTATTGGATCATCAGAAAGTATTGGTTGTGGGGAGTCCGAGGTTGAAATCTGAAGTAAAATTGAGGTCAAATAGGCATCCAAAGGTCAAAAATACGAAAATGTAGCGAATCAATTTTCCTAGTAGGGAAAGTGACTTGATTTTGCATAAATAATTAAAAATATTAAATGAACTCCAAAAATTGCCATATTTTCTATGCCTACATGAATTTTTGTGTAGAATATTTTAGTGATGAGAATGAAATTTTTCAGTGACACCGGCAATTGTGCAAAAAAAAATCCATTTATTGCTACCTATTACAACTCTAAAATAAAATGAATCTAAAATAAAGTTAAGTAAAATGAATAACTAAATAAACAATTAAAATAAATTATGAAGAACAAGGTCCAGTAGCAATTCACGCCCTCTGAGGATCTCTAAAGAGTCCCAAGCAAATAAATGTTAAATAATAAAAAAAGAAAATAAATGGTTAGTTTTGTAATTAAATAAAAATAAATACAAAGGTAAAATGAATAGTTACGTATTCTCGACTGGTGATTAAGCATGCAAGACATTCAAGGCACATAAAACAAGGTTAAAATAACATTTAATAATGTAATTAAACACATAAATCATAACAATATAAAGAAAGCACATCAAATATCAAGAAATAAGCCAAATAGAGGCCATCGATGGCTTAAAGCTAGCAACAGACGGCCAAAGTAAACGAGGAGGAGGAACGAAAAGAGGTCCCCACATCATCCCACCTGTCGTCATAAAAAATGGGTGTTTGTGGGGGCTTTTTCTCGTTTTTCACATAAGAGATAGACAAGAAATATAGAAAATAGGGCAGATCGGCAAATCTAAAACCAAGACTTAAACACGCATATTTCTACATCCTAATCATGCAATAACTAATCCTAAAATATCAAAACATATTTGAAACATGGTAGAACAGTAAAATGACATGAAAATAGAATTTAAATATGAGAGAGAAGCATGCATAAATGTAGAAAAAATGCCTAACATGCAATTCTATACACATTTAGCAGAATCAAATCAATGCGGCAAAACCTAAATTACGAACAAACAAATGAACAACATAAAAGCTTAAACCATGGCAAAACCAAATACATTAAATTAAGGCATTTAATTTATTAACATGAGTCTAGAAAGAGAAAGAAGTAACCCGAAATATTACCCTTAAGGAAGTGATTTCTATTATGTAACTCCAAAAAGTTCAACCTTGGAATTCTAGATCCAATGATCTTCATGTTTGGAAAAAAATGTGTTTTGTGTGTGGAGAAGAGATTTTCATAAGCTCTATATTATTCTTGAGAGCAAAAATGGAGAGCTCTATCTTAAGAAATAATGGCTACATTTTTTTCCAAGTGTTCTCCCTTTTTGGATCTAGGCTTTTTTTCTTTAAGTACCAAGGAAAGAGTTAGAAGTTGTTTCTAACTCTAACTACCTTCAAATCTGCCTTCAAAATCCCCCCAAATCTTGCTAGAAATATGATCCCTAAAGATCAATTTTTTGACCTAGTTTGAAAACGTGGGAATTCTAGAAAAAAAACCTATAGATGGGCATCTATGAGTATCAAACGGGCATCTATAGAAGTGTCCACAAACAACCAAAATAGGTCATCTATTTGGGATGGCTAGCACGTAAGAGGTCATAGATGGGTGTTTGTTAATGACAGACAGATGTCTATCTCTAAAAAGCTTTATTTTTGAAGATTTTTCAAACTTATTTTTATGCCCTAGAAATCAAAGGTTAAAACTCAAAATATTTTTAAAAAGCTCGTGAAAATCACGGACAGAACCCAAAGTTTATGCTTTTCATTGGAAATATAAAAATTCCTTATCATTATATAACTTTGATCTATGCTATCTTAGGACTTGGTGTCTACAATTGCCCCCAAATTTGGGAAACTTAGTGCACTAGTGCCCAAGTAAGCCAAAATTACTAAGTTCACTAAAATTCAGAGTAAAAGAAAAAGACACATACCTAAGGTAGTGAAACTCTAAAAGACTGACTTTCTAAAGAGTTAAAGACTCCTGGTTAAAGGTTTCCTATAGAAAAAGTCTGGGATTTTGCCTATAAGTTAGGTACTAGTTTCACTTGTAAGTTAGGCTTTGGGCTTTTACTTATGAGTTAAGTTTTTGGTGTTTTGCCTATGAGTTAGGATTCAAGCTTTTAGATGTGAATTAGGATTTGGTTATACCTATGAGTTAGGCTTTTAGTGTTTCACCTGTGAGTTAGGATTTGGGCTTTTACTTATGAGTTAGGCTTTTGGGGTTTTCCTTGTAAGTTAGGCTTTTGTGGTTTCACCTGTGAGTTAAGATTTGTGCTTTACTTGTGAGTTAGGCTTTGGTTTTGCTTGTGAGTAAGGTTGTGGTTTTCTATCCTGTTATAGGATTCTTTTTGTGTGGTTACTATTGTAGAAGGGATAGTGTCTGTCTCAATAATATGTCAAGTTTGCAGTAAGTGTGCTTCATAGCTTGCTTTTTATTGACTTCAGCATTTGGTGTCCTATTCATAGGTGATTTCTCTTCTTCCCTATATATTACATATATACAAAACATTGTACGTGTGTGAGCTTGAGCATATGACTTATATGAAGGGTTATGCAGGTGGATGCATGTAAAAATGCACTAACTAGGTTCCAAGAAGTTGAGGGGTATGCTGAGGGTATGGCTTGGCCATTACTTTCTCATAGGTGCTCCTTTGGAGATCTATCTTTAGATTTTTTTGCTTTGCCTAATTTTGAGCTCTCTATACTATGTGATGTCTATAGAGGAGTTTGAAAAAGTGCTGGCTTAGCTTTTTCTCTATGCCTTAGGGGTTTCTTGATTATTCACATAGGGCGTGATTCTGTGTTTGCCATTTCATATGGGAGAATCATGCCCCCCTACTTGAGAGGTTTCACAACCAACTGCAAATGTACCTCTTTTGCCCCTTGGGATTTTAAGTTGCCCATATGAAGGGAAGTTATTTTAGGCTTTCCTTTTGTCACAACCCCTTATTTCTTCAATGCCTATAGTTATTGTTTGAAGGTAGTGTGCCCTTTGTGGGTTTTTACACTAGCTTTTTTCAGTAGGAAATACGTCCTGTTAGGGATTTTCACATAACCCTATGCCTTCTTTTTGCCTAGAATGGACCCAACCCAAACTAGCATCTTTTATTTTTCTTCTTTTTCTTTATTTTTTTTGTAAGACAAACTGCCTGTTTTAAGGTTTTCACCCTATCTCTTCACCTAATTTTGTTTAGAGAGCTAGTTAGGGTAATTATCTCTAACGGCCTATATTTTTTCCCTGTACGTGCCATACGTTTCCCTTGATTGGTTAATTTCATGTTTAATGTATGTGTTCTTATATACATGCATCTTATGGCAATAATAATAAGCAGAACCAACTTGTAATGTAATGACATAGGTTTTACCCAATCTCGAGGAGACATCTTGTGTGCATCCGATTCCTATTATCAATAAGCCCTTTCGGGGTTTTTTGATTAAATATTTTCTCTCAATCCCCTAATTTTTTATTAGGGCTCCTTTTTACAGTTTTCATCCAAGCGAAGTGCCCAATTTTAGCAAGGCTACCTTTTTTTTATTCTTGATGCATGGACTTCTCTCTTTTTCTTCTTTTTTTATGAGTTTTTGCCTTGGAAGCTTCTTTAGTCTATCAACATTTGACCGATGTCTAGTAAGTGTATTAGATTGGCTAGTAATATAGCAAAATATAGGTTAAAATCCCAAATATCGTACCCAAGGGAATATGGATTGCTAAGGTTAATATCTATGCATGAATTAATAAATCTGAGATTATTTCCCAATGTTTTTGATTTAAGAACTAAGTAAATAATTAACTAAAATAAAAACTAAAATTAGACAAACATGAATTAAACACAAAGCAATAACTGAAATACTCTTGCTAAAGGAACTATCCATCTCAACTTCCATTGTAATGACTCAATAACAAAAGTAACACATGTGATTATGGGAAAACCATATAAATAAAGCCTGATATCTTGAATCAAGAATATCTTTCTTAAATATCAAATTCCCTGTTTAAGGATAATTTAACACTTAGCATAAAAATCTAGTTTTAACTTTTTAAACATTCATTAAACTCTTTTTCAAGTAAATTCAACTTCAATTTATTCTTAGTTCCTCCTTTCTCAGTATTAACCAATATTACCAATACACAATTACCTCAAAATCAGAAAACAATCATGCATTGAAACTAAAGAATTAATTTAAGAACATGAAAATCATACATTATGCTTAAATCAATTCTTAGTTATTAAACCAATAAACTAATAACCAATCTTAACATAATCAAAGATAAGAATCTACTCAAAACTAAGAAATAATCAAACTTCATTGAATTAAAGCACAACTAAGTTATTGCAATAAAAGACTAAGGGTTCAAGTTTCCCTTGGCAAAAGAGAAGAAAATTACTTACCAAACATGATGAAAATAAAAGAACAATTAAAATAAAGATAATTGCAAACTAATAAAAATAGAAAATAAAGCTAAACTATTATACAAAATTTAACTAAAGAAAGTTTAAACTAAAACTAAAGAAACGATAGTAGTAAAGAGGTTTGCTCTCTACATCTCATTAGCTCTCTACATTTCATTAGCTTCCATTTCCTTTGGTGTTTTGGTGCCCTTTTATAGCTGAATTAAGCTGCCACAAGAAGAAATTATATGCCTTGAAACTTGCTAATCCAAGTAGCAGAAGACTTCCTCTTCAGTTGATAACAAGCTTCCTCTTCTAGTTAGGAAAAGACTTCCAATATAGTCGAACAACCTTGAACCAGTAGAATAGAATTTTGAATATACCAAATCAAACGAATTGCAATTTCAATTAAAACCCCATTCTATAGAATTAGAAATGACTCCACCGAATGCTCCTTGCTAATTTTTCTCACGATTTGGTAGAATGTAGAACTGATTCTACCAAATGCTCTTTGTTTCCCTTATTTAAAGGGCCATTCGGTAGAATCAAAAAGTGATTCCACGGAATGGTCCTCTTCTGGACTAAACCACGCTTAATTCTTTCTTCTTTCATACTAAACTTGATAAAATCTCATTTTAGTCCTTCAATTTCTTCTTTTCTCTTCAATTAAGCCCCTAAAAACACCAATAAACTCAATTAAGACCTTAAATTGCAAATTAAACAAATTAAACTCTAGATTAACTAAAATACTATAAAACTAACGCAATAAACCAACTAAAAAGACTAAAAAAACATTGTAGAATGCACACTTATCAACATTGATTTTGGATATACTTCGTCTTAGCTTATGTAACCTAGAGCTTTTGATTTTGAGTTATTCGTTTGCTCACTCTAGCTTCAGTGGTTTAGTTCTCAAGGTGTCTTTTGATGGTTGAAAGTTAGCCTTAGATTGACTTTTGGTTGAGACTAACTCAAAAAGGGAACTTGGTTCTTTCAAAGTGTCCTTTGGTGGTTAAAAAGTTGGTCTTAGATTGACTTTTGGTCGAGACTAACTTAAAAAGAAAGGGACCTTTGAAACTTAGTTCCAATGGGCTATATTTGGAATGGTTAAAAATTAGTTCTTGATTGGTTTTATCAAAACCAACCTAGAAAGGATTTTTATGACTTAGTTCTGATAGGTTACATTGTGGTTATCTTGAGAGGGAATGATAAAGAATTAAAGTTTTGTGGGCTTCTTAAGAAAACAAACGAGCTAAGGTGCTAACTCGGGTCTAGGCAAAGACTCTTTCTTCTTTTTTTCTTTTTTTCTTTTTTCTTTTTTTCTTTTTTTTTTCTCTTTTTGTTTATCTTTTTTCATTCTGTCACCTTAGGAGTCGTAGTAGATGCAAGCAAGATGTCTTATTTCCTAAGATTAAATGAAACTTGCGTATATTGAATCAATGTCTTGGAAATGTTATGATTATTGCCATGTATGATGCAAATAAATAAGATGTTGCAAGCATAAGGAAAACTAGTTTTATTAACATAATCAAAGAGAAAAGTTCATTGTTCAAAGACACTTCTTAAATAAATAAAAACTACTACTTAGGTCCTCTATGATGCTCGTATAGTGGTCAATGATCATTGTGGCTTTTCTATCTCTTTTTAGGGTTATAAATTTGCTTGCTGTCATGTTGTCTTGAATTTGATACCTTAGGATTTGGCAATCAATAGTCAAATGGCCAGTATGCTGATGAAAAGCATAAAATTGATCTAATCTATAATTAATGAGCTAAGATCCCTAGGCGATACATATGGTAAAGTGGCAACTTTCTTTCTTTGACTAGTCAGTTAAAAACCCAAGATAAATTTTATGTAGGTTAGAATACTGCCTCTGAGCCGCTATGGTGGCTGACACACCTCTTGTCCTCCAGATGCCTCTGTTATTACCAGTACTAGCCCCAACAACATCACAATCTTACTAGTTGTTCTAACCACTCTTTCTCTTAGCTAGATATTCTTCTTCAGCTTCAATTGTAATGTCCTTAAGGGATTCCCAACCCCTTCATTTTTAACCCATCTCTTAAATATGGACTTGCATTTATGATGAAAAGTCTAATTTGATTAGGAGTGTCATGCTTGTGCTTCTTCTCTATTACTCTATTTCTCTATCAAGTTATGTACTCGTGGAAAGATTTTTCAGGCTTTTACTAAAGGAGCTCTAAGTCATTTAAGGTTACCTCCATCCGAGTACTGCAGTCATATTGTTTCAAGAATTCCTTTTTAGAAGGTCTCAATCATCTTTGGTCTTGTGATCTAACTCGTGATACCAATCAATGGTTGCTCTCACTAAGCTAAGGAAGAAGTATTCTACCTTTTACTTCTTCGATAACATGGTTTCCTTCATCACAATAGTGTATTACTTTATGTGTGTTAAAGGTCTAATGTACCATCAAACATGGGCAATTCAAGCATCTCAAACTTTTGGGACAATAGCTCTTCATTATCTAAATCTAGATCTTATAGGTTGATCCCCTTACTAGTTGATATCAAGTGAGCCATTGCCTCACGTTTCTCCTTTGACTTCTTCAAGGTAGCATTTTCAACCTCAGGGCTCTTATCCTTTGTCATGAGAAACTCATCCTCTTCAGGGGCAGGCATATTGTTTCATCTTTGCTCAGCACCTGTCGAAGAGGTACCTACAATAGTGTTTGGCTCTACTTGGTTTGGGACAGGAGCTGAAGGTGGAACAAATAAACCCCCAAACATGGCCGACATTCTCTCTTCAAACTCCTAAAACCTCTAGTCCAACCTTCCATCTAGCTTATTAGATGCTTATGGTGTATTGGCCCTTTCTTACTCGGTGCAAATTCAGAACTGCCCCTTAAAACACTTGGATGAATAGCTTATGATGGATGCACAAAGTCAATGGTTAGAATGATGCATGATGATGTACAATGATATATATATGATGCATGAATGCATAAACATGTTAGGTGTCAATCACAACCACATATAAGCATATAAATAGCTTTTTAACCTTATTACTCCCACATAGGAAGTTGTGTAGTCAACCTAGGTAAGCTTAGCCTATGGGTCAACGAGGAACTCCATGGACGCGTATGGTGCACAGTTGAAAACTGGAAGCATAACCTTTCTAAATTAAAAGCATAGACATATGCGTTTTGGCCATTATGTATTTAAACAGTCCAAATAAAAAGGGTTGGACCTACTGGTTATGCAACCTTTGATTAGTACCCACCTAATTTAATTGGATTTATTCAACACATAAAGGCCCATATAGCAAGTAAGAATCCATTAAGGTTATACAACCTAGGGGAAGTTGCTAATGTCATTACATGGGCTTGTAGTTAGGTGATAAAACTTTAGGGTTACCTAAGCATGGTCCCTACCAATAAGTCTAGCTCATCACAAGCATAACAACCAATGGGTCACCATTTTATACACCAATTGGTGCTAGACTTGGGCTGGTAGGTCTCCTTAACACTACTCCACATTGAGTAAACGTAAGACGTGCTTTAGAATAGTACCGGAGCTAAAATATGGATGTCTAACTTATTCTAAGGCTTTAGCATTAATGCATAAATGAAATTTTGAAAAGAGAGAGGATTAATAATAAAAAAAACCCAATTATAAATAACTTAACCGAGATGATTTAGGAGTAAAGTATCTTAGTCCCTAGTGGAGGTGCCACCGTGATGTACGTTGGAGCCCTATTCAATTCTGGTTGGGTCCTCGAAGGCCCGTTTTTAGGGTCCAAGACTGGAGAGGCTCACAATAACTAATAAGCCCAATTTATTGTTAATGGTCAACCTAGAAGGCATCTAATGTGGGCTTAAAAGGCAAATATCATAGAGTTTCCACCCGATAAAATGTTGAAAAATGAATCTCAACCTTTTGATGCTCAAATAGAGATTGGTGTTCGGGACATCACTATTACTTGGCACCTCGGTAGGTGTTGTTTTATAATTGGGTTTTAATATTAATTGTAATGGCCTTAACACCGGATCAGCCGTAAACAGTGCTTTCCGATGATAAATAGTGCTTTCCAAGCTCGAAAGGACACCCAAAAGTCAAAAATATTTTATTGGACCATCAGAAAGTATTGGTCATGAGGAGTTTGGGGTTGAAATTTGAAGTAAAATTGAGGTCAAATGGGCCTCAAAAGGTCAAAAATACGAAAAAGGTAGAGAGTCAATTTCCTTGGTAAGGAAGGTAACTTGATTTTACATAAATAATTAAAAATAGTAAACGAACTCCGAAAATTGTTAGATTTTGCATATCTACATGAAGTTTTATGTAGAATATTTTAGTGATGAGAATGGAATTTTTCGATGACACCGGTAGTTGTTGAATAGGATCGATAAGTTTGAATCGGATCGATAACGGACTCCGATTGAGCCAAAAATTTGCATGCTAGCTATTTTTGATGTGATAAAATTGATGGAATTATTTTTGAAGTGAATTGAAATGAGAAAGATAGAGAAATTGGTTTGGGCCTTAAATAGCCTAAGATAGGCTTTAATTTGTAATTGGGTTAAGCCCATTGATTAAGCCCACATTTAGGCCCAAATGAGAGGTATTTATAGGAAGACAATTTTGATAACTTTTTTAGATTTTGCTGGCTTCCTCTCCCTCTCCTTGTGTTGGCCGAACCATTGCTCTCTACATTCTCTCTTTGATTTCTTCTTCTTCTTTCACTTCAAATCTCTCATAACTTCCAACATAGCAACCAAATTTCCATCTCTCTAGATTACCCTAGTAGCCTCAATCAAGTGGTTTGAGCAAAGGAAGGCTAGAAATCAAGTGGATAAAGAAAATAGGGTAAACTGGAACTTGAGAAATTTATGGGTTTAAATTAATTCTTTAGTGTTTTTCCATGGATTTTGAGTTTATGATTATGAGCTTGAATTTGTCATTTGAGAACAAAAAAAAAGGAAGGTGAAGGAAGAGTTTCAAAGGATAAGGGCAAAGAGAAGGAAGGCTAGGCACTCTTGATCAAGATTAATTGGTATGTGGCTAATATATCTAAGTATTTTCTATTTTAATGAACTAATTTCTTTTATTTAATTGAGAAAAAAATTGCTAAATTGTTTAATTAATGACATTGAGATAGGGTAAATAAAATTGGGACATAATTAATGATATGTGCATAATTAGAATGAAGAAAATTTTAAGGTTATGCTAACATGATGGCCGAATTTTTTCCTAAGAGAAATATAGTGATTTTTACATTAAAATGATAATTACTAGCCTAAATTAATTATAAATGTCATATTTAGCATCCATGAATTTTTATATGATTTATGGAAATTTTTAACGCTTGGTAATGAGTTATGGAAGTAGTGAAAATGAGAAATTATAAGGAAATAAGGCATAAATTAAGTTTATATAGGTAATAGATATGAAATAATGTGTAAATAAATTGTTAGAGAATTTATCTATATTATATGAATAAATGAGAAATAAAATATTAATTATGTACAAGGAAAAATATTGAATTATTGGAAAATAATTCAATAAAAATAAGGAAAGGTGATAAGAAATGTGAAAAGTGTGCATATAAAATTTTTAAGAAATTTATATGAAATATTAAAGCATTTTTGAAATAAATTGTGTAATATGTATAAGTAAAAGTATATACAGTAATGCCTTTAGAAATAATCAAGCAGTAAAAACTAGCTCAGGATATAATTGGCTGGCTATAGGGATATCTCTGTACCGCGGTGTAAGTCATGACGACTTGCTATGCTATGGATTGGATCTCTAATCACCATGGCTACTCTGTATTTGTTCTCTACTCTGTGAGAATTGGCCCTCTAGGGGTTATTTCTTTATCTTTGTTGTGGCTCTGTGGGGTCCACGTCCCGTGTATCTGGTTTGGAATTTTCTGCCAGGTCAGAACTAGGGGCATAATGAAAATGATATGATAAAATGTGAAAGAGAAGTGAAAAATGTTAATTAAAAGTGAAAAAGGACTAATTTGAAAGAAAAATAAAGTTTAGGGGCAAAATCGTAATTTTTCCTAAAAGAGTAAAAATTAAGCAAACTAATTAGGAATTGTTTAATTAAGGATAAAATAGTCAATTAATGGTTAAAATAAGTTAAAATAAAATTTTATAGTCAATAAGGATTAAAATATAATTTTGCATAAAAATACTTAACTAAGTGTAAAATTAAGGTTAAGTACCTTAATTAATAGCTTAAATGTTAAAAAGAAGCATAAAAGGCTAAATTCCTAATTTAACGAGAAAAAGGGGACTAAATTAATAAAAAGATAAAAGTTTGAATTAAATGTATAACTTTGATAATAAATACGTTTTTGATGAATAAAAGTGTATTAGAAATTTAAAATGTTAATTGAAAAGAAAATGTTAATTGAGTTTGCTTGAAAGATTAAAATGGAGAATTTTTGCATAATGAGACTTTTTAGGTGGGGTTTTGGAAATATTTAGATTATTAGTCACCATTGGGCATGTCGAGTGCTCAGCACGTAGTTATGACTACATGTAGATTTGCAGAAGCGGGAGCAAGAATATTCTCTAAAGTATTTCTTTTGATTAAAGTAGAGTTTTGAAATTTTGTGGCATGTATATATATAAGCATAATACTTATGGTTTTGTATGTTGTAATTAAACTCATTGGAGTTGTTATTTTGTACTGTAATATGTCATACCTTGTGATGTAAAGTGAGACCTTTTTGGTGTAATGGAATGTATGTGAAATATTTAGATGAATGGTTAAGAAATTAGAAGGCTTAGATGATATTATATGACTATTGTGCCTCTGAGAGGCTGTGGATATTGTTTGCTTTTTTGGGGGTTAGGAAAATATATGGCCGTTATATTGCCAAAATTTTATTAAGTAAATAGTAAATTAGACAGTTATAGGTCATCGGCGGATCATTATTTATATAAGTAAATATAAGATTATGATTTGAAAGAATAAGTTGAAAAAAAAAATTTTCGGTCTGCGGTGTACCGGAATAGTGTTAGGTGTTATAAGGGTGTTACATTTTGTGGTATCAGAGCAAAGGCTTAGACGATTCTAAGATTGGAGTGGGTACAATGTTTGATATAAATTTATTATATACATGCCAATTGTTATTTTAAAAAGTTGTTTTGGAATTAATGTATTCTTGCTTCCTTTTTTTATAGTGAAAAGATGTCTGGAGAGCCAAGTCGCAAGCCTGGAGATAATAGGAGTAAGGCTTCAAGTAATATGGGGCAGTAGGAGGTCCCACACCAGCAGGCACCTCCACCAGTAGTGCCTCCTCCACCTCCTCCTCCTCAGCTAGATTTTCTTAATTTGATGTCAAACTATATCCAACAACGCCTCTAGACTGCACAGGCTCAAGCACCACCACCAGTGATACAGGTTCAGCCGCCTGCTCCACTTAGAAGGAAGCCTATTTTGGAGCAGTTGAAAAGATTAGGAGCTGAGGATTTTTCAGGTCAGGATCCTTTAATGCCAGCAGCTGTAGAGGCATGGTTGTTTAAAATAAAGAGGTTATTTGAAATCATCCACAGTCCATTGGAGGAGAAGTTTGAGGATATCATTGCTTTACTGCAGGGACCAACGTTCATCTGGTGGGATTCTGTTAGGAGGCATACACTTGTAGATCGTCTGAACTGGCAGTTCTTTATTGACCAGTTTGAGAAGAAATACATTGGGGCTGAGTAAAAGATTTCTATGCAGGATGCCTTTTGGAGGCTGAGATAGGAAAAATTGTATAGCGGTTGAATATGATAGAGAGTTTGAGCGCTTATTTGGATGAGGGCTTAGTTATAAAAGAAAGGTTATGTCAGCATTTTGAAAAAGGACATACTGAGCTGAAACAAATTATTGGGGCCCAGCATTACCCTAATCTGCGGTCCATGATTGATGTAGCTCTTAAGTTAGAAACTACTCAAGCTGAGCAAGCAGAGAGGTAGTCCCGATTTCAACAGAAGAGGAAGCAGGGATGAAGCAGTGGCAAGCTTGGACAGAGTAAAAAGCAGAATGGTCAGCAGGCACCTTAGGGTCACCCACCAGCAGGCAGGGGTCAGGGTAGTGCTTCCTGTGGAAATCTACAGCCACCACTACTTCTAGTGCACCTAGAGGTAATGATAGAGTGACACCAGTTTTGTGTGATCATTGTGGGAAGACACATTCTGGGGAGTGCAGATTGCTAACTAGAACTTGTTTTAGATTGGGTCCCGAGAGCATCGTATCAAAGACTGTCCTTTGCAGCAGATTGCTCCAGCCGCCTCACCAGCATCTGGCATAGGGTCATCAGCTCCACGAGGACGTGGTAGGGGAGCAACCCCTAATACTTCAGCTTCTAGACCAGTTGGCCAGTCTTCGTAGGGACAGAGGCGATCAAGGGGACAGACCTATGCTATCAGAGCCCGAGAAGAGGAGGATGCTCTTGATGTGATTATGGATAAGTTTATTCTACTATTTGATTCAGTATATGCTTTGATTGATCCTGGTTCCACACACTCTTACATTAGCACAGAACTGGCACAGGATAAAGGGATGAAAGAGGCCTACTTGGACAAGGATATCTTGATGCGTAATCCTCTAGGGCATAGTGTGGTAGTGAATAAGGTTTATAGACAGTGTCCTATCGATGTCTAGGGACATGTATTCCCAGCAAATCTCATTGAATTGCCCTTCCGAGAGTTCAACTTGATTCTGGGGATGGATTGGCTATCCACCCACCCAAGCGACTATTGACTGTAAAAGGAAAAGGGTCACTTTACAGTTTCAGAATGATAATGACATTACTATTATGGGTGTGAGATCTAATTTTCTGTTTGATGTGATATCTGCTACTGCAGCAAAAAGATTGATCAGAAAAGGCTATGATACATATTTGTGTTATGCAGTTGGGTGAAGAAAGACAGCTTAAAGGTGTCAGATGTACCGACTATTAGGGAGTTCCGGGATGTGTTCCTTAATAAGCTTCTAGGATTACCACTTGACAGAGAGGTGAAATTTTCCATTGATGTCACTCCCGGTACTGCTCCCCATTTCTACTGTTCATATAGAATAACACCTGCAGAATTGAAAGAATTGAAGATTTAGCTTCAGGAGTTGCTTGATAAGGGGTTTATCTGACCCAGTACTTCTCCTTGGGGAGCACCTGTCCTATTTGTAAAGAAAAAGGATGGGACTCTCTGACTGTGCGTTGATTATCGACAACTGAATAAAGTGACTATAAAGAACATATATCCCCTCCCTCGCATCGAAGACTTGTTTGACCAGCTTAAAGGAGCAGGTGTTTTCTTCAAAATCGATCTGAGGTCGGGTTATTACCAGATGGGGCTTAAGGAAGCAGATGTACCTAAGATTGCTTTTAGGACCAGGTATGGCCACTATGAGTTCTTGGTCATGCCATTTGGGCTTACAAATACACCAACGGCTTTCATGGATTTGATGAATAGAGTTTTCCACCCCTACTTGGATCAGTTTGTGGTGGTATTCATCCACGATATTCTGGTGTATTCAAGGACACCAGAAGATCATGATATGCACTTGAGGATTGTGCTACAGACTCTGAGAGAGAAACAACTATATGCCAAATTCAGCAAATGTGCTTTTTGGCTAAATAAGGTATCTTTTCTAGGTTATTTCATATCTGTAGAGGGCATCAAAGTGGATCTTTCAAAGATTGAGGCAATCCTTCAGTGGAAGCCATCCAAGAATGTGACTGAAGTTCGGAGTTTTCTGGGTTTAGCCAGGTATTATAGGAGATTTATCAAAGGCTTTTCCACCATTGTAGTTCCCGTGACACGACTGCTACAGAAAAATTTTAAATTTGCATGGACTGACAAGTGCCAAGAATGCTTTGAGAAGCTAAAGACTATGTTGACAGAAGCTCCTATCCTTACTCAACCTGAGTCAGGCAAGGATTTTGTGATCTACAGTGATGCTTCCAAGAATGGTTTAGGCTGTGTTCTGATGCAGGAAGGCAAGGTGATTGCTTATGTCTCCCGGCAACTCAAGACTCATGAGAAAAACTATCCTACTCATGATTTAGAGTTAGCAGCCATTGTTTTTGCATTAAAGATTTGGAGGCATTACTTGTATGGTGAGAAATGCTATATTTATTCTGATCACAAGAGTTTGAAATATTTGCTTACCCAGAAAGAACTCAACCTCAGACAAAAATGCTGGTTGGAGTTGATTAAAGACTATAATTATTATATCGACTACCATCCAGGGAAAGCAAATGTAGTGGCTGATGCGCTCAGTAGGAAATTTATGTCAGGTAATTTTAGTGCTTTTGAATGAACTTGTATAAGGCATTGATAAGTGTAAATGATTAATAGTAATTTTTGTAGCTCTTCGGGCAATGAACACTAGCTTACGTTTGGCAGCAGATGGAGCTATAGTAGTTGAACACGAGTTAAACCAGACTTTGTGCATAAAGTGAAAGCGGCTCAAACGGAAGATGACTAGCTAATGGCTATTGTAAACAAGCTTCAACATAGCAGTGAAAGTGACTATTCATTTTCTAGTGATGGAAGCCTTTGTTATGAAGGAAGACTTTATGTGCCAGCTTAGGAAGATTTGAAGAAAGAGATTCTAACAGAAGCACACCATAGTAGCTATGCCATGCACCCTGGAAGTAACAAGATGTACCAAGATTTGAAAGCCTACTATTGGTGGCCAGGTATGAAGCGTGATGTGACTAAATTCATGGGTAAATGTCTGATATGTCAACAGGTGAAAGCAGAACATCAAGTTCCTTTTGGACTACTTTAACCACTTGTTATTTTGGAATGAACAAAGGATCAAGTGACCATGGATTTTGTGACTGGCTTACCTGTGACTCTGAGAAAACATGATGCCATCTGGGTAATTATTGATCGACTCACTAAATCTGTTCATTTCTTACCAATACGGATGGATTATTCCTTAACCATGCTGGCAGAGATTTATATCGGGGAAGTGGTTAGGTTACATGGAGTGCCTACTTCGATTGTTTCTAACAGGGATCCTAGGTTTACATCTCATTTCTGAAAGAGCTTACAGGATGCTCTAGGTACCCGACTTCACCTCAGCACATCTTTTCACCCTTAGACTGATGGCCAGTCTGAGCGGGTGATTTAGATATTAGAGGATATGCTTAGATGCTGTGTTCTTGATTTTGGCACCAACTAGGAAAAGCATTTTCCCTTGGCTGAGTTTGCATACAACAATAGCTACCAGTACAGTTTGAAAATGGCACCTTTTGAAGCATTATATGGTAGGAAGTGTAGAACTCCATTATTCTAGACAGAACTGAGTGAGAAGAAGCTATTAGGCTCAGATTTGATCTGTGATTTAGAAGAGAAAGTTTAGATTATTAAAAGTCGCTTGAAAGAAGCAATGGACCGTCAGAAATCATATGTAGATATGAAGAGAAAGGATATTGAGTTTCAGGTCGGAGACAAAGTTTTTCTGAAAGTATCTCCGTGGAAGAAAGTTCTGAGGTTTGGCAAGAAGGGCAAGTTGAGCCCTAGATTTATAGGTCCATATGAGGTACTTAAACGAGTGGGTCTCGTGCCCTACAAGTTGAAATTGCCATTTGCTTTGGAGAAGATACATGATGTCTTCCATGTGTCTATGTTACACAGATATAGGTCTGATCCGAGTCATGTGATAGCACCAGAAGAGATACAGGTTCAGACTGACATGAGCTATGAGGAAAGACCAGTAAAGATTTTGGCTAGGGAAGTCAGACAACTTCGAAATAAATAGATTCCATTGGTGAAAGTCATGTGGCATCACCATATGTGGAAGAAGCGACGTGGGAACCTGAGGCAACCATGAGACAGCAGTATCCTCTACTCTTCAGTTTAGGTAAATTTCGAGGACGAAATTTATTTTAGTAGGGGAGAAATGTAATGGCCTCAACACCGGGTCAGTTGTGAACAGTGCTTTCCGATGGTAAATAGTGCTTTTTGGGCCCAAAAGGACACCCAAAAGTCAAAAATATTTTATTGGACCATCAGAAAGTATTGGTTATGGGGAGTCTGAGGTTGAAATTTGAAGTAAAATTGAGGTCAAATAAGCATCCAAAGGTCAAAAATACCAAAATGTAGCGAATCAATTTTCCTAATAGGGAAAGTGACTTGATTTTGCATAAATAATTAAAAATATTAAATGAACTCCAAAAATTGCCATATTTTCTATGCCTGCATGAATTTTTGTGTAGAATATTTTAGTAATGAGAATGAAATTTTTCAGTGACACCGGCAATTATCGAATCGGATCGATAATTTTGAATCGAACCGATAACGAACTCCGATTGAGCCAAAAATTTGCTTGCTAGCTATTTTTGATGTGATAAAATTGATGAAATTATTTTTGAAGTGAATTAAAGTGAGGAAGATAGAGAAATTGGTTTGAGCCTTAAATAGCCTAAAATGGGCTTTAATTTGTGATTGGGCTAAGCCCATTGATTAAGCCCACATTTAGTCCCAAATGAGAAGTATTTATTGGGAGAAAATCTGGAGAATTTTCTAGATTTTGCTGGCTTCCTCTCCCTCTCTTTGTGTTGGCCAAACCATTGCTTTCTACCTTCTCTCTTTGATTTCTTCTTCTTTCACTTTAAATCTCTCATAACTTCCAACATAGCAACTAAAGTTCCATCTCTCTAGATTACCCTAGTAGCCTCAATCAAGTGTTTTGAGCAAAGGAAGGCTAGAAATCAAGTGGATAAAGAAAATAGGTTAAGTTGGAACTTAAGAAATTTATAGGTTTAAATTAATTCTTTAGTGTTTTTCCATGGATTTTGAGGTGTAGTTTATGATTATGAGCTTGGATTTGTCATTTGAGAACCAAAAAAAAGGAAACTAAGCTTATTTGGGCTGACCATGGTAGGTGTGAAAGGTAAAGGAAGAGTTTCAAAGGATAAGGGCAAAAAAAAGGAAGGCTAGGCAGTCTTGATCAAGATAAATTGGTATGTGGCTAATAAATCTAAGTATTTTCTATATTAAATAATTAATTTCTTTTATTTATTTGAGATAAAAATGCTAAATTATTTAATTAATGACATTGAGATAGGGTAAATGAAATTGGGACATAATTGATGATATGTGCATAATTAGAATGAAGAAAAATAATTTTTAAGGTTATGTTGTCATGATGGCCGAATTTTTCCCTAAGAGAAATATAGTAATTTTTACATGAAAATGGTAATTAATAGCCTAAATTAATTATAAATGTCATATTTAGCATCCATAAATTTTTATATGATTTATGAAAATTTAATGGAAATTTTTAAAGCTTGGTAATGAGTTATGGAAGTAGTAAAAATGAGAAATTATAACGAAATAAGACATAAATTAAGTTTGTATGGGTAATAGATGTGAAATAATGTGTAAATAAATTGTTAGAGAATTTATCCATATTTTATGAATAAATGAGAAATAAAATGTTAATTATGTACAAGGAAAAATATTGAATTATTGAAAAATAATTCAATAAAATGAAGAAAAGGTGATAAGAAATGTGAAAAGTGTGCATATAAAATTTTTAAATTTTATATGCAATATTAAAGCATTTTTGAAATAAATTGTGTAATATGTATAAGCAAAAGAATATGCAGTAATGCCATTAGAAATAATCAGGCAGTAAAAACTAGCTCAGGATATAATTGGCTGGCCATAGGGATATCTCTGTACCGCGGTGCAAGTCATGACGACTTACTATGCTATGGATTGAATCTCTGATCACCATGGCTACTCTATCTCTGTTCTATGCTCTGTGAGACTTGGCCCTCTAGGGGTCATTTCTCTATCTCTGTTGTGGCCCTGTGGGGTCCACATCCCGTGTATTCGGATTGGAGTTTTCTGCCGGACCAGAACTAGGGGCATAATGAAAATGATATGAGAAAATGTGAAATAAAAGTGAAAAATGCTAATTAAAAGTGAAAAAGGACTACTTTGAAAGAAAAAGAAAGTTTAGGGGCAAAATCGTAATTTTTCCTAAAAGTGTAAAAATTAAGCAAATTAATTAAGAATTGCTTAATTAAGGATAAAACAGTCAATTAATTGTTAAAATAAGTTAAAATAAAATTTTATAGTCAATAAGGATTAAAATATAATTTTGCATAAAAATACTTAACTAAGTGTAAAATTAAGGTTAAGTACCTTAATTAATAGCTTAAATGTTAAAAAGAAGCATAAAAAGGCTAAATTCCTAATTTAACGAGAAAAGGGGACTAAATTGATAAAAAGATAAAAGTTTGAATTAAATGTATAATTTTGATAATAAATACATTTTTGATGAATAAAAGTGTGTGTATTAGAAAATTAAAATGTTAATTGAAAAGAAAAATGTTAATTGAGTTTGCTTGAAAGATTAAAATGGAGAATTTTTGCATAATGAGACTTTTTAGGTGGGGTTTTGGAAATATTTAGATTATTAGTCACCATTAGGCATGTCAAGTGCTCAACGCGTAGTTATGACTACGTGCAGGTTTGCAGGAGCGAGAGCAAGAATATTCTCTAAAGTATTTCTTTTGATTAAAGTGGAGTTTTGAAATTTTGTGGCATGTATATATATAAGCATAATACTTATGGTTTTGTATGTTGTAATTAAACTCATTGGAGTTGTTATTTTGTACTGTAATATGTCATATCTTGTGATGTAAAGTGAGACCTTTTTGGTGTAATGGAATGTATGTGAAATATTTAGATGAATGGTTAAGAAATTAGAAGGCTTAAGATGATATTATATGACTATTGTGCCTTTGAGAGGCTGTGGATATTGTTTGCTTTTTAGGGGGTTAGGGAAATATATAGCCATTATATTGCTTAAATTTTATTAAGTGAATAGTAAATTAGAGAGTTATGGTTAAAATGTGTTAAAATAAAATTTTATAGTCAATAAGGACAAAACTATAATTTTGCATAAAAATGCTTAACTAAGTATAAAATTAAGGTTAAGTGCCTTAATTAGTAGCTTAAATGTTAAAAAGAAGCATAAAAAGGTTAAATTCTTAATTTAACAAGAAAAAGGGGGCTAAATTGATAAAAAGATAAAAGTTTGAATTAAATGTATAATTTTGATAAGAAATAAGTTTTTGATGAATAAAAGTGTATTAGAAATTTAAAATGTTAATTAAAAAGAAAAATGTTAATTGAGTTTGCTTAAAAGATTAAAATGGAGAATTTTTGCATAATAAGACTTTTTAGGTGGGGTTTTGAAAATATTTAGATTATTAGTCACCACTAGGCATGTCAAGTGCTCAATGCGTAGTTGTGACTACGTTGTGGTTTGCAGGAGCGGGAGCAAGAATATTCTCTGAAGGATTTCCTTTGATTAAAGTGGAGTTTTGAAATTTTGTGGGATATATATATATATATATATATATATATATATATATATATATATATATATATATATATATATAAGCATAATGCTTATAGTTTCGTATGTTGTAATTAAACTCATTGGAGTTATTATTTTGTACTGTAATATGTCATACCTTGTGATGTAAAGTGAAACCTTTTTGGTGTAATGGAATGTATGTGAAATATTTAGATGAATGGTTAAGAAATTAGAAGGCTTGAGATGATATTATATGACTATTGCACCTCTAAGATGCTGTTGATATTGTTTGTTTTTCAGGGGGTTAGGGAAATATATAGCCGTTATATTGCCAAAATTTTATTAAGTACATAGTAAATTTGACAGTTATAGGTCATTGGTAGATCATTGTTTATATAAAGTATAAGATTATGATTTGAAAGAATAAGTTGAAAAACAAAATTTTTCGGTCTGTGGTGTACCGAAATAGTGTTAGGTGTTATAAGGGTGTTACATTAATCCATTAACCTCATTCACACAATGCATTACAATGAAATAAATAAACATTTCAAGCATACAAGAAAGCTATAAAAAGAAATAGAGCCTACTTAAGTTATTACAAAGGCAAATTGTCCGAATGAGAAACAAATAATCACACATAAAATGGGGAATTAATTAAGTTGGGAACATGGGTTCCCTTATGTATATTTACAAAAAGATAGAAAGAGTCTTTATGGATTTTAGATAACATGGGATAAGTGATCCCATTTGATAAAATAAAGACTCTTCCTTTCATGTAAGGTTTTGGGATAAAAAGCTGGACATCGGTCCATTTATTAGGAAAAGCCAAGTTAATTGGTAAAAATGGTTTTCAAATGATTTTTATATGAACATGCAAAAAAACCCATTTATTACTACTTATTACAATCCCAAAATAAAATGAATCCAAAATAAAGGTTAGTAAAATGAATAACTAAATAAACAATTAAAATAAAATCTGAAGAACAAGGTCTAATAGCAATGCACGCCCTCCAAGGATCTCCAAAGAGTCCCAAGCAAATAAATTTTAAATACTTAAAGACAAAAAGCAAACAAATGGTTAGTTTAATAATTAAATAAAAAAATTATAAAGGTAAAATGAATAATTATGTATTCTCAACTAGTGATTAAGCATGCAAGACATTTAAAGCACAAAAATAAGGTTGAAATAACATCCAATCATGCAATTAAACACATAAATCATAACAATATAAATAAAGCATATTAAATATCAAGACATAGGCCAAACAGAGGCCATAAATGGCCTAAAGCTAGCGACCGATGGCCAAAGAAAAAGAAGAGACGGGATGGAAAGGGGTCCCTATGTCATCCCGCCTATCGTCATGATAAACGGGCATCTATAAGGGCTTTTTTCTTCTTTCACATGAGAGATAGATAAAAAACATAGAAAATAAGGCAAGACAGCAAATCTAAAACCAAGACTTAAGCACACATATTTTTACATCCTAATCATGTAGAAAGTAATCCTAGAACATCATAACATATTTAAAACATGCTAAAATAGTAAAATTATGTGAAAACATATCAATGGAGGAAAAAACACCTAACATGCAATTCTATACACATTTAGCAAAATCAAATCAAAGCAGCAAAGCCTAAATTATGAACAAACAAATGAAAACATAGAAACATAAACCATGGCAAAACCAAATAAATTAAATTAAGGCATTTAATTTATTAACATGAGTCTAGAGAGAGAAAGAAGCAACCCGAAATATTACCCTCAGGGAAATGGTTTCTATTCTATAACTTCGGAAAGCTCAACCTCCAAATTCCATATTTAACGATCTTTATGTTTGTGTAATGGCCTAAATTTTAATTTTTGTGAATAGTGCTTTTTGGGCTATAAATAGTGACACAGGGAGAATAGTACCGCTTGAAAACCACAAACATTTCTTTTTACTATTGGAAAGTTTAAATTATGTTGAGTATATTTGTATAATTTAGCTGAAATTAAGGTCAAATAGGCTTTCAAAAGACAGTGAAAAATTTACCTGAATTGTAAAAGGGTTAACCAAACTTTGAGCACCTCAAAAATATTTCACGAATCTTAGAAAATTATTCCAATCACATAAAACTATTAGAAATAGTCTAGATAAATTTTTAAAAGTGAAAAATAAAATTTTGGACAACTTTGAAAAATTAGGTTTCGGATCGGTAATTTTGCCTCTAGGCTTAAAAAGTGTATCGAAATAAACTCAAATTGACCCAAAATTTTAAACATAGCTTAATTAACAATTTTATGTATTTTGGACCAATTTTCATGGAAATATGGTAAGAAGAACATTAAAGACAATGAAATAGTGATAAATGGATGTAACTTTTGTTATTCGGGTTAAGTTGTGACTCACTCCTACTCTTGAGGTAGTACTCACCCATGGGGTAGTACTTGCCTATGGGGTAGTGCTACCTCATAGGATAGGAGTGAGATGAGTAGGAATTAGTAAGGAAGTGACAAGTGGCATGATGTGAACTTTTAGACTAACTAGTGACCAAGTAATCCTAGCCATCCATATGAGCATATAAATAGCCTAAAAATCAGATTTCCTCTATATTTCTCTAGGGAAATTAAGTTGGCTCTTATTCCTTATGGAACTGTTTGGTTCTCCCACTATTTACTCCATTTTCAAGCTTTCAACTATGAAATTTCTTCTAGTTTTTACCTTAAATAACACCTCTAATTAGATATTTGACCTCCTCTCCATCTTATTCAATTTATTTCAAATTGGGAAAATCTTAAGTAAGAAATTTAATTCTTTTGATTGGAAATTATAGGAAATAGTTAGAATTGATGATTTTGAATGGTTTTATATTGATATTGAACAGAGAAACTCATGATTTTTCTCATGAAGAATTCGGTCAAATAGTGAAAAAATGAGAAAGAAAAAAGAGAAAAAGGAAAAAGGAAAGGAGGAAGAGAATTAAATGGATCCAAGCATATTTGAGGTTAGTGGATATAAATACCATTTTATTTCATGATAATTAGGTTATATGAGTATTGAAATTTTCATGAATTTGATGTGTAAAAATTATTTAATGCTAAATTAACTGAATTAGATGAAAAATAAATTATTTGGAAGGATTACAAAGTAGAAAACAAGTATATATGTTAATATTCAATTTGGGTGACAATTATGGAACTTAAGAAAGATTTGGTATTTAAGTGAATAAATTAATTACATGTTAAGATTATGATTAAATTAACTTAAGAAAAAGTATCAAATAATTAAATAAGAAAAATTTTAATTATAATATGGTATTCAACTTTGATGAAGATTATGTAACTTGGGGCTTTTTATATATGAAGTGTTTCTAAACTTAAATTAAGAGTAGATAAGTGAAATTAAATGCTAAATAATGAGATTTGTGAAGTTGAATTCATTAAAACATGATTACAAATGGAAGATTAGAATTGACACCTAATATGCAGTATAAGAAATTAAAGTTATATGTGGAATTAATTTGGTTAAAGGTTAGAATTATATTAATTATGCATGAAAAACATGTTTGGAATGAATTATGAGAATTAAACAAATTGGTACATGAATAGAACTATTAATGCCGAATGTAAGATAGTATAATTATATTGAATTAAATGTTAATTACGATGAATAAAAGATAGAAATGCATAATTAAAGCCTTAAAGACATTATGTGAACAATTTGAGACATAAAAAGAAATGTGAATGGTTATATGCCTATGGTGGTCGAATGATGACATATATAAAATAAGTGTATACAATGTGTATACAAAGTGTAAGCAGTGTTTATACAATGAAATAAATGATAGAAAATGGAATTGACGAAAGAATGGGGTAAGAATAGCAACATGAATGAAATAGTGATGTTATGGAATGATTAATAATATATTATGATGATTGTGATATGCATAATTGATCTTATTGATGATGCATTTTGCCCATAGTGTCTAAACGCAAAACTAGAGATATAGGATATAGTTGGCTGGCCATAGGGACAAGTACTGCCGTAAAATAATAAGAATGTTAGTTGAGGCATTAGCCCTCCACATGGTCACCTCAACATATTATAGAGATGTTGATCACTCCATGTGATCATTCTAGCATATTTAGACCATTAGATGTCAATTGAGGTGTTGATCACTCTATGTGATACCTCAACATATACTAGAGTCGTAGATCACTTTATGTGGTCACTCCAACTTATTTTGGATCTATGGGATCCATGTCTCGTATATCCAGCTTGAGATTTTCCTTTCCTAGGGGCAAAATAAAACAGGAATCTAATTTACAATTTATGATCAAAAATATATTAATATGTAAATTATTGATGAAAAATGGATAAATATGCAAGTGAATGCTAATCAAGGATAAATACATAAGAAAATGATGAAGAATGGTAATTATGTGAATAAATGTTAAAGTAATGGCAAATGTGCAATTTAGCAATAGAAAGAGGACAAAAATATGAATAAATGAAAATGAGTGGCAATTATGTAATATGAGGACAAAAAATGTTAAAATGTAATTAAATGAGTAAATAGTGACTAAAAATGTAAATAAGCAGAAAAGTAGTGACAAAAGTGTAAATAAGTTGTGAAACAAATTTATGAAGGTTAAATAGTAAAAAGGATGAAAATGCATAAAAAAAAGTTAACAGGGTCCAAATGGTAATTTGCCATTATGGGAAGAAAACATAAGGACTAAATCATAAATTGAAAAGTGAAAATGAAATAAATGGTATGAAAAGGACAAATGAGCAAAATTAGTGTAGTAATTGGTGAAAATGGGATAAAATAATTGTTTATATGCCAAAATGGAATTTTCACCTAAATTGAGGAATAAGTGAGCAAAAATAGAAATAAGTAATAAAGTGGATCAAATGGTAATTTAGAGGTCAAAATGTGAATTTGAATTAAAAAGGGGCAAAAATTTAAGTAAGGGAAAAGTTTAAGGACTTAAAAGAAATTTTAGCATAAATAAGTAATTGAAAGGGAAAAGGATAAACTAAATTCGAAATTGAGAACTTAAACAAGATTATGAATTAAATTTGCTAAAAAGAAAAAAATAAAAATTGTGAAATAGTGGAAAAGTTGTGAAAATAGGGACCAAATTGCAATTTTCAGTAAAAAAAAGTGAAATTAAGGATTGAAATGAAATGAAACATAACTTAAGTGCTAAAATGTAGAAGAATGATAAATCTAGTTGAAAGATATGAATTAAAAATAATACTGAAATTATTCGAATACGAGAATATATTATGTATGGAATTTAATTATGGATTATAAGTTAAAATTTGTTAACATGAAGACAATAATCATGATAAAAGAGCAAATGAAAGAAAAACCATACTTAGATATCTAAGTAAATAAGTGAAAAATTTGGAATTTGTGTTTAAATAAATTTTGAAGTGGGCTTATATGTTTTGAAATACTATGGTATTGTATCTAACACTAAGCAACTAGATTGCTTAGCATATAGTTTGTTTTGACTATGCGCAAGGGATAGATAAAAGTAAGAAGGTGTGTAGGAAAATTATTGACTTTGGCATGTACATGAACTCAAAGTAATGATAGAAGATATTGTACTCGTAGTGACTAGTTAGGACATAAAATTATGTATTCAGTTGATTATAAACACATGTGTGTTATTTAAGCTTAAGGATACATGTTACTATATTATGTATATTGAATTTGTTATGGTATCATTTGTATCAATAGTTGACGGTGGTAATTATATTTATATATATATGTGTGCGTGTGTGAATGAATGAATTGTGTGAATGGTAAATTGTAATGGATCGGAGAAATTGTAAAGTTGAAATATGAATTATTGGGAGTGTTTATTGAATTGCAAGTGGGTAGGAATAATTTTATAGCCGTCATTTTACCTAAAATTTTTCTAAATGAATAGTAACATTTAATGCAAATATATTATTTCAATTGGGTTTAAGTGCTAAGCAATAAATGGGCTCGTGGATCACATAAATGATATTACGATTTTAGCAACAGTGGCATTTGAGTGCTCTATCTAATGTTCGAGTATTGGGTGTTACAGTTTGGAAAAGAAAATGTGTTTTATGTGTGGAGAAAAGATGTGTATAAGCTTTGTATTGTTCTTGAGAGCACAAATAGAGAGTTTTATCTCAAGAACCAACAATTGCCTTTTTTTTCCAATTGTTCTCCCCCTTTATATCTAGGGTTTTCTGCTTTAAGTACTAAGGAAAGAGTTGGAAGTTGTTTCCAACTCTAACTCCTTTAAATCTGCCTTCAAAATCCCCTCAAAATCTTGTTAGAAATATAATCCCTAAAGATCAGTTTTTTGACCTAGTTTGAAAAAGCGGGAATGTTAGAAAACAAACTCCACAGACAGGCATCTATGGGTGACAGACGGGCATTTGTGGAAGTGTCTTTAAATAGCCAAAAATAGTTGCCTGCCTAGGGACAATTGGCACTCAAGAGGTCACAGACAGGTGTTTATCAATGAGAGACAACCATCGTCACTAAAAAGCTCTATTTTCAAAGATTTTTCAAAGTTATTTTTATGCCCTAGAAATCAAAGGTTAAAACTCAAAATATTTTTAGAAAGCTCATGAAAATCACAGATGGAATTCGGAGTTTACGCTTTCCGTTTGAAATATAAAAATTCCTCTTCATTGGATAACTTCGATCTAGGCTGCCTTAGGACCTAGTGTCTACAAGATCAACTAACCTAGGTGACTAGATCCTAAAATTATTCTTTCAATCTATGAAAGATCAAAGGAACTTTGGTGATTGGATCTTAGAAATTTGAAGGCTTGTGATATTCTAATCTATAAAGGATTAGAGGAATGCAAACTTGGCAGCTTTTGCACTTGGAATTTTAAGGGTTTATGACATTTTGATTCATAAAGGATTGAAGGAATGCAAACTTAGGTAGCTTTCGCGCTTGGAATTTGAAGGTTTATAGTGTTTCGATCCGTAGAGGATCCAAAGAATGCAAACTTAGGCTAGTGGCTATCTGGAAATCTAAAGGTTTATGACATTTTGATCCATAAAGGATTGAAGGAATGCAAACTTATGTGAGCAAACACCTAGAAATCTAATGGTTTGCAATGTTCCGTTCCATAAAGGATTGAAGGAATGTGAACTTAGGTAGCTTTTGTGCCTAGAATTTGAAGGTTTATGATGTTTTAATCTATAGAGGATCAAAGAAATGCGAACTTAGGTAGTGGACACCTGAAAATCTAAAGGTTTATGATGCTTTGATCCATAGAGGATCGAAGGAATGTGAACTTAGGCAAGCGCATGCCTAGAAATCTGAAGGTTCATGGCATTTAGATCCATAGAGGATCAAAGGGATGTGAACTTAGGCAAGTGGATGCCTAAAAATCTGAAGGTTTGTGTCATTCTGATTCGTAGAGGATTGAAGGAATGTAAACTTAGGCAAGTTGACACTAGAAATCTAAAAGTTCACAACATTATGATCCATAGAGGATCTAAGGAATGCAAACTTAGGCAACTTTTACACTTGGAATCTTAAGGTTTGCGATGTTTTGATCCATAGAGGATCAACGGAATGTGAACTTAGGTGCGTGAATGTTTGGAAATCTAAAGGTTTGTGACATTTCAATCCATAGAGGATCAAAGGAATGTGAACTTAGGTGAGTGGATGCCTGGAAATCTGAAGGTTCATAACATTCTGATTTGTAAAGGATCGAAGGAATGCAAACTTAGGCTGCTTTTGCACTTGGAATTTGAAGGTTTGTGACATTTGATCTATAGAGATTGAAGGAATGTGAACTTAGGTGACTTTCATGCTTGGAATTTGAAGGTTTATGACATTCTGATCCATAGAGGATTGAAGGAATGTGAACTTAGGCCAGTGGATGCTTGGAAATTTGAAGGTTTTCAATGTTCTGATCCATTAAAGATTGAAGGAATGTGAACTTAATTAGGATAGTGGATGCCTAGAAATTAATCTAAAGATTTGTGATGTTCTAATCCATAAAGGATCGAAGGAATGTGAACTGAGGTGAGTTGATGCCTGGGAATCTAAAGGTTTGCGACATTTTAATCTATAAAGGATCAAAGGAATGAGAACTTAGGTGAGTGGATGCTTGGAAATTTGAAGGTTGGTGTCATTCCGATCCTTAGAGGATCAAAGGAATGCGAACTTAGGTGTCCTTCTTGCCTGGAATTTGATGGTTTATGAAAATCCAATTTATAGAGGATCAAAGGAATGCAAACTTAGGCGAGTGGATGCCTGGAAATCTGAATGTTCACAATGTTTTGATCCATAGAGGATTAAAGGAATGCGAACTTCGATGAGTGGATGCCTAAAAATCTTAAGGTTTATGACATTTCAATCTGTAGAGGATCAAAGGAATTCGAACTTAGGTGGCTTTCACGCTTGGAATTTGAAGGCTCCTTTATTTGTTTGATAAGTGATGCTTTATAAAAGACTTTATTTGATAGGGGATGCTTTGTATTTTTGTCAAGCCCATTTACGTGGCACCATGTGCCAAGATCGTTCCGCTATCTTTATATAGCTTGCTAAGGGGGTCAGTCCCTATAACTATAAATACTCAATTAGGAAACATTTTCATACCTTTTGAGGATTTTCCCTTCTTTCCTTTCTTTGAAGTTTTTGAATTTCCTTCCTTCGAGTTTTTAGGCTTTGATTCTAAAGTATTTTTCAGTCAAATTCTTCTACAAACTTCTATTAGGTATGTTTTCTCTACTTAGATGTCTTGTAATTATATTTTAGACTCAGATTCTTCATCTTTATCTTCGTCTACATCTCCATCTTCATCTTTCTATTGCCAATCCCTTTTTTAGACATCTTAGGGTCTACTTCTTGGTCACAAATTAGGGATTCTTTTCTGATTACTCCTCCTTTGAAAATGGCCTTAAGCAAAAACCCTAGTGTTTTAGTGCTTACAAAATTTTTGACCTAAGTTTCTAAAGTTGTATAGGGATAAGGATCCCATAAAAAGCATACAACATTAGATGTTACACAAGTGAGAGAGTTGAAAAAGATGTGTAAATTGCCCAAAGATGTAGCTCTTTTGTCTTACCTATTATCCATGGCAGTAATAGATAGGCCATTTTGAAACCCTCCAGAATAGTTTATTAGGTTCCAAGGTTTTTGAAGCATGGCTTAGAATTTCCCTTGTCTCTATTTGACTAGAGTGTTCTTTATGGTTATGGGATTGCACCCAACCAATAAAATCCAAATGGATGGAGAACGATTACTTGGTTTAGAATCTTGTGTAGGTTACTCAGAGTCGTGCTATCTCTTGAACTTTTTACCCATTTCTTTTACTTGCCTAGTTAACAAAAGGGGCTAGAATATTATTTTACCTTTAAGAATAGAAGAAATCTTTTCATTTTACCCATGTCTGTAAAAGGATTCAAGGAGAGTTTCCTCCTGATTGGACAAAAATGAGGTTTTGAAGTAAGTCTACACTGGTCACCGGAGCCTACTCTATTCAAAGATCTAGCTTTTGGCTTTTAGGTGTTTGAATTAGATATTCAAAAGTTGAAAAAAATATATCCAGGATCATAAAGATAACCTGACTATTTGGGAGATCTTGTTAGCTGGACTAGATTAGTGTAAGTCATTAGGGTTTTATATGAGGTTCAATTTCTATTTGGGGTTTAATTTTTACCTTGTGATTTAACATTTTACTTTCTCCTTTCTCAGCTTCTATGGATTTCAAGACGAAGAAGTGGATATCTGAGCAAGCCAAGAGGACTTAAGAATAATGGAAGAAAAAGTCATATAAAGGAGAGCATCGGACCACCCATTCTGCCAAAGTGAGGAAGTTGACCCTCGAGGATGAGGCTTCTGAGGAGGTTGCAAAGGTTGCTCCTTCCGTCTAAGCTGATAAGGAGGTGCCTATCGAATAGGTTTCTTTTGAATGAGTTACATTGAAGGACCCATCTACCATAATTGTTGTACCTACACCTCTTTTTTTTATCAATACTTTTCCTCTCAAGGATGTGTTAACTCGGAGATTCAGCTAGGGATGTTCTATTCATAATTCACAGGTATTGGATTCCTTGAGTAAGGGCATCTTATTGGAAAAAGACATGAATGATATGGGTCTGATTATTTCTCCAAGTGTAAACACTGTGACCCGAGGCAACCTAGATCAGGGTTACTCGATGATGAGAAAATAACATATTACTGATAATAGGTTTGGATCTTGAAGCTCCAATTGTGATTTCTCACATTTTTCTTAAAGATTTTATGAATTTTTTAAGTGTTTTCAAGGGTTTTGATAAAATAGAACGAAAGACCCTATTTTTAGCCTTCAAAGGTGACTAACGGTCATTTGTCACATGAGGGATGCTCGTCCCTGGCCTTCTCTCTCCTGTCCAGGTCAGATTAGGGGTATTTTGGTAATTTTTAAATTTTTACCTAAAGGACTCCCATCCCTTAATAGGGGACACCTATCTTTGGGTTTTTTTTTTCAGATTTCCCATGTTTTTGGAATTCAAAAAAAGAAAGATATGCTTTAAGGATTTTTAATCCGAATTTGATGAGAGAATATCTCCAGATTTAGGAAGTTAGAGTTGGAATCCAACTCTAACTCTACCCTAGGTATAAAAGAAAATATTTTTAGGGTTTCCAATGGGGGAACCACTTGGAATATAGAGGGACATTCTTAGAGAAGAAGAAAAACAATTTTTTTTTCTCTCTCTCTCTCTCTAAAAGGAGTTTTTGCTCTAACAATCTTTTGATCCAAACACACACACAAAACAAATAATCATTGAATTTTCTAAAAAGAAAAATAACACAATCGGAGTGGAGATCTAGACTACAAGGAATTTAGAGTTAGAATATCTCTTGAGGGTAATATTTTAGGCTCTTTATTTTACTTTCTCTCTCTAAAAATTGCCATACATGATCATGTTAATGTTTGTTAAAATAATTATGTTTAAATGTTGTGTTTGATTGATCTGCATGCTTAAAATGTGATAAAATACAAATTTGGCTTGATATGCATATTAAAGAAATGATTAGATAAAAGATTCCTCCATTGTAGTATAATTGCAAGTTTTTTTTTTATTCTGTAATTATGTAATTTGGTGAGCCTTTAGTATGTTGAAGGTATGATTTGAGGTTATGATGTTGTTTTGGCATGTTTGAGGTCCCAATAGTTATGTATTTAGGGTTAGATGTGATTTTGCATGTTTTTGGCTTTAAGATTCTACATTTTGCTCTATACAGTGAGTGACAGATGGGAAGAAACCTCGATAGACACCCATCTGTCAAAGTGATAGATAGAACATCACAGAAACTTCTTATCGTCCATCCCTTATGCAGTTGTGGGCATCCGTCACCCTTCTAGGGGCATCTGTGGTTGGTTTTTAGGCATTTTAATATGTATTTCATGCATTTTATGGTATTTGCATTATTTATTTGATCTCTATAATATTTATGCATCATTCTGTATGATATTCAGTTCTGTATATATTTCTCTTTTGTATTGTATTAATTAAATAAATAATTTTCTTTACTATATTTTGTCATTTAATTGTACATTGCTAATTTATTTGCTTTTTGTGGTTTTGGTGAGTATGTAAATTCTTTCATCTTTAGAGGGTTTTATAAGGTTTTTTTGCATTGGGAATTGTGCTCCTGATTTGATGATCACCATTAGCCAATCCAATTACTTCGTTTAATTATTTTATATATTTTAGTTTATTTATTATTTATTTTATTATTTTTTGGATGTATTTTTATTTCAAGGATGTAATAGTTAGTAAAAAAGGCTTTTTGTGCACGTTAAAAGGAAAACAAGGCACTTAAATAATTTCTATTGAATAATTTGAGTTTTCTTTCAAAACTTGGACCAATGACCAAATTTTCATCCAAAGCCAAACAAAAGAACATTTTTCATAAATATGCATGAGGGAACCAATGTTTTCAACTTAAATTATAACCCAGATTTTTACATGTATATTATTTTATTTTCACTATTGGATGATTTGCTTCTATAATAAAACTTAAGTAGGACTTTTATTCTTTTCATTTATTTATTGGTTTTCTTATTTACTTGAAATGTTTATTTAATTTTATTGCTTTGCATTGTGTGAGAGAAGAGAGTTGATTAAATTTAAAACTTAATTATAAAAATAAAACCTAACCAAAATGCCCAATAAGAGTGATGTCCTGAACACCAATCTCTATTTGGGCATCAAAAGGTCAAAATTCATTTCTTGACATTCTGTTGGGTGGCAACTGCATGAAATCTACCTCTTTTGCGCCTATTAGTAGACACCTTTATAGGTTGACTACCAATAATAATTTGGGCTTGATCTTTTTTTTTTATTGCGAAGTAGCCAATTTATGATTAATAGTGAGCCTCTTTCGATCTTGAACCTTAAAAGAAGGCCTTCGAGAATAAACTCATAAATGAACGATGGCTCTAGCATGCGTCACACCAGACAGGGAGTTAGCTAAAATTAATATTAAAGCTTGCCATGTAAATACATGTATATCATAGCCTTTTTCAAGTTCTTCTAAGCATTTTAGGCCTTATGCCCTTTTGTTTTGGATAGGTTATGCAAAGGGCCATATGACTTTATGGTGAGAATTTGGCCTAGAAGGAGAAACTTGCTGCAAAGACCTGATCTGAGCAGAAGTTGAAGGAAGATTTTGAGGCTTCCAAGGTTGAACATGCCTCATAAATAACTTGGCTATCCTCACAGGTAAAGAAGCTAGGCAAAGGTAGAATCGGTAAGTCTACTAATCGATAGCTTAAGGAAAGATTAAACCTTGTAGACCAAACTCATCAAAAAGAGCTAGCTAATTAGAAAGAGCAGTTGATGGACCACTTAAGGGATCTCCAGAGTGATTTTATTACTCGTATATAATTGGAGTGTGAGAAACATTTCCCTGGTCAGGATTTTAGCTTTATAGAAGATCTTACTTTGCTCTCTAATCCTTCTATCGAAGAGGAAAAAGATCCAGGGAAAAAGATATAAGAAAAAGCACCAGGGATGCTTGAATATTGGATATAGATCGAAACTACTTTTATACTGTTTTCTTTATCTATAGTTAAAACTTTTATACTGATAAAGCTAACTTTTAGCCATTCTAATTATAATATTTGTTTATTCCAATCATGTTATTATGTTAGCACCTTAGATATGTTGTTCAATGTTTATCATCTCAAATAATCCTCATCGAGAATTATTCAATTACATTCATCAAAGTCTTAAATGCGTATTAATAGAGAATGTGAATTTTAAACTTGGGATAATAAAGAATTTGAGGCTTGCAAGCATACCTAGCATCATTGATCGGAATATAAAGTTGCTTTGAATTGTCATAAATTTGATCAAAATCAAATTGTGCTTACCTCATCAAAGTTTTATAGTTTTTCGATCTTGATATGAGTAAAGACACAACTGAAGGTAACTTTGCGGGAGTAACTAATCATCAAGCATAGAATTGGGATACAATTCATCAATTACGAATGTGTCAATTAGGGAGATGAATATTTAAACAAGATCATTGGTTATATAACTAAGGTTCAATACATTGATTAGGAATACATTGATTGAAAATAAAAGCAAAGTCATCAATCACGCAATTGGGAGGATGATTTTATGCTTTTCATTAACTCAATTAGTCGTGATAGTTAATTCAAGGATTAGTCATTTTGAATTTCCTTGAGAGCTCATTAAATCTAGGCATCTAAATCATCACGATCCTTAATAGTGTCTCTTAAAAAAACTCTAAATACCTGTTGCATTTAATAACTAACACTTCGTTCTCCGTGCTTTTATTTGTTATGATTTGGATTCTCTTAATGTTATGATGCTTTGATTTTAATTGCCCATTTATTGAGGACTATCATGTCACTATTGACATTAAAGACCCTTCAACCCTTTTTATAAGTAAGCATATTCTTCTGGTTCTTCCTAGAGCACCGGAATTGACATTTCTCCTTTTTTTTGTAATTTCTCAATGGAGTTATTTGAGTACTCTAAGATTTTTCAACCTTTGTTCTGACCTTCTCTATTTTAGGAAGATGAATGAATTTTATCCCCTTAGTGGGTCCTCTCATATTATGGCATCACTTGTTGACAACAGGTGAGTTGCCATTGAATCTTTATCTCCCTCTTTCTTTTCTCAATTTCCCTCTTTACATTCCATTTTTTACCACTAGGGGTTATGGTTTGTTAATAGGGAATGGCTAGGAGTCTGTACTTTCTTCTCCACTTTCACTTTAACTCCTAGTTGTAATTGAAGAGGAAGGGGAAGAGGATTACAGCATCGCAAGAGTTGATAGGAGCTGGTCTCAAGACATTAGGTTATCATTTGTAGAGATTTAGATAAGAAATTTCTTTATCTAATATATCTCTATATTTGGATGTTTTAATAAAACTCATATTTCTAGTTTATATCTATTGTCTTTTTATTCTTTGCTTACTATTCAGCAATTGCAGTTAACTCAAAAATGGAAACAGATAATCCATTAATGATTTTTGAAACTTGGTTAAAATTCTATAGATGATAAAAAAATGATCTAATATAGCAGTCTTCCAGCCTTTAATTTGAGCTATAGAAGTGAGAGAATTAAGGATTGAAGTTTATATTCAAATTGGAGGTAAGTAAAATTAAGTTTTTTTTAATTCAAATTAAAGGCATATATTGATCGATATAGGTGTATAGAGTTTATTTATGATGTCAGAATCAATTACCGAAGCATGATTTTTACAAAAATTATATGGTTATATTGGGCCACCTTTAAAAAAGGATGGACATAGTGGAATTTCATAGATTTAAGGTGATGGAAATAGAGAATTAAGTGAGGAGGATAAGATCTACGGTGACTGGATACATATCCTACACTTAATTTCATTTAAGTTTGGAATTTCTCATAGGAATTACATTGTGTAACTAAAGAAAATTAAGAAATAATAGAAAATAATTTAAGAGAACCTTGTAGAATGATGAATTAACATAGAATAAGTATGAAATTATAAAAAAAAAACAAACATGAGTGTGGTGAACTAGTTGTGGTTGAATTGTACCCTAAAGGGATATAAGGTGTTATTTGATGTTAAATGATGTATTAAGCATGAATTTAGCAATTCAATGATAAATAAACACCTTAGGATTGATTTGAGTTAAAATCATGCAAGTACATAAGAGTTAATATGTGAACATAATGGTATTTACATAAGTAACAATAGAATATTAAGGTAAAATTTACACAACATATATACATATAATTTAACCTTGGAAACATAAAAGGATTGAAATGGAATGAGAAAACATATAATATGTTGGGTATCTCATTAAGGCCAAATGGTATGCTTATTGGAAATGCCATATTTTTTATATGTCATTTCTCATGTACATTATGGTTTTATGTATATTATGGATGAATGCATGGAAAATAAAGGTGTATAAGATAATACATAATGGGTATGTTATGACAAACATAATGGAAACATAACATAATAAATAATATTTAGTTGCCCTCAGTATACAACGGGTGATCCAGGATCCTAGGATATAATGGCTAGCTATAGGGACCCATATACCGTGGTGAAATCATATAGTAAATTATTTCGAGGATTGACTATCTTTAGATAGTCTCCTCTCTCACACAATATATACATACAACTTTGAGGCCTCACATACAATTAGATAGTACATTCAGATAGTCATGTAGTCTGACATCCCGAATATCTATTTCGAGAATTTTTATTAGCCATTATAGGGGCAAAACAATAATTATACAAGAAAATAGGAATTAAATAATAAATTAAGCAACAAAAATGTCATAAAGTTGATAGAATAAGAAATAATGTAGAAAATATGATTAATAATCTCATAAAGGATAAAGTCATAAATATATGAGAAAATCAGGACATAATGGTAAAACATGCATGTAGGTTGCCATAAAGTTAATTAAATAAGAAATAATATGAGAAAGACAATTAGTAATTTAAAAAGGGTAAAATTGTAATTACACAAAAAAGTAAGGACCAAAATGTAAATTAGGCATAAGAGAAGTCATAAATGTGATTAAATATAAAGTAAAGTGAAAAACATAATTAGTAGATTCAAAATGGGCAAAAATGTAATTACGTAATAAATTAGGGGCAAAACTATAAATTAACATCAATAAGTTGACTAAAAAAGTTAAAATGGTCAAACAAGTGAAAAAGGAGCAAAATTATAAATAATGAAAATTTTAGGGACCAAAATGTAATTTACCACTTCATGAAGAAATATAAGGACCAAAATGCAAATTTTCAACTTAAAAGGGAAAAAAGCCAAAGGAAGCAAAAAGAGTCAAAATTAATATCAAATGAGGTTAAATATGTTGATTAAAAAGTTTAGGTACCTAATTGTAATTTTACATTCAAGTAGAAATTTTGCAAGATTCAATAAGAAGAAAATGAATGCAAAAATGATTAAAGAAAAAAAGAGGGCCAATATGAAGCCAAATCAAGATAGATATAATGAAATAAAAAGTTTAAGGATAAAATTGTAAATATACATTCAAGTAAGAATTAATTGGAAACAACGAAGAAAAAAATAAGAAAAAAAAGATTAAATAGCAAAATTAGATTATTAAGAGAATCAAATTTATTTAACTAGCTTAAAGAAATATAAAAGGGTAAAATGGTAATTTACCCATATATAAAAGAAAGTCATAAATTAGATTATAAATTAAAGAGTAAGAAAAATGAAATAAAAGATTCAATAGCGTAAATAAGGGTAAAATGGTCAATAAGTAATAAAGTTGAGTCAGAAAGAGATCAAAAAGGAAGTTTAGACAATTTTAGTATATAAAGGGTAAAATCGTAAATTATTCAAAAAGTTGAGGAAATAAAGATAAAATTTTAATTTGGCAAAGAAAGTAAAGACATGGGCCAAAAAGAAAGGAAATGAGATTTTATGGTGAATAACATTAAAGAGGAGAAATAAGGGGTAAAATAGTAATGAAAGGAAAAAAACATAACAAAAAGATCAATTAAGTTAGAAGAGGGGCCTAAATATTAATTTAGGAAATACAGAACTTAGATGTTATACTGAAATAATAAATAAGATTTAAATGTTATGCTGATTGAAATAAGGACCTAATTGAAAATGTCACAAAAAAAAGAAAAATTAAGAGTAACTAAGGAATCAAGTACAATAAAGTACCATCCAGTCAGCTAGAAAGGAAAATGACAATGATATTGAAATAGAATTGCATAAATAATATACCTACTGAGAATTAAATTTATAATTATGATGAGAATAACATAAAGTTCAAATAAAGTGAATTAAATAAAAATAATTAAATTAAGTGACATTTAAGGACCACCAAGTAATTAAGTAAAAAGGCATGGGCATAAAAGTAAATTAATTGTAAAACCATAAGTAACTTAGATCAAACAATAAATAGGTTAAAATATAAGAACATAAAGTTAAGAAAGGCTAAATGGTGGTATGGCATTCACAAATAGACATATAGAATAATAACAATAATAAAAAAATGAAAATAAAAATCAAATAACTATATTTAAATAAAATTTTGTGTAGTAGTATCCACCATTAGGTAACAAAGTTGCTTAACATATAGTTGTTTGACTGCACACAGGGACATGTAATGGGAAGCAATGAAGAAGGAATGAAATGGCATGTACATATGTCACGGATTGGGACACAAAGATTAGATGACTTATGTAATAGTTTTAGATACATGATTGATAATGTATTGTGTTTGTTATGATCACAAACTAGTAATGAATTTATTCATATATGCTTATTTTTAAATATTGTATGAATGAAATTTTATGCCTATGTTGCAATGATGAGATGGATGATTTTAGAAAGTGTTATGGATGTTAATGTAGTTATGGAAGTCGAGGTTACCTTTTGGGAGTGTTATATGGTTAATTTGCAGGTTTGGACAACACTGGTTACAAGCCGTCATGCTGCCAAAATTTGTATTGAGTAAATAGTAATCATGCGATGTCGTTAGTAATAGCAATCGGTACATAGAGATTATGAATAAACATAAGGTGTTACATTTCGTGGAGACGACTATAATATTGTAGAGAAGCCAAAATTAATCTAGGAGGCTTGATTTTGGAGAGAGATTGGAAGAGAGATGAAGAAAATTGTTAAAAGTGGGAGAATGAACATTTGGTTTTTGGAGAGGTTATTGTTGTTATATCCGCAAGTGCACGATGTATTAAATATAGTTTTTAAGATCTTATTCCCACGAGGATTGATGAGTGATTACACACTATTTCTTATTTCTTAATTCTTAATCTTGTTTACAATGTTCATAAATTGAATTATTAAATGAATTATAGTCTACACTAAAACTAATACTAATTAAAACCTACTTTATTGATAATAAAAAAAAGACAATTTAAGGTTAATGATATAAAATATAAGTTTGAACTTGAAACTATTCTCTTAATCAAATTTTAATCTTATAATGCAAGCTAAATTGGATTAACGTTTTAATTCACTCTCTCGACATGAAATAGATTGTCTAAAATATGCATATTTAATTCTAACCCTTAATTCTCAGTAATGGATTAGTTAATTATAAACATATATTTCAAGATTAAATACCAGCTCATAGCAATTATCTTAGTATTCTGATCTCTAAAGCAATGTCTTGATAATGAATTTCTATTAGCTATAAGAAAGAATATATCTCTCAATTATAATCTCAATTACAATGTTAATGCATAAAATACTAATAGAGAATTCTGCAAATAAAGACTATGTATATCACTAAGAATAGAAAAGATACAAACATCAATGTTCAAGTTCCTAAAAATATCAATTAACTAATTACAAAGAAGAAGTAATAGATGAGAGATAGTAAAAAGAAATCTCTATTTCATGATTAAATACCAGCTCATAGCAATTATCTTAGTATTCTGATCTCTCAAGCAATGTCTTGATAATGAATTTCTATTAGCTGTAAGAAAGAATGTATCTCTCAATTGTAATCTCACTTACAATGTTAATGCATAAAATACTAATAGAGAATTCTGTAAATAAAGACTATGTATATCACTAAGAATAGAAAAGATATAAACATCAATGTTCAAGTTCCTAAAAATATCAATTAACTAATTACAAAGAAGAAGTAATAGATGAGGGATAGTAAAAAGAAATCTCTCAACCCTTTTCAATCTCTAAGATGATCTTCTTCTTCTTTTTTATCTTCTTCTCAAAAGAACAAGTTAAAAATGTACTAACTTTTTATAGCAAGAAAAAAACCAAACTATAATTATTCTTTCTTCAAACTTCTCTTTTCCTCTAACTACTTCTTGCATTTATATAGGTTTCCAATCCTTGTGTCCCTCAAAGTGCCCTTCCAAAAGTGTATAACCTTTGGTGGAACATTATACATCTTCAAGTGCCTTTTCAAAAATAACTGCCCAAAGTCTTCTTGCTATCATGCCTGCGACGGCTGTCGCGCTTGCGATATGACACACTTCGTCAAATGTTGACTTTTCCTCTACGTTGACCTCCACTTCCATTGCCTTACTTTGTCGTGCTTGCGATACCAACCATACTCACGACAAGGACTTCCTACTTTGCTTCATTTTTGTCTTTTTCTCCTTTGTTTTAATTCCTTTACTCCCTACACACACTTAATCAACACAAACACGTAAAAAGCACCATGTTTCACATAAAACCTAGCTAAAACCAAACATTCACTACAAACACATACATAAAATACTCACAAATCATGCATAACTCAACTCACATCAATTCCTCACACTTGAATCTTTGCTTGTCCCCAAGCAAAACTCAAAATGCAAAAACAACACAAATCACAAAAACAACATTTACATAACTATGGAGCTTGCTTTCATATTTGATAAACATTTGGAAACAAAATGAAATAACCTTCATCCTTCAATATATTAGTCTAAGTTTACAAATTCTCAAGGAATATCATTGTCTATTCAACTCCAACAACCATGTACATTTGGAAAATCATGAAGTTGCAAAGCACAAGAATATAAGCACTCAAGAAATTGAATGTTTTAACACATGTATTGATTATTTCATACAAAACATTGCCTAAAGTGACTCTTACTCAAACACTTATTCTCACTTCACTCAAGTGTTTAGTGGGTTAGTGTTTCACTCCTTCCTTTAATATGCCATTACATACCATAAGCTTGTAAATGAGTAAACTTCTCCACTACTAGCATAAGTTAAATACATTAAATCAAAGGGTTTTATTCAAGGTTGTAACTTGGCTTAGGTAAAAGGTAAGTCAAATTTGGTTAAGTAGTTCAATATGTGCAAAAGAAAAGTAATTACCATATCATATAAGACTTATAAACAAGGCATAGCATGATACATAACTTAATTTCCTAACTCCCTTATCAATGTCCATTTCACTAGTTCTTCTTTTCAAAACTTTTTCTTTCTCTTTTGTCTTTTAGTTCATTCTCTTTGTTTTCTTGACTTTCTCTTTTATTTTCTCCATGAACTATCTTTTTTCTTTCTTTCTTTCTTTTTCTTTGTTATTTTAGTTTAGTAGACCTATAAGAAAAAAAGGGAGTCAATCTAACATTATGCCTACACTTAGACAAAATTGTCTCAAATGACATAGCAACCTTAATCTCTCCACATAAAAGGTACCAAAAGAAATGGTTTAATGTTTAAAAAATGGGTTAAGGCTAATTATGTACTTAAAAACAAAAAAAATGGTTTAAGGCTCAAAACTGGCTACCTTAAGTCAAAAAGGTTGGTTATTTAAGCAAGTTAAAATTAGTTAATTTCTAGTGCCCTTATAATTTCTCATGCAAAAACTCACACTAAATGTAATCTCAAAGTTTACTAAAAACAAGTTTTATAGGATATGGCATATCAAGGCTCTTTTACAAAGAAAAATGTCAATGTATAAAGGCTTCAAAAGCTCACTTATCTCTAGGTCAAATTACCCTAAGCAATGAATTACCAAAATAATCAAATATTACATGTGAAAAGATAATCAACTTAAAAAGAACCTATACTAAAGTGCTTTGCTAAGTCATAACCCTCTAACTATGCACATAAATATGTCAAAGTAAAATAACTAATGATATTCCTCAAAAATTTTGCTAACTAGACCAAAAATTGAAAAATTCAAGCAATCTCATGTTACATGCTACCAAAATACGCATCAAATACAAAAGTTCCAAAACTATGCAAACTTGCATACACCCTAAACATACTAGCATGAACATCCAAACATGCAAACATACTAACAAAACTATAACACATGACATACACACCTCCCCACACTTAAAGGATACAATGTCCTAATTGTTTAAGGAAATAGCAACAAAGAAAACACAAAAACAGCATAATAAAAATAAAACACAAGGCAACACATAAACAAAAATAAAAAGAAAACACAAACATATAAATAAAACAAAACTAAAAAGAAGGAAAGGACTTTCCTCGTTGAGCTCCACTAGGCGAATCCGGTCGAAAAGGGTTGAAATCCATGTTTTGCTTTTGTAAAAAGGATAGCAATTTCTTGCTCAAACTCTTATGGCTTTTGTGCATGCATGGCCTTTATAATGGCTTCCATGTTGTCCACCTTAGCTATAAAATTCTTGTTAGACTCATCCATCTTTCTTCCACCTTCTTCCATAGCAGCAAAAAAATCCTCAGGCTCCTCCTTTTCATCATCCTTACTTGCACTTACAGCATCATCATCAGTGGCAGGGGCTTTACCTTTCCCATAACCAGACTAGCCACTCCTTTCTTCATAGAAAAAGAACATAGGGGGCCATCCACCTCGCTTCAACAAGTGGGAATTACATAGAAATTTCACATCATCATAGTCACTACTTCATTATCCTCCGGCTCATAACCCTATAATTTCCCTAAACATCCTAGAATAATACCAGTCACCATATGCCCCATGCCCATAGTTTTGGTCTTAGTAATGGAGCCACGGTACAAACCATCAAAAATAAAATCAATCTAGTAAGAGGTCTTCTTGGCCTGCACTAAAGACAACACAAACAAGTCCTTTGCTTGGACTTTGTGACTTTCTACCCTACCAAACAATGCATGGCATAAAAATTTATGGAACAATAACAACACATCATTCTTTGTCTGCCTATTTTGTTAGAATTTTTGTTGTCAAAGTGATTCAAAACAATCAATTTTTTCTAGATATTAGAGGCAACATATTGTTGAGGTACAAAAGTATGGCCATTCAATAGAAACCCAAACCATTCATTCATCTCCTCAAAACAAAAAATATATTCAACCCCATCATGCCTAAATTTTAATTTTATCTTCCTATCATCAACATAATCCAAGGTGACAAAAAATTCAATAGCTCAAACTTTCTTAACAATAATTTCATAGTAACAAATTGTTCCCATTTCATGCGTTTTATATATTTACCAAAGTCTTGAGAAATGCCTAAGTCTTCCAACAAAGAGAAATCAAAATGACACATACCTAAAATTTCTTTCTTAGAAAAGAATTGATATTTCTTACCTTTAATTTCAGAATGAATAGGAAATGGGCAATCATACATATCTTGAAGAATAGTGGTACCTCTGTCTTGTTGAGAAAAACTTCCAGCAGCCTTCCCCTTGCCTTTGCCCCTATTAGCCATAGTCTTCACTCTCACCATAGTGAAAATCAGCAATAAAGTACAAATTAGACAAAGAAGCAACTAAGAAAAACTAAAAATAATGAACAAATACTTAAAGAAATAGAAACTAGAAGATGAAGAAAAGAAAAAATTAGAGAGAAAACTATAGAAAAGCGAAGAAAACTATAGAAAATGGCAGTTCTAGGGTTTAAAAATCTATTTATAGGGGGAAGAAAACATATGCAACGGTTGGGAAATGATGGAATATGACATGATATGTTCATAGTAATCGTGCAGCGGAAAAACGATAAAAATGATCATACATGCCAAACAATTCCATGACAAGAATTGAAACATGCAATTTTAGTTTTTTTTAAAACTTACGACTTTTGATGTCTTTTAAATCTTGAATTTGGTGATGACCAGCAACTAAGATGACTTTATCCACCTTAGACCTTGATCACCAATGCCAAGGAACAGCCTTTACTCCACTCTCTCTATTCTTACACACACAATTGCACCAACAGCTTAAAATCGAGATTGCTAGCTCTCTTTTAAGGTACTGTGTAATGGTAATGGTTTTAAGCTACAAGATCTAATCTTGTACTTCCTTTAGATGCTATTGACATCCAAGAACACAAGAGAATGAAGAAGTATATTTCTCCTTGAGAAATTCGGCCAAAAGAAATTTTGTGAGTGAGAGAAGAAATTCATGCCAAAAACAAAAAGAAAAACTAGGGTTTTTTTCTTTTCTCTCTCATTCAATATATATCATTTTAATTTTTTAAGTGATAAATCTAAAATCCACTACTTAAAGATAATTAATTTTAGTCTTTATCACTTCTTTAAAATAAGAGATATATATTGATTCAAATTCTTTTGTATTTAATCCAAGATAAAAACATAAGACATATTAATCAAATAAATCACTTAATTAAATAAGCATGTGCCAAAATTCCTTGGTATTTATCTAGGAATTTCGGCCAAGTCTATTTCCATTTAAGTGTTTTAATTTGATTATAATTATTTTAGGCATTAATACTCAATTAATTAAATTAATACAAGACATTTAATTAATTGAAATTAAACCTTATGGGATGAATTTCTCTCTCTCATGGACCAAGGTCCAATAGCAATTTTAAAACCCATTACACACATTAATTTGCATTTAATTAAAAGCCCAAATTAATGCCCAATACTTTATTTAAATATCTTAAGCCCAATGCTTTGTGTGTGATCCTATAGGTCCATTTAATATTGTCAATGAATTAATGAATTAATTCAAAGGCTATATATATTCTCTATCAAGATATTATAGCATTCCAAATTAAATGAAAATGCATCTGGCATTTAGTGACCTAATGCAATTTTGCATAGTCCCTTACCCATAAATATCAGAATTAATATAAGGTATGGAACTAGTCATCCTTATATATATTAATTCCTGTCTTGATATTCCAGTGACACTGAACTCTCAAATAAATAATGATTACTCATTATTTCATCTTGGTATGGCCATACACTTTCAATTCACTGATCAAGTGGCCGATGATATTTTCTCTCTTATAGAGAGGGGTAATCCCTTCACTTCTCTCATGCTCTCTAACATGAATCAATGCATACCCAGTCATACCTGTACTTGTCACTCTGTTACGAGCACGTTAGGTGTATGTCAAAGTACACAGTAATTCATAAAGAGTTTCATAGAGATTTTAGGTTTAAGAACACCTATACAAAACTTGCATATGAGAAACACTTATGATTTGTACCATGTAGTGTTCTCATGAATGGATCGAATCCAGATACCATGTTCTTTAACATGTATCTATGATCTCTGATTGACACTCTTGTCCTAATGATCCGTAAGATAGAACTCATAATATCAGAGAGAGCATACTAGTCTTAATTCATTTGTTATTCCCATAACAATGACTGAATAGGGATATTTAAAATGAAGTCTCATTTGTTTCAAGGTCTTACAACCATGTGCCTCACACAAGATAACTTAAACTGAAACAACATTCTTGGATAGTTCTATCAATTGATATGCACAAGAATACAAAAGATAAAACAAATGCCTCACTTTATTAATTCAAAGTGTTTTATTACAATGCATTAGGGCTAGGGCTTACACTAACAATCTCCCACTAGCACTAGTCCCAATTAGGCATAGCCCTAAGACCGAACGTTCTCAAATGATCTTCGTGCAGATTTGGACGCAACTGTTTCGTCAAAGGATCTGCTACATTGTCTTCACTTGCTATCTTGCTAACCTTAACGTCCCCACGATCAATGATTTCTCTGATCAGGTGGTATCTCCTGAGCATGTGTTTGGATTTCTGGTGGGATTGGGGCTCCTTGGCCTGTGCGATGGCCCCGTTGTTGTCACGGAAAATTTCTAATGGATCTAGGATGCTTGGGACCACTGCTAATCCGGAAATGAAATTTTTAATCCAAACAGCCTCTTTTGTACTCAAATTCTGTAGTTGAGTCGGCAACGGTCTCTTGCTTCGAGCTTTTCCAGCTGACAGCACCACCGTTAAAAATAAAAACAAAACCAGATTGCAATCTAGAATCCTGAGTGCTGGTCTAAAAAGCAACATCGACATAACCTTGTATGACGAGCTCTTCTTAACCACCATACACCAAGAAGTGATTCTTAGTCCTTTGCAGGTACTTTATAATCCTTTTTACAGCAGACCAGTGCTTCTCACCAGGGTCTTGCTGAAACCTACTGGTTATACTCAGTGTATGAGCAACATCCAACCTAGTACATAACATAGCGTACATGATAGATCCAATAGCAAATGCATATGGGATTCTACTCATGTTGTCCCTTTCCTCTTTGGTTTTAGGGCACTATTCTTTAGTCAAAGGAACTCCCAAAGCCAAAGGTATGTACACTTTCTTTAAGTCTCCAATACTAAAATGCTTTAGTACTTTGTCTATGTACTTTTCTTGACTTCCCAAAAGCTGATTCAATCTATCTCTATAGATTCGAATACCAAGTATTGTCTCGGCTTCACCTAAGTCTTTCATTGAGAAACATTTTCCTAACCATTGCTTAACCTTTTGCAATGTTGGAATGTCATTCCCAATGAGAAAGATGTCGTCCACATATAGGACCAAAAATACTACTATGCTCCCACTAACCTTTTTGTCCACACAAGGCTCATCTTCATTCTTGAAGAAGTCAAATTCTTTGACTGCCTCATCAAAATGAAGATTCCAACTTCGGGATGCTTGCTTTAATCCATAAATGGATTTTTGAAGCTTGCAAACCTTCTTAGGATGCTTGAGATTGACAAAACCTTTAAGCTGTGTCATATACACATCATCAAGTAAATTTTCGTTGAGGAAAGTAGTTTTGACATCCATTTGCCATATCTCATAATCATGATATGCAACTATCGCAAGCAAGATCCTAATGGACTTGAGCATGACTACAGGCGAAAAGGTCTCGTCATAGTCTACACCATGAGTTTGACGAAAACCTTTTGCTACTAGTCTACCTTTGTAGGTCTTATTAGCTTTGAGTTTAAATAGCCACATGCATTCATTTACCTTAGCACCTTCCAGTGGATCAACCAAGGTCCAAACCTGGTTATCGTACATTGATTGCATCTTGGATTTCATGGCTTCAAGCCAATTTTCCAAGTCTAGGCTTTCAATAGCTTCTCGATAGGTAGTAGGATCCTCATGATCTACTAACTCAATAGTGTCACTATTGGTGATTACAAATCCATATCTCTCAATCTCTTGACCCTACCGGACCTTTTAGGTACTTGTGTAATGGGTTCTTGTTCCACAACTGGTTGTGAACTTGATCCCACTTCCAACTCATCCTCTATAGGAGCTTATGGCACTTGAATTTCTCCAAGTTCTACTTTACTCCCACTGTCTTTCTTGAGAAGGAACTCCTTTTCCAAGAAAACAACCTTGCGAGCAACAAATACTTTGTTCTCGGCTTGTGAGTAAAAGTAGTATCCCTTTGTTTCTTTGGGATAACCCATAAATAAGCAGATAGTGGATTTGGACTCTAGTTTGTCAGATGTTAATTTCTTAACATGTGCTTCACAGCCGCAAATCCTGAGAAACGACATATTGGGTTCTTTCCCAATCCATACCTCGTATGGTGTCTTCTCAACTGCTTTAGTTGCAGTACGGTTTAGTAGAAACGGAACAATTTCTAATGCATAACCCCAAAAAGAGATAAGAAGATTAGCTTGACTCATCATAGATCGAACCATGTCCAACAGAGTTCGATTTCTCCTTTCGGACACACCATTCCATTGTGGCGTTCCGGGAGGAGTGAGCTGCGAAATAATATCACACTCCTTTAGATGACTGTCAAACTCTTGGCTTAAGTATTCACCACCTGGATTTGATCAAATGGCTTTTATACTTTTGCCAAGTTGTTTTTCTACTTCCTTCTTAAACTCCTTGAATTTCTCAAAAGTTTCAAATTTATACTTCATTAAATAGACATAGCCATATCTACTAAAGTCATCTGTGAACGTCACAAAGTAGCTAAAACCACCTCTAGCTTGTATACTTAATAGTCCACATACATCGGTATGTATTAGTTCCAATAAGCCATTAGTCCTTTCACCTTTCTTGTTAAAAGGACTCTTTGTCATTTTTCCATGCAAACATGGCTCGCATGTATCATAAGACTCTAAGTCGAATGACCCAAGCACTCCAGTTTTGTGGAGTCTTGAAATGCATTTTTCGTTTGCATATCCTAAACGACAATGCCAGAAGTAAGTAGGGTTCAATTCATTTGATTTAACCCTCTTTGTATTAAAGTTGTATATGGACTCTTTATTTTGTAAATCAAGGATATAAAGGCCATTTTGCAACATGGCATTGCCATAAGAAATGCCTTGGTGATGAATATGAGCATTGTCATTTTTAATAACAAAATCAAATTCATCCAAATCCAAACATGAAACTGAAATAATGTTTCTGCTCATAGCAGGCACATAATAACAATTTTTCAAAACTAAACAAAGTTCGAAAGGTAAAGTGAGTTGATAGTCGCCTATCTCCATGGCAACAACTCGTGCTCCATTCCCCACATGGAGGTCCACTTCATTCTTTCCAAGTAACCGCCTATTTCTTAGCCCCTGCACATTTGAACAAATGTGAGAACCATAACCGGTATCCAATACCCAAGTGGTAGAAATAGAAAGGTTAATCTCAACAACAAAAATACCAGAACTGGATGCCTTGGCTCCATTCTTCTTTTGTTCTTCCTTGAAGAGAGCGCAATTCTTCCTCCAATGCCCTATCTTATTGCAATGGAAGCAAGTGCTCTCACTCTCTTTGAGCTTCTACGCCTTGGGCTTGGATTGGGCCTGAGGTGTACTCCCACTTGACTTGAACCAAACTAGGTCATTCTTGGGTTTTGCCTTTTCGTTTCCCATTCCCTTAGTGGGTCCCTTTTTAATGCCCCCTTGAACCATCAATACGGGATTGGTCTTTCAAATGTTCTCTTCAGCATTCTTAAACATCCCATGGAGCTCAGTGACTGACTTGTTCATTGCATGCATGTTATAATTCATTACAAATGGATCATAATCATTAGTCAATGATCCTAAGATCAAGTCAGTGGCCAATTCCTTTGGCACTTGTAGCTCAAGCTTCTCAAGAGTATCAAGATACCCTTTCATCTTGAGTACATGGGTACTAATAGGATTACCCGCACCCATCTTACAGGAAATCAAGGCCTTTGTTGTCACAAACCTCTCGTGACGGGCTTAGTCTTGGAACATCTCCTTGAGGTGCACCATGATCGCATAAGCCTCTTGGTCCATAAATTGCTTTTGCAAGTCAGGCACCGTAGTGGCCAGCATCAAACAGGTCAGATCATTGGAGTCACTCTTCTTGGTCTCAAAAGTTTCCTTTTGAACGCAGAGGCATTCCTAGCAGGTTCTTCAGGTAAGGGTGCATCCAAAACATACGAATTTTTCTCTTGCTTAAGAACTATTCTTAAGTTTTAAGGCCAGTCTATGAAATTGGTGCCATTCAATTTGTCCTTTTCAAGGACCGATCGCAATTAGAAATTGTTGTTTGAAGATGCCATTTTCAATCTACAATAATAAAATTTAGCAAGATTAAATGAGGTCTTATTTATAATCCCACAAACCGAATTAATATCCCTTTAAATAATTCACGTTAGTGATTTAATGTGGGCCAAGATCCACTTTTCACAACAACTTATTAGTCAAGCTGAGCTTGTACACCTAACAAGTTAAGTTACTTAGGTAGGAAAAACTCCAATCATGTCTCGTACATGACTCTTGGATCAAATAGGCTAACATCTTAATATGTTATAACACAAACCCATTTATTAGTTGCCTAAGTCCGGGCATCCCTTTCCATGTTAAGTCCAACCTACATTCACAACCCATACCTCACAAAGATAATCAGGCACATTTAGGACTCATAGTCTACGTGACCGATGATCGATGCCTTGACATGTTTTGAATTAGGAAGGCAACTTTGTCACTTACTATTTTTAGGGATTCATTTTATTACGGCTTACATGGCATACGTTTTGTCATCCATTCATAGCATGTATATATAAATAATTGCATAAAGTAAAGCGTGACAAACATGGGCCCAAAAACCTATAACTAAGATTCTATACTATTACATAAGAATCTTCGAGTTGGGCTTCTCCACTCGGGTGGGCTTCGTCTTGATTTACAAAGTCTTCAAGTAAATTCTATTCTAAGAAATAAATGAAACTTTTACAATAATACATAATGGCTCGTATGCCATATTTAATTACAAAACCCAAGGCCCATGAATGCACCATGCATATCCATTCATCACACAAAACAAGCAAATAAATATACATAACATTCATGGATCAAACAAAGTCCAATTTTAATTAATTTAGCCAAGCCCATTAATGGAAATTGTGTACTTGAACCTTTAAGAGATGACCCCGTAATGGGCCTGGGCCGAAGTCCAATGGACTAAATCCTCTTATTAAATAAGTTATCTTAATAGCCCAAAACACAAACTAGTTAGATTTGTGCTATAAATCAACTCTAGTATAATTTCCAATTTTGCCATTTTTAATTTTATGTCATATAGACCATAAACATTAAAAATACATATAATATGTACCAACATGAATTAAAACACAAAATCATGAAGAACATATATATGATACACGGCATGCATATAAAAACAAACAAACAACAAAACTAGTTGTTTAATGCTTATGTGATGCCACAAAATGCACAAATACTTAAATCAATTTTATGAGTCATTTAATAATTAAAATAAGGTAAAAAATATTGATTTAATATTCCGTACCAATCTGATCTAAATGTGTTTTTACCATTTTAATCAAAACAAAACAAACAATGTTGATTAAACATGTAACAAACACAAACTAGTCATAGTTTTAAATGATTTTAAAATTAATCAATTAAATTGTCATGGACCAGAATTAAAACCAAATTTAAATTATGTCCAGACCTGATATTTAATCTTTAAAAATCACTTACAAACATTCCAAAATCATTTTTACATTTAATATTTAAAACTAGTTGTTAAACTAACAATTAACATGCCAAATAGCACCTAGTTTTAATATTAACATGTACCATCAGGTATTATCAATTAAATCCAACCATTAACAGCTCATTGAACATCTTAGGATAGTATATTAACATTTCATATTAATTATAATACCTATCTAATTAATTAAAATTATTTTTACATCAAAACAATGCAAAAAACTCAAAACAAAAAATTTCAACATTGCATGTTTTCAAAATAACGATTTTTAATTAATTTTTTCATGTATCTAAAGCACTAAAATAAGCATGTTTTGGCTTTGATACCACTGATGGAATATGACATGATATGTTCATGGTAATCATGCAGCAGAAAAACGATAAAAACGATCATACATGCCAAACAATTCCATGACAAGAATCGAAACATGCAATTTTAGGGTTTTTTAAAACTTACAACTTTTGATGTCTTTTAAATCTTGAATTTGGTGATGACCAGCAACTAAGATGACTTTATCCGCCTTAGACCTTGATCACCAATGCCAAGAACAGCCTTTATGCGACTCCCTCTATTCTCACATGCATAATTGCACCAACATCTTAAAATCGAGATTGCTAGCTCTCTTTTAAGGTATTGTGTAATGGTAATGGTTTTAAGCTACAAGATCTAATCTTGTACTTCCTTTAGATGCTATTGACATCCAAGAACACAAGAGAATGAAGAAGTATATTTCTCCTTGAGAAATTCGGCCAAAAGAAATTTTGTGAGTGAGAGAAGAAATTCACGCAAAAAACAAAAAGAAAAACTAGGGTTTTTTTCTTTTCTCTCTCATTCAATATATATCATTTTATTATTTTAAGTGATAAATCTAAAATCCACTACTTAAAGATAATTAATTTTAGTCTTTATCACTTCTTTAAAATAAGAGATATATATTGATTCAAATTCTTTTTGATTTAATCCAAGATAAAAACATAAGACATATTAATCAAATAAATCACTTAATTAAATAATGATGTGCCAAAATTCCTTGGTATTTATCTAGGAATTTCAGCCAAGTCTATTTCCATTTAAGTGTTTTAATTTGATTATAATTCTTTTAGGCATTAATACTCAATTAATTAAATTAATACAAGACATTTAATTAATTAAAATTAAACCTTGTGGGCTGAATTTCTCTCTCTCAAGGACTAAGGTCCAGTAGCAATTTTAAAACCCATTACACACATTAATTTGACTTTAATTAAAAGCCCAAATTAATGCCCAATACTTTATTTAAATATTTTAAGCCCAATGCTTTGTGTGCAATCCTATAGGTCCAATTAATATTGTCAATGAATTAATGAATTAATTCAAAGGCTATATATATTCTCTATCAAGATATTATAGCATTCCAAATTAAATGAAAATGCATATGGCATTTAGTGACCTAATGCAATTTTGCATAGTCCCTTACCCATAAATATCAGAATTAATATAAGGCATGGAACTAGTCATCCTTATATATATTAATTCCTGTCTTGATATTCCAGTGACACTGAACTCTCAAATAAATAATGATTACTCATTATTTCATCTTGGTATGGCCATACACTTTTCAGTTCACTAATCAAGTGGCCGATGATATTTTCTCTCTTATAGAGAGGGGTATTCCCTTCACTTCTCTCATGCTCTCTAACATGAATCAATGCATACCCAGTCATACCCGTACTTGTAACTCTGTTACGAGCCCGTTAGGTGTATGTCAAAGTATACAGTAATTCATAAAGTGTTTCGTAGAGATTTTAGGTTTGAGAACTCTGATACAAAACTTGCATATGAGAAACACTTATGACTTGTACCATGTAGTGTTCTCATGAACGGATCGAATCCAGATACCATGTTCTTTAACATGTATCTATGATCTCTGATTGACACTCTTGTCCTAATGATCCGTAAGATAGAACTCATAATATCAGAGAGAGCATACTAGTCTTAATTCATTTGTTATTCCCATAACAATGACTGAATAGGGATATTTAGAATGAAGTCTCATTTGTTTCAAGGTCTTACAACCATGTGCCTCACACAAGATAACTTAAACTGAAACAACATTCTTAGATAGTTCTATCAATTGATATGCACAAGAATACAAAAGATAAAACAAATGCCTCACTTTATTAATTCAAAGTGTTTTATTACAATGCATTGGGGCTAGGGCTTACACTAACAGGAAACCGCCTTAAAATTCAAAATCCATGATCTGTTGCACTTGCAACAACTACATTACTCATGACAGAAGCTATACAAAAATTTCTTACTTACATGGATGCACTCGTAATATTAGTCACGCTTACGACAGTAATGAAAGTATGAAAATTTTCAAAGAGAGACAACAAATAATTAAACATAAAACACTTAAACATCAACTAAAAACCTATGGAACACACACCAATTATATTAGCATGAACAAAAGCATCAAAGTAAAAAAAAAATACATAAACCAATTCACAAGCAAATACAAAAACAAATATATGAAAATAGAAAGACTAAGTAAGTAGTTCCAAAAGGAACATTATTAACCAACTTGAAGGAGGCATATGAAACCTCTCTACAATGAAAATTTTCCTCTAAATAAACCTTACATCTCTGACCATTGGCTTTAAATAACTCACCCTTGTCATTTTTAAGCTCCAAATACCCATGATCAAATACTTGAGTTACAAGAAATGGCCTACTCCAACGAGATCTTAATTTACCAAGAAACAACTTCAATCTAGAATTGAAGAGAAGTACTTTATCCCTTACTTTAAAGCTCTTATGTTTAATGTGTGAATCATGCCATTTCTTAGTCCTTTCTTTATATATTTTTGTATTCTCATAGGAACTAAGTCGTAACTCATCAAACTTATTTAGCTGTAAACACCTCTTAATACCAGCTTGTTTAAGATCAAAGTTCAAGGCTCAAATAGCCCAGTAAGCTTTATGCTCCAACTCTATATGCAAATGACATGCTTTACCATATACTAAGCTATATAGGGTCATGCCAATGGGTGTTTTGAAAGCTGTTCTCTATGCCTAATCTCTACTTGGCCACTTAATTATGAATGGTAAGGTGTAGTTACTCTATGATGCACTCCATAATTATGCCACGAAGATGCAAACGAATAGTTTATAAAATGCATACCTTCATCACTTGTAATAGCTCTAGGCATTTTAAACTTTAAGAATAATTTCTTTAAGAACTTAAAAACTACTTTGGAATCATTGTGTAATGTTAGTGTAAGACCTAGCCCCAATGCATTGTAATAAAACATTTGAAATTAATAAAATGAGGCATTTGTTTTATCTTTTGTATTCCCGTGCATGTCAATTGATAAAACTATCCAAGAATGTCATTTCGGTTTAAGTTATCATGTGTGAGGCACATGGTTGTAAGACCTTGAAACAAATGAGACTTCATTCTAAACATCCCTAGTCAGTCATTGTTATGGGAATAACAATGAATTAAGACTAGTATGTTCTCTCTGATAATATGAGTTCTGTCTTACGGATCATTAGGACAAGTGCGTCAATCAGAGATCATAGATACATGTTAAAGAACATGGTATCTGGATACGATCCGCTCATGAGAACACTACATGGTATAAGTCATAAGTGTTTCTCATATGCAAGTTTTGTATCGGAGTTCTTAGACCTAAAATCTCTATGAAACTCTTTATGAATTACTGTGTACTTTGACATACACCTAACGTAGTCGTAACAGAGTGACAAGTACGGTTATGATTAGGTATGCATTGATTCATGTTAGAGAGCATGAGAGAAGTGAAGGGATTACCCCTCTCATTAAGAGAGAAAATATCATCGGCCACTTGATCAGTGAATTGAGAAGTGTATGGCCATACCGAGATGTAATAATGAGTAATCATTATTTATCTGAGAGTTCAGTTTCACTAGAATATCAAGAAAGGAATTAATATATATAAGGATGACTAGTTCCATGCCTTATATTAATTCTGATATTTATGCGTAAGGGACTATGCAAAATTGCATTAGGTCACTAAATGCCATATGCATTTTCATTTAATTTGGAATGCTATAATATCTTGCTAGAGAATATATATAGCCTTTGGATTAATTTATTAATTCAATGCCAACATTAAATGGACCTATAGGATCGCACACAAAGCATTGGGCTTAAAATATTTAATTAAAGTATTGAGCATTAATTTAGGCTTTTAATTAAAGTCAAATTAATGTGTGTAATGGGTTATAAAATTGCTATTGGGCTTTGGTCCATGAGAGAGAGAAATTCAGCTCACAAGGTTTAATTTCAATTAATTAATTATCTTGTGTTAATTTCATTAATTGAGTATTAAAGCCTAAAGATATATTTATCTAATTAAATCATTTAAATGGAATTTGATGTGGCCGAAATTCCTAGGGAAATACCAAGGAATTTTGGCACATGTATTATTTTATTTAAGTGGTTTATTAGATTTAAATGTCTTATCTTTTATCCTAAATTAAGTGATATTATTTGATTAAATGTCTTTTGTTTTTATCTTGGATAAATTAAAAGAGTTTTTATCAATAAATATTACTTATTTTTAATTAAGTGATAAAAGCTAAAATTAATTATCTTTAAGTATTTGATTTTAAACTTATCACTTAAAATAAAAAGGATATATATTTGAATGAGGGAAAAAACGTGAAACTCTAGGGTTTTTCTCTATGGTTTTTGCGTGAAACTCTCTCTCTCTCTCAAGAATTTCTTTTAGCCAATTTTCACAAGGAGAAAGGATAATTCCTCATTCTCTTGTGATCTTGGGTAGTAATAGCAACCTAAGAGAAGTACAGAATCAAATTTTGTAGCTTCAAACCATAGCCATTACACAATACCATAAAAGAGAGCTAGCAATCTCGATTTTAAGCCGACGATACAATTGTGTGTGTGAGAATAGAGGGAGTGGCGTAAAAGGCTGTTCCTTGGAATTGGTGATTGAGATCTAAGGCAGATAAAGTCATCTTAGTTGCTGGGCATCACCAAATTCAATTTTCAAAAAGGCATCAAAAGTTGTAAGTTCTACAACCCTAAAATTGCATGTTTCGTTTCTTGCTTTGGAATTGTATGGTATGTATGATAAACTTTTTTATTTTTATGTTGTGCTATCATCATATTCATACCATGTCATATTCTGTCAGTGGTATCAGAGCCTAAACATGCTTATTTTAGTGCTTTAGATGCATGAAAAAATTAATTAAAAATCGTCATTATGAAAACATGCAAATCTGAAATTTTCTGTTTTGAGTTTTTTGCATTGTTTTGGTGAAAAAATAGTTTTAATTGATTAGATAGGTATTATAATTAATATGAAATGTTAATATACTGTCCTAAGATGTTATTAGGGCTGGTAATGGTCGGATTTAATTATTTATACCTGATGGTACATGTTAATTATGAAACTAGGTGCTAGTTGGCATGTAAATTGCTAGTTTAACAACTAGTTTTCAAAATTAAATGTAAAATTGATTTTGGCATGTTTGTAAGTGATTTTTAAAGATTAAATATCAGGTCTAGACATATTTTAAATTTGGTTTTAATTCTGGTCCATGACAATATAATTGATTAATTTTAAAATCACTTAAAACTATGACTAGTTTGTGTTTGTTACATGTTTAACAACATTGTTTGTTTTTTTTATTAAAATGGTAAAAATAAATTTAGATCAGATTGGTACAGAATATTAAATCAATATTTATGGACTTATTTAGATTATTAAATGACTCATAAAATTGATTTAAATGTTTGTACATTTTATGGCATTACATAAGCATTAAACAACTAGTTTTTGTTGTTTGTTTGTTTTTGCATGAATGCCGTGCACTATATATGTGTTCTTCATGATTTTATATTTTTAATTCATGTTAGCACATATTATATGTATTTTTAATTTTTATGGGCTGTATGACATAAAATTAAAAATGGCAAAATTGGAAATTATACTAGAGTTGATTTATAGCACAAATCTAACTAGTTAGTGTTTTGGGCTTTTAAGAGAACTTATTCAATAAGAGGATTTAGTCCATTGGGCTTTGGCCCAGGCCTGTCATGGAGTCTTCTCTTAAAGGTTCAAGTACACAATTTCCATTAATGGGCTTGGCTAAATTAATTAAAATTGGACTTTGTTTTATCCATGAATGCTATGTATATTTATTTGCTAATTTGGTGTGATGAATGGATATGCATGGTGCATTCATAGGCCCTGGGTTTTGTAATTAAATATGGCCTGCGAGCCATTATATTTTGTTGTAAAAGTTTTTCATTTATTTCTTAGAATAGAATATACTTGAAGACTTTGTAAATCAAGACGAAGCCCACCGGAGTGGAGAAGCCCAACTCGAAGATTCTTATGTAATAGTATAGAATCTTAGTTGTAGGTTTTTAGGCCCATGTTTGTCACGCTTTACTTTATGCAATTATTTATATATGCATGCTATGTATGGATGACAAAGCATATGCCATGTAAGCTGTAATAAAATGAATCCCTAAAATAGTAAGTCACAAAGTTGCCTTCCTAATTCGAAACATGTCAAGGCATCGATCATCGGTCAGGTAGACTAGGAGCCCTAGATGCGCCCGATTATCTTTGTGAGGCATGGGTTGTGAATGTAGGTTGGACTTATCATGGAAAGGGATTCCCGAACCTAGGCAACTAATAAATGGGTTGTGCTATAACATCTTAAGATGTTAGCCCATTTGATCCAAGAGTCATGTACGAGACATGATTGGAGTTTTCCTACCTAAGTAACTTAACTTGTTAGGTGTACAAGCTCAGCTTGACTAATAAGTTGTTGTGAAAAGTGGATCTTGGCCCACATTAAATCACTAACGCGAATTATTTAAAGGGATATTAATTCGGTTTATGGGATCATAAATAAGACCTCATTTAATCTTGCTAAATTTCATTGTAGATTGAAAATGGCATCTTCAAACAACAATTTCTCATTGCGATCGGTCCTTGAAAAGGACAAATTAAATGGCACCAATTTCATAGACTGGTCTCGAAACTTAAGAATAGTTCTTAAGCAAGAGAAGAATTCGTATGTTTTCGATGCACCCTTACCTGAGGAACCTGTTAGGAACGCTTCTATGGTTCAAAAGGAAACTTTTGAGACCAAGAAAAGTGACTCTAATGATGTGACCTGTTTGATGCTAGCCACTATAGTGCCTGAATTGCAAAAGCAATTTATGGACCAAGAGGCCTATTCGATCATGGTGCACCTCAAGGAGATGTTCCAAGAGCAAGCTCGTCACGAGAGGTTCGTGACAACAAAGGCCTTAATTTCTTGCAAGATGGCTGAGGGTACTCCTGTTAGTACCCATATACTTAAGATGAAAGGGTATCTTGATACTCTTGAGAAGCTTGAGGTACTAGTGCCAAAGGAATTGGCCACTGACTTGATCTTAGGATCATTGCCTGTTGCTTATGATCCATTTATGATGAATTATAACATGCATGCAATGAACAAGTCAGTCACTGAGCTTCATGGGATGCTTAAGAATGCTGAAGAGAACATTCGAAAGACCAATCCCGTACTAATGGTTCAAAAGGGAATTAAGAAGGGACCCGCTAAGGGAAAGGGAAAACCCAAGTCAGTTGGGAGTGCACCTCAGGCCCAATCCAAGCCCAAGGCGCTAAAACTAAAAGAGAGTGAGAGCACTTGCTTCCATTGCAACAAGATAGGGCATTGGAGGAAGAATTGCGCTCTCTTCAAGGAAGAACAAAAGAAGAATGGAGCCAAGTTAGCCTTTCTATTTCTACCACTTGGGTATTGGATACCGGTTGTGGTTCTCACATTTGTTCAAATGTGCAGGGGCTAAGAAATAGGCGGTTACTGGGGAAGAATGAAGTGGACCTCCGTGTTGGGAATGGAGCACGAGTTGCTACCATGGAAGTAGGCAACTATCACCTAAGGTCACTTTACCTTCCGGACTTTGTATTGTTTTGAATAATTGTTATTATGTGCCTGCTATGAGCAGAAACATTATTTCAGTTTCATGTTTGGATAATGATGAATTTGATTTTGTTATTAAAAATGGCAATGCTCATATTCGTCGCCAAGGCATTTCTTATGGCAATGCCATGTTGCAAAATGGCCTTTATATCCTTGATTTAGAAAACAAAGAGTCCATATACAACATTAATACAAAGAGGGTGAAATCAAACGAATTGAACCCTACTTACTTCTGGCATTGTCATTTAGGACATGCAAATGAAAAACACATTTCAAGACTCCACAAAACTGGAGTGCTTGGGTTATTCGACTTAGAGTCTTATGACACATGCGAGCCATGTTTGCATGGAAAAATGACAAAGAGTCCTTTTAATAAAAAAGGTGAGAGGTCTAATGGCTTATTGGAACTAATACATACCGATGTATGTGGACCTTTAAGTACACATGCTAGAGGTGGTTTTAGCTACTTCGTAACATTCACAGATGACTTCGGTAGATATGGCTATGTCTATCTAATGAAGTACAAGTCTAAAACTTTTGAGAAATTCAAAGAGTTTAAGAACGAAGTAGAAAACCAACTTGGCAAAAGTATAAAAGCCATTCGATCAGATCGAGGTGGCGAATACTTAAGCCAAGAGTTTGACAGTCATCTAAAGGAGTGTGGTATTATTTCACAGCTCACTCCTCCTGGAACACCTCAATGGAATGGTGTGTCCGAAAGGAGAAATCAAACTCTATTGGACATGGTTCGATCTATGATGAGTCAAGCTAATCTTCCTATCTCTTTTTGGGGTTATGCATTAGGAACTGTTGCATTTCTATTGAACCGTACTCCAACTAAAGCAGTTGAGAAGACACCATACGAGGTATGGACTGGGAAAGAACACAATATGTCTTTTCTCAGGATTTGGGGCTGTAAAGCACATGTTAAGAAATTAACATCTGACAAACTAGAGTCCAAATCCAGTGTTTGCTTATTTATGGGTTATCCTAAAGAAACAAAGGGATACTACTTTTACTCACAAGTCGAGAATAAAGTATTTGTTGCTCGCAAGGCTGTTTTCTTGGAAAAGGAGTTCCTTCTACAGAAAGATAGTGCGAGTAAAATAGAACTTGGAGAAATTCAAGCACCATAAACTCCTATAGAGGATGAGTTGGTAATGGGATCAAGTTCACAACCAGTTGTGGAACAAGAACCCATTGTACAAGAAGATAAATCTTATATGTACAAGAAGGTTAGTGGGGAGCATAGTAGTATTTCTGGTCTTATATGTGGACGACATCCTTCTCATTGGGAATGACATTCCAACATTACAAAAGGTTAAGCAATGGTTGGGAAAATGTTTCTCAATGAAAAACTTAGGTGAAGCCGAGACAATACTTGGTATTCGAATCTATAGAGATAGATCGAATCGACTCTTAGGACTAAGTCAAGAAAAGTACATAGACAAAGTACTAAAGCATTTTAGTATGGGAGACTCAAAGAAAGGGTACATACCTTTGGCTTTGGGAGTTCCTTTGACTAAAGACCAGTGCCCTAAAACCAAAGAGGAAAGGGACAACATGAGTAGAATCCCATATGTATCTGCTATTGGATCTATCATGTACACTATGCTATGTACTAGGTTGGATGTTGCTCATGCACTGAGTATAACCAGTAGGTTTCAGCAAGACCCTGGTGAGAAGCACTGGTCTGCTGTAAAAGGGATTCTGATGTACCTGCAAAGGACTAAGAATCACTTCTTGGTGCATGGTGGTCAAGAAGAGCTCATCATGCAAGGTTATGCCGATGCTGCTTTTCAGACCAGCACTCAGGATTCAAGATCGCAATCTAGTTTTGTTTTTGATTTGAACGGTGGTGCTGTCAGCTGGAGAAGCTCGCAGCAAGAGATCGTTGCCGACTCAACTACATAATCTGAGTATATTGCAGCGAGTGAGGCTGCAAAAGAAGCTGTTTGGATTAAAAATTTCATTTCAGGATTAGGAGTGGTCCCAAGCATCCTAGATCCATTAGAAATTTTCTGTGACAACAACGGGGCCATCGCACAGGCAAAGGAGCCTCGGTCACACCAGAAATCCAAACACATACTCAGGAGGTACCACCTGATCAGAGAAATCATTGATCGTGGGGACGTCAAGGTTAGCAAGATAGCAAGTGAAGACAATGTAGCAGATCCTTTGACGAAACAGTTGCGTCCAAATCTGCACGAAGCTCATCTGAGAGCGTTCGGTCTTAGGGCTATGCCCAATTGGGACTAGTACTAGTGGGAGATTGTTAGTGTAAGCCCTAGCCCCAATGCATTGTAATAAAACATTTGAAATTAATAAAATGAGGCATTTGTTTTATCTTTTGTATTCCCGTGCATGTCAATTAATAAAACTATCCAAGAATGTCGTTTCGGATTAAGTTATCTTGTGTGAGGCACATGGTTGTAAGACCTTGAAACAAATGAGACTTCATTCTAAACATCCCTAGTCAGTCATTGTTATGGGAATAACAATGAATTAAGACTAGTATGCTCTTTCTGATATTATAAGTTCTGTCTTACGGATCATTAGGACAAGAGTGTCAATTAGAGATCATAGACACATGTTAAAGAACATGGTATCTGGATACGATCCGCTCATGAGAACACTACATGGTACAAGTCATAAGTGTTTCTCATATGCAAGTTTTGTATCGGAGTTCTTAGACCTGAAATCTCTATGAAACTCTTTATGAATTACTGTGTACTTTGACAAACACCTAACGTAGTCGTAACAAAGTGACAAGTACGGGTATGATTGGGTATGCATTGATTCATGTTAGAAAGCATGAGAGAAGTGAAGGGATTACCCCTCTCATTAAGAGAGAAAATATCATCGGCCACTTGATCAGTGAACTGAGAAGTGTATGGCCATACCGAGATGTAATAATGAGTAATCATTATTTATCTGAGAGTTCAGTGTCACTGGAATATCAAGAAAGGAATTAATATATATAAGGATGACTAGTTCCATGCCTTATATTAATTATGATATTTATGGGTAAGGGACTATGCAAAATTGCATTAGGTCACTAAATGCCATATGCATTTTCATTTAATTTGGAATGCTATAATATCTTGCTAGAGAATATATATAGCCTTTGGATTAATTTATTAATTCATTGCCAACATTAAATGGACCTGTAGGATCGCACACAAAGCATTAGGCTTAAAATATTTAATTAAAGTATTGAGCATTAATTTGGGCTTTTAATTAAAGTCAAATTAATGTGTGTAATGGGTTATAAAATTGCTATTGGGCTTTGGTCCATGAGAGAGAGAAATTCAGCCCACAAGTTTTAATTTCAATTAATTAATTATCTTGTGTTAATTTAATTAATTGAGTATTAAAGCCTAAAGATATATTTATCTAATTAAATCATTTAAATGGAATTTGATGTGGCTGAAATTCCTAGTGGTTTATTAGATTTAAATGTCTTATCTTTTATCCTAAATTAAGTGATATTATTTGATTAAATGTCTTTTGTTTTTATCTTGGATAAATTAAAAGAGTTTTTATCAATAAATATTACTTATTTTTAATTAATTAATAAAGACTAAAATTAATTATCTTTAAGTATTTGATTTTAAACTTATCACTTAAAATAAAAAGGATATATATTTAAATGTGGGAAAAAACATGAAACTCTAGGGTTTTCTCTATGGTTTTTGCGTGAAACTCTCTCTCTCTCTCAAGAATTTCTTTTAGCCAATTTTCACAAGGAGAAAGGATAGTTCCTCATTCTCTTGTGATCTTGGGTAGTAATAGCAACTTAAGAGAAGTACAAAATCAAATTTTGTAGCTTCAAACCATAGCCATTATACAATACCGTAAAAGAGAGCTAGCAATCTCGATTTTAAGCCGACGGTACAATTGTGTGTGTGAGAATAAAGGGAGTGGCGTAAAAGACTATTCCTTGGCATTGGTGATCGAGATCTAAGGCGGATAAAGTCATCTTAGTTGCTGGGCATCACCAAATTCAATTTTCAGAAAGGCATCAAAAGTTGTAAGTTGTACAACCCTAAAATTGCATGTTTCGTTTCTTGCTTTAGAATTGTATGGTATGTATGATAAAAATTTTTGTTTTTCTGCTGTGCTATCATCACATTCATACCATGTCATATTCCATCATGTAACACCCTGAAAATTCATATGACATGCATATTATGCTGTAGAGTATGCACAGTAACCCTAGGATGGTTATCAGAGTGATTGCACTAATATAGCATAGAGAAAATTTCAAAAGCTTAATAGTTAAACATGCTCAGCTGTGAACAATCAGAGGATGGGTGACCTATCTGGGAAGTGGAGTTAAGAATTAGGTGAGATATTATGAGTTAAATGGAGTCCAATGGTACATTTTGAAAAGAAATTGAGCTCAAATAGGTCCCTGAATCATGTAGAGAAACATTTTCTCGATTATCGTGAAAGGGTTGACTGAAAGTTTGACCGGGCTCTGAAATATTCTATAGAGCTCCAAAAATTATTACAATCACATATACCCATTAGAAATATCATAAATAACCTATTGGAAGTGAAAAACAAATTTTTTGACAGTTTTGGAATTTTGGAATTTGGATTGGTTAAATTTGCCTTTGAAGCCAGAAGTATACCGAAACGATGTCGGAATGAGCTAAAATTTTAAACAAATGCTTCTACATATGCTAGTGCATGCAAGAAAAAATTTCAAAGCATTCTAACAAGCAAAATATTAGTTTCAAAAAAAGGTAAAAAAATCGAGATTAAATTAATTAATGGGCTTAATTGTCATATTTTAAATATCTTAGGACATGGAAGTCATTAAAAATGAGTTATAATCTCCTACATGTGGTATAATAGCCAAAAGATGTGTAGAGACTAAGAAAATGGTGACAAGTGGCTTAAAAATAAGCCATTAGATCAAATAGTAAATGGAGAAATTTGGGCCCTAGATTTGGTGGACTTAAAGACAAACTAAAGGGGTTTAGAATCATTTGTAATTCTGCCCTAAATTCTATAATTCTCCCCTCCCTTGAGAAATCTGAAACATCCCATTTTAGCCATTCTCTCTATTTTTCCTTTATTTCTTCTTCATCGCACCAAATCTCAACCCTAAATTTCAACCACATACTCCAGAAATCATCCTTTAAACCTTAGAAGTCGAATTGCACAAGATGAAGCTTGGATTTGGAGTTATTTTGGAGAGAGAAAGTTAACCTAATTTGGTAACTACTTTTTGTTAGAATTAGTTGGGGATTTTGTTATAGACTTGTAAAGCATAATTAGTAGAGTTAGTTAGTAGCTTTTAATTGCTTAAATTCAGGGCTAAAACTTATTATTTTCTCCCTTCTAATTTCGGCCTAAAGAAGAAATACAAGGCAAACACAAAGGCAAGGAGAAAGAAGGAGAGGAGAAGGAAGATTAGGTCATTCACAAGCCAAAATAAGGTTAGTGGATACAATTTACACTTAATTTCATTTACTTTGTTGAAATTTACTCAAATTTTACATTATGTAACTAGGTGAACTTATGTAGGAACGGGAAATAATTCAAACCAACATGATAAAATAATGAATTAAGATGATTGGAGCATGAATTGATAAAGAAAACAATTCGGAACTAAGACATTTAGTGTAGGTCAAATTGGGTACCAAGGTTTAATGTAAGTTAATGTAATAATTAAAGACATATTTGGTATGAAATACGCATTATAATTTGTGGAGTATATGGTAGAATTGATTAGAATGAAAAATGATAAGTGTACATGATAATATCTAATGGAACATAATGATGGACTTAAAGGAAACTTAGGTATTATAAGGTAAATTGAATTTGTATTGTTACATAATTGTTTAAAATGACATTAGAGATATAATTGGCATGTAAATGGAAAAAGAATCAAATGATATGTAGGAGATCCTAATGAGGCCGAATGATATATGTGTTGATATTAGTGTATTTTCATTGCTTTTATATGATATTTTGTTTATTTATTATGAATACATAATGTTTAAGCATAATTAAATACTATATGAGTATGTAGTAATCAAGACATAATGTAACTAGTAAGGAAAACCATGTAAAATATGACATAAGTGTGACAACGTTCATTCATATTTCCATATAACGAATGGCACTACCAATGAGATCGCATAACTATTTAGTTTCGTCCCTTAGTTTATATGCCAAGTCGGATTTAAGTTAACATTACCAATATCCCATACTTGTGTTACCATCGCTAAGTTACTATTCATTTGATATAAATTTCGGTAGCATGATGGCTTATAAATCATGCTACCCAAACCTACAACTGCTCAAATTAACACTCCCTAATGGCAACCTCCACCTCTAATACTCTATTTACATACATTGCACTGCTATTTTCAACCCACAACACATCACACCGTATATAAGGTTTATCACATATAATTCATCAATCCACTAAGGTTTCAGATATAATTACATGCCATAAATTTACATCTCAAATCCAAAATACATATATTAGTCATTACTCTAAATTACATGCATCTAAATACATCAACCAAAAAGTATCTTCACAATGTACATGCCACGATTTCGTCATTGTTCGCCTTCAATTTACCTATCCCTACGCGCGGTCAAAATAAACTATGCGCTAAGCAACTTTGTTGTCTAGTGGTGGATACATCTACACAAAATTTCATCTATAGAACTACTTTAAGTAAAATTACGATTATACCCCTAGTGTCATATTTACTTAATTAGTTTAAATTTTATTCCTATTTTCCCCAAATTGCCATTTAATTTTATTTATACTTAATTTCTTTATTTAATTTAACAAAAAATCTCATCTTAGTGGAAAATTACCGTTTAGCCCTTAAATTTCTTTTTCTTTATATTTTACCTTAATTAACTTCAATTTTGGTTATTGTTGTTTTCTTAGACTTGTATTTCATTCTAGATGGTAAATTACCAATCTAACTTCAAGTAACTTCAAGGATTATGATGGAAATTAAATCTAGGGATTTAATGAGAATTTAGGGGAAATCCTCGATCTTCGTCTTCTTTTTCTTTCCAATCTAACTTCAAGTAATCTTTATCTGTTCTGTATTTCTATATTTTTGCCTTTCATTACTGTAATTAAATTTGCTATGTATATGAATTTATATTCTTGTTAACTTTGTGATGTGGTATTTGGTTTGCTTCAATGAAAAAATGTATATATATATATTGTGTTTCTTTATCGAAACTCTTTCTTAAGCTGGTTTATTAGTTGAGTTATGCTTGGTTCAGGCAAGAATTCTGTGTCTAAAGTGTCAGTGACAACTTTGATACCAGTTCTGTTGTTCTTTCTCTGTCTCTGTGTGTGCGTGCGTATAATTTGATGTTTAGAATGCAATTGATTATTAGAGTTTCTTTTATAGTGTCTCTATGTGTGTGTGTGTTGTCTCTCTGTATAGTATTTCTGCAAATTTCTAAAGTTGGAAATATGTTATAGGCACTTGAAAACTGTGATTTTGGTTATGGTAGCCCTTGGAAATCACAATAGTTATAATTGAAAGTTTATTATTCTAAATTTTGGTTTGTGTCTTTGTTATTAATTATCTGTATTTAAGAGTTTAATAATCAATTGCATTCTAAACAACATAGAGTATTGCAAGCAATTTGCAGACATGATAATTGTTTAGATTAATATATATATATAAGAAATCAAATAAAAAAATACTCAATTGTTTTCTTAAAAAGAGTAACATAGTGAAAATAAATAAATTATTTAATGCAAATCCAATTTAAATTTTAAAACTTTCATTCCATTCGCTTCAATGTAAATGGAAAAAAAATATAACTTCAATATCAAATTTATATCCTATATTTATGTCTACAAAAATAATTTTTTTAATTTAGGAGGTGTATGTACATAGTTTGAAGATAATACAGCTTTGTCAATATTATTAGGTATGAAATTTTAAAATTTATAAGAGCATTTTATAGTTAATTCACCGCATCGCATTTAATTTATAAATTTTGACTTATATTTTCATAGTAATTTCTATGAAAACAAAATTGTGATTCAAATGTAATTGTTTCCTTATGTGAACAAAAATTGCTTAGTTTATTATTTTTCTCTTATTGCTTCACCTAAAACATCTATTGCCTTCAATTTTAGAAAGAAGATGGATTTCTAACACAATATTTTTTAATTTATTTCTTATGTATCGTATTGCTTTTGTGTGTGCTTGGTTGTGAAGAATTCATCTCTTTGTTGCAGTGCCTTATGGCTTTTTAGTTACAGAAAGCTTTTGAGTCCTCAGTTCTCTTAATGCTAGTCACCTCAGTTATCTTATGTCATTTTTACTCCTGGATTTCAACTCTGTCAAAAAATGATTAAGTTTTCGAATATTTACTATGTCACTGTTCTTCAGAGCTTCGATAACTTCCTAAGAAAACTGAGGGTAGTAGCATTTCGTGTTGTCGTAGTATTAATTTTTAAAACTTTTAATTGATAGATGGGGTTCGCACTGGAGAAGGCTCACAAGACTTGTCAACATTTCTAACTTTTTGAATAGGCAATATGATTTACTTTTGAAGCTAGACTTGATTTCTGCATTACTTTTGAAGCTGGAATTGATTTTTGCATTACTTGCCAAAGAAATTGTGTCTTTCTGTTTTGGAAAATAAAGCAAAGAGTTAAAAGTCATTGAAAATGGTGTCAGCTCCAATGGTTGAATTTACGGGTGTCATGATCAGACCAGATTAGTTCTTAGACCCTGTGTTTTAATTCTTGAGATACGTGCGAAAGGCAATGAGTTAATTAACACAAAGGAATCATGATTTTCTATATGTTGATCAGACCAAGTTAGTTCTTAGATCTTTTGTTACTAAGGAATCATAATTCAGTACTTATTTTTCCTTTCATCTTAATTTTAAAAAACAATTGTAACTTTAATAGTGATTATAGCAGTAATTGTTTACTTTGTACTCTTGACATTTTTTACCAAAATTGCAGACATTTTTCACCCTTGCCATTGCAAACTGTGAGGTTGTTAAGCCCAGGGTTGCAGCCGCAGAGCACATATCATAGGTAGTATCACACTGGACAATCATTGCATTTCTCCTTCCTTATTCATGGTTATGCTAATCAAATGTGGCTTCCTTGTTTACTTGATTTGATAGTTCAATGAAGAAGCACGTTCTCCCTTTCTAAGAAAATATAAAATAATTATACATCTGGGCAAGGTACCTCTCCTTAATATTTATAGATTCAAGTGAATGTGTTGATTCCTATAATATCAATTCAATGAATGTTTAACTTAATTCAGTGAAAATTTAATTAACTACAAAAGTTTTCTAACTTAATTGTCATCATTCTGCAGATATGTATGAATGTTTAACTTAATTCATTTTCTATTTGCATGTAGAATTTTATACTTTTCACTGATTTTTCGTTTGCTTGCTTTATTTTGTACTTAAAAAACTTGTTAACCTAGTATATTATTTTTGTAAGTATTGGCTGGGCATCAAGATAATGCTGAATTTGCTTTTGCTATGTGCCCAATTGATTCCCATGTGCTCTCTAGAGGTTACATATGAAATTTTGTTATTTTGATTCATTAGTTCTAAGACACTCTTCTATAAACTTATATTTAAGACTTAATGAACTTTTCTTTATTTTGTAGTTGTGTTCTCTCTCTATTGTTGTTGTATTATTTTATGTGTTCTCTTCTGCTTCTTTTATTCTAATTAGAAAAGGTTTGACATCAAAGGTTCTCATTTTTTCCCTTTCAGTTTTTATTTTTGTTTTTGTGTACTTTGCCTTTACTATATATATACAAAGTAATTTAAATGCAAGGGAGCATAAATTTACATAAGATTGAATTAATTTTAACAAGGAAACTGATTTAACTTGTTGGTTTCAATGGTTATTTTGACAAAAACTCATGTAAGTGAAAAAGATTTAATTTTAATTTTTTGGGTTTTTAATTTACATAAGATTGAATTGATTTTGACAAGGAAATTTATTTAACTGTGTATTTTCCATGATTATTTGGACAAAACCTCATGTAAGTGGAAAAATTTTGATTTTTGAATGGTTATTTTGACAAAACCTTGTGTAAGTGAAAAAAGATTTGATTTTTAATTTTGGGCACTTTAATATAATTGATTTTTGACAAGGAAATTGAGTTGTTGAAGACCAGTATCTAACAAATGTGCTGTTGAAGATATCCTATAGGGATGGAGTGTCTCATGGCTCTCTTGGGCATTCTGATATCCCATTTATTACTGCGGTAAATTATTTTTGATATATAGGGAGGTGTTAGTGAATCTTAGTTTAACCAAGTGCTGAATATTGAACTGGATTAGATTATTGAGGTTTGATTGACCTCGAATTATGCATGAGAACAATTTTTCTAGGCATGCAAGTTCCTTGATAAGAAGTGGTCACCGAAGTTTGTTATGATTGTTGCAAAAAATAATCACCACACTTCCACCAAGGAGCTCTTGAGAATGTTCCACCTGGTTAACCTCTTATTACTCTCATGTATACTCAAAAAATTTCATTGATGGCAACATGTAATGTTTTATGAATTACTTTTGCAGGCACTGTAATTGATAATAAAATCTATCATCCACGGAATAATGATTTCTATCTTTGTGCACATGTTGGAATGATTGCGAGTGCCAAGAAAAGTGCTTTAGTATTTTATTTGAATGTAGTTGCTTTTATCTTTACAAGCGAGGTCTATGGTTATATCATATAAAAATCTTTTTTTTTTCTCTATTGCAGAGTAGCCTTTCGCAAATCTATCAGCATACATTACTGTTTAGGTAAATTGTTTGTTGTAATTGCATGTGGTTTTTTCTAGAATGGGTGCTTTTGTTTTTATTGTGGTTATAATGTTCTTTTTCTTGGTTCGTCTTTTGAAGTGAGTTTTTTTGTAGTTTTGGTGGTTTTAACCATCTAAACTACATTCAATCTCCTAATAACCTTGCTGTCACTGTAAAACTGACTCTGATATATTAATAACAGCACTATGATTTAGGTAGTTTTGTAACTTTGAAGACTAAACATGTTTACCTTACGCAACACTATGATCATCCATACTTCCATAATCTGCTTTATTAGATGCTTCTACCTTAATTATTCTGTTTTCTTTCTTTTTGGTTTGCATGTTATAAGTAAGTTTGTTGTTCATTTATTTAAATCAATGGTGTGAATTATGATAATTGAAGCACCAAACTTTTTGTTTAGTGTTTTAATTGCAAAAGTGACCCATGTTCTTGAAACTTGGCTTAGAACTTGATTCTGAAAAATAGGAACTTTATATATTGATACGTTGATTCTGGACCCCATATCTATTCTTTCTGCATCCTGCTCTTGCCCCACTATAGAAGGTTACAAGACAAAAGCTAATTTTGCTATTTACTTATAGAATTTGTAGAAAGCTTGTTCAAAAAGTATAGTTAGTTTATTATAGAAGAGGTAGGTTGACTTTTAGGCTATAAATACCTCTTTTTCTCGTCCACTTCTGGACTAAGTGGCTTTTGCTGAATTTTTTTACTTGGTATCTATTCCTCTGCTTTATGGGTGTCTCTCTTTCACTTATGAATCAATGTTTAGCACATTAATTGCTTTAATATGTTAGATTTTCCTTTTCAATTACTATCATTATTCGCTTTCAAATCCTATATGCTAATTCATTAATTTTCTTTTCACTATTTGTCAAGGCAATTTGGACTTTATAGTACTGCTCTTCAACACACCAGCTATAGTGTTCATTAACCTCCACAAACACTCTGTTCTGTTCTAGGAGTTGTAAACCCTACAATCCCTGCTAGTTCTGCCATTGCAACTTGGATTAGTTTGTTAGTGAAGTTATATTTAGCTTGGACTAGTTTTTTTTAAGTACTTTTAGGATACTATACAATTTAATATATAATTTAATTATACTTTTGTTGAATTATATTTTTTTAAGTAATAATATCGAAGAATTGTTGTTTTTATAAATTAAAATTTGGATGTTACAATAAAAATAATAATAACAAAAGAAATAAATTGGAATAATAATAATAATATTAGTAATAATTAATAGTGACAGTTTTGCACTTTAGCGACGAAATTATTAGTCACTAAAACTATGTTAATTCAGTAAGAAAAATATAAGCGATGAAAATATATTTGCCTAAACTGTCACAAAAATAATCGAATTCTTAGTGACTAAAATAGCGATGGAATATACGTCGCTAATATTTTATTACAATAATCATGATTGATTTTAGGGATTACTTAGCGACGAAATTTCTTACCATAGCAACGGAATTTCCGTCACTATTATTAGCGACTTTTTTCTATTTTAGTTGCTAAATTTGCCAGCGTCAGCAGAATAGCGACTAACAGTCATTTTGTCGCTAAAATTAATTAGCAACGAAATTTTTTAAAATAGCAACGAAAATTGCCATCACTATTTCCTTATTTTTTGTAGTGTAGCTTGAAATGAGGGCATTCTTGTGGTGTGCTGTGTTTCCTTCCCTTTCTAGCAAATGGGAAAGGATACAACTTTATGGCCTTTTTAAGCGTCCCTTTTGTGTGAAGGAGTATTGGGAGGGTCGTGCACCAATGCGAAAGAAATTCCCAATCTTTAAAGGAATGTTACATCTCTTTATGAAAGGGTTGTTCAAGAATTATGGAGGGATATTTCATATCATCCTATGCTTTTTCCCCTCCAATTGATTTGCTAAAAAATGGAGGAGGCAGCTTTATTGCCTTTTTTAGTGTCTGTCCCAGAGGGAAGTTCTAAAAGGCTCGTGCTCTAATACGTAATGTCTCAAAGGAAAGACATTTCATTCTCCTTTAGACCTGGCATAATATATTTCATCTTCTTTTGGTCCTGGTGTTTTTATCTAAGGCTTAGAAGGGTTTTGCCTCTACTATTGCTAGTTAAAATGCTTCGATCCCACCATTAACTCTCAATGAAAATATCAAATGATAAATTTAAAGAAATTAATAAATAATAAGCTATTTAGGAGGATCGAATAAAGCCCTAGTAGAAAGAGAATGCTTGCAAAGCCTGATCAAATATCGCAATGTTAAGTCCTGTAAGAAAGCTAGCCTGGGTAAATCAAGCATTAGCACTTTGAAGCTTAAATCATTGAGAGACTTAGATCAGGAAAGCATAAAGAAAAGAGAGAGATTAAGTGTTCAACTTGTCTTTATATGTGTGATGACTTGGTATTTATAGGAGATGTCTACAACCACTTGAGTGGTCTACATAGATTGTCAAAATAGATGTTCAACGATGTGAAGTTGAGTAAGTGATGGATGAGATGGAGGCATGTGTTAGTGGATCATTAAAGGTTGAGCCTTGTGTGACACATGCTGAACCCCAGTCATTTTGGATTTGCTCTCAGAGGCCCACTTTTAGGGTCCAAGACCAAACGAGGTTCACAAAGTTTGTAAATTAGCCATTTCACAATAAAAAAGGGATTCGAACCAATTTTCCAATTTTTGAACCTCAGAAAGGCATGAAATAGCACCTTGAGATATCCTAATCTTATTGTTGGTGGTCAACATACAATGGTGTCTAAGTGGGCCTAAGAGGTAGGCATCATGGAATTGCCACCCAACAAAATGTTGGGAAATGATTCTAACCTTATGATGCCTAGACCAAAGATGGCGATCAAGACATCACTCTTACTTATAGCTCAATTAAATTGTTTTTATAAGTGAGTTTTTAGTATTAATCCACCACTTCTCTTTTCACACAATGCATAAACATAAATTAATAAATAAACAATCAAGCATACATGGAAGCAATAAAATCAAGCAAATAAACAAAATAAAAGAAATAAATAAATTATGTAAGCAAATTGTCCAAAAAGAAAAAGAAAATGTCATACATAAATTAGGATATTTATTAAGCTTGGGAATTGTTTCCCTCATGCATAATTTACAAAAAGACGAACAACCCTTATGGATTTTAGAAAACAAGGGATGAGTGATCCCAATTTTTATAAAATAGAGACTCCTTATTTTTATGTGTGATTTTAGGAATGAAAACCGAACATTGATCCATTTTATTAAAAAAAAAATCTCAATTAATTAGTAAAACTCATTTTTGTTAATTTTTAATTAGCAGTGTGAGAAGAATCATTTATTACTAAGATGTTACAATTTCCAAAATAAATCCAAATGAGCAAAAAAAAAAAGAAACAAAAAAAAAATATATATAAAAGGAAGTAGAAAATGAAACGCATCAAGGTTAAGACCTTTAGAGCCTTTGGTCTTAGAACACCAAACATCTCAACCCATTAAAGTTAAATCACCCATAAAAATACAAAGAAGAAAATGATTAGTATGTAAAAGATAATAGAATAGAATAAATATTGAAGATAAAATAAAGTAAACATGCATTCTGGAATAAAAATATTTAACGAACAGAATGTAAAATACACAAACAGAATTAAAAATAATATTTAAAAATACAAAGATGCATGCAAAAAATTATACAATACAAATGAACATAAAACACCAACAACCTACCAAAATGACTCACAAACGGCCACAATGAGGGAACAAATGGCCAAGAAGGAAACAAAGGATGGAACAAAAAAAGAGTCTCACATCATCCCGTTGGTTATACAAAAATAGGCAGAAAGCATAGGAAATGTGATCGATAGGCTTTTGTAGGGCTTTCTTCCTGTCTGTCATTTGAGAAAAAAATAGAAAGCATAGGAAACATGCAAAGATAAAATAAAATCTATTTTAACCTAATCATGCATATTTTATATCCTACACATGCCAAAACTAATCCCGAATATCAAAGACACATTTAAATCATACTAAAAAAATTGAATAAACAATGAAAACAAAATCCTGATAAAAAAACACATATGTATCAATGGGGAACGAAAATCTTGGATCATTCCATTCTATATATTTAATCAAATTTAGGTCATCATGGTCTTATAAAACTGTAAATCATGACACCTAAAAATGAATTAAATAACATTTAATTATACAATCATAACATTTCACACATAAATGAAATTAAACCAAATTAAACACATGTATTCTCATGCTATGATAATAAAGGTAGCTTAGCCTAGAATATTACCCTAAAGAAGAGCTTTTGTAATGTTGGAAGGTTGTGCACTAGAAGGTCATATTCTAAGTTCCAATTCTTGATTTCTACCTTAAAAATTATAAATGTATTTGTGTGTTGATAAAAATATATGGGAAAACTCCTATTCTTAAGGGTAGAAATTGATTTCCAACCTTAGGAACGTTGCTGCCTCTCTAAAGTTTTTTAGAATGTAGAATGATGATTAGCCTCCCCCCTTTGAAATCTAAGTTTTTTAATTTATATATGAGAAAGAGTTTGAAATCTATTCAAATTGGAAAATTCCTGAAAATCCACCCTCAAGCCCCTAAAATCTTGTGCCAAAAATCTAATAATTTAAAATAGGTTTTATCCAAGATCTTCTCTGCTAAAAATGTGTAGATTTGATGAACAAATCCCATAGAAGGGCATCTGTGAGTGACCGATGGCCGCTAATCAAAATGACCACAGACGGTTGTCCCTCTATGATAGATGATCGATAGTATTAGAAAAAAGGCCAAATGCAAGATTTTTCAAACTCATTTCATTCCCTAGAAATGCAATGTTAAAACTCATAAAAACATTTTAGAAAATTGTGTAAGTCATGGTTGAAACTCGAAGTTTATGTTTTCCATTTCAAATATGAATATTTCTTTATCATAACTTCGATCTGGGCTACCTATAATGGCCCAAAATTTCAATTTTTGTGAATAGTATTTTTGACCATGAATAGTGAGACTGAGGTGCATAGTACTATTCAGAACCTGCAAAAAAAATATTGAGTCCGGGGGTGTAATTTGAGGTAAAATTGATGTCAAATAGGCCTTTAAAATGGACAGTGAAAAATTTACCTAACTGTATTAAGGTTTAACCAAAACACTGTGGTTTACGACAACCCGGTGAGAAGGAAAATCAACTATTCAACAAAAATCAAAGGTGATTTTTCTTATTCTCATTAATATGTATATTGTAAATTCATGGCAAAATCAGATCTATTGGTTAAAAAATTTTAAATTTCACTTATGTATGAGATGTATGTAACCGATAATTCCCAACAATTTTCAATATGAAATTCATCCCTAGAACCTTGCCTTATGGTCCGAGTTATGTACTAGATTACTTGATAGATGCAAGTAGAGTCCTGGGAATCCTTCTCTTTGCAATTGTCAAATTAATGCCTCAACATGTACCTATCCCCTTAGAACCATTGCTTGAAGCATTGGACAACTTCTTTGACATACCCACCTTCCATATTGGCATTATTATGCTAATTTATCTTACTTTGCATTTAATAGTGAACTTAAGGGAACCAATCGGTGACCATCGACTACTCAGCACTATCGAAGGCATATATAATGGCCTGACTTCATTTCTTATAATCTTAGCTAAAATCATCTATAGCTTGGACACTATCTATATTGACCCTACTATAGCCTTTTTTAGGAGCCCCTTATTACTTCAAGTAACAGCTATTGTTTTAAAAGGTAGTGTGCCCATTGTGGGTTTTCGTACTAGCTTTTCTTAGTAGGAAATGCATCCTTTTAGATTTTCATGCAACCCTATGCCTTACTTTTGCCTGAGATGAAACTAACTCACCTCAGTTGCTTTTGTTTCATTTTTCTACATTATTGTTTCCATTTCTCTCTTTTTTCTTGCATCACTTTTTCAATTTATGATTTTTCGTATCATTTTCTTTTTTAGATATGGTTATAGGAGAAATATAGATTGCTAGAGGAACCTCCCCCTAGGGTAATTAGCACATACTCCTTAAGGCATTACCTTATTAAAAGATGACTTTATAACTTTGATTCACCACAAGAAGTTTTTGTATGGCTAGCAACAGTAGTTGACAATGACATTAACTTCATGTGTGTATGGCTAATACTCGGTTATGTGACTTAGGACGGGCATTTCGAATGTGTACTATTTGTAGTCTATACAAAGCCACATTTTGTCTAGTCTCTTGCTATACTCCCTAGTTTGGGGAGTGATAGGACATTGTAAGGTATCTACTATCATTTTAAAGAGATACCTTATCTATTACGTTTGTTTCTTGTTATCATCATCTTTAGGCCCAGCTGTATGCAAAAGATGACATTTGGAGATTAAGCGATTGTGATTTTACCACTTTTGCCATATGTAAAAGATGGGTTGCCATCCTCACAGTCGACAACAGAGCAAATTGGCTAAGACAAAGCTTAAACGGAAGCAGTATAGGGTGATCTTTAGACTTGCGTGTGTAACATAACAAATTGTGTACTACTTTTTATATCGAACATGATAACTCAGAGTATGTAAAATAAGCTACTCTTATTGATATTAATGTATGAGTTTGCATTCCATATGAGAACATTTCCACATACTTTCACTACACATGATTACTATTTAACATGAAGTTCAAAAAGTGTAAGGTCCTATTCAACTTTATGACTAAACCTTGAAAGCATCTTTCCTCTATCATCAATTAGCCATTTTAGGTTTTTTTAATTGAAAATTTCCATTATGCCTCTAATTTTTTGCCTAAGATGTTTTTTTTCGGTTTTCACCTTAGCAAGGCACCCAATTTTAGCAAGGCCATTGTTTTTCGATTTTTTACCCGTAGGGCTATATTCTCTTCTTTTCTCTTTTATTTATTTTATCTTTTTGAGTCTAGCCATGAAATCTCTTCACCCTATCAATGTTGACTGGTTTTTTGAATTCATTACCATTAGTATCACTCAAGATTGTAGCTCCCTTAGACAATAGCTTTTTCAACATAAATAAGCCCTCCTATATTGGTCTAAACTTGCCTTTGATGTCAGGAATACCTAGTCTTTTCTTTTTGAAAACTAGATCTACTTCCTTTAAAGGATGCTTCCTAACTTTCTTTGAAAAGATCGATCCAATCTCTTCTAATAAATCTAATTAGGCTCACATCTTATCTCCATCTAGTAGATTAGGCTGAAGTAACCTTAGCCAAGCCCATTCCATTTTCAGCAACTTAGCTTCCAAAACTACCCTCAGTGATTGGTGTTCAATCTCTACTGGCAACATAAATTTTGTTCCACAAACAAACGAGAAGGGAATAGCCCCTATTAAGGTCCTGGATGTGGTTTTGTATCCCCATAATGCAAAAGGTAACTTCTCAGCCTAGTCCTTATAGGTTCTAAGCATTTTGCCCAAAATCCTTTTAACATTCTTATTGGCTGCCTCAACTGCTCCATTCACTTGAGGGTGACAAGGCAAAGATTTATGATGCTTAACTCCATACTTTCTGAGCATTCGTTTGGTTTACCCTTGAAAGTGATATCCATTGTTTAACACAATATGATGTAGAAGCCCATATCTACATATTAGCTTTTCTTAATAAACTTGGCCATTTCCCTTGCACCCAAAATTTTGAATGACTTCACTTCTATCCATTTTGAGAAGTAGTCAATAGCGACCATAATAAACTTATGTCTGTTTGATGCCAGCGGGTGATCATTCCTATGATCTTAATGCCCCATACAGCAAATAGCCAAAGCAAAGTAAGATTGCACAAATTTGATACTAGTACATTCCTTAAATTAGCATACTGCTAGCATAGCTGACATTCCTTTACATATCTGGAATAGTCTGTATCCATAGTAAGCCAGAAGAACCGTTGGCGTATTATCTTTTTAGCCAAAGCTAGCCCATTCATATGGGAACCACAAACTCCGACATACAACTCTTCCATCACTTTCTTTGCTTCTTTCTCACCTAAACACCTTAATTGTAAGCCATCCAATTGTCTTTTGTAAAGTACCACTCCTAAAGTGATGAACTAAGTAGATAGTTTGCATAACATTTTTCGATCCTTTAGTATAACTTTTTCTGGAAACATAAGCATTTCGAGGTAATTTTGAATATCAAAATACCAAGGCTTCCCATCATTTACCTTCATATCCATCACTTATTCGGCCTCAAAACACAGTTTATCAGAGCTAAAAATAAGTATGGGCTTCATGCTTACTCATTCTGGATTATCCCACATCGACACCAATGTTGCCAAAGCATCAGCTAACTGATTTTCATCCCGAGGAACATACCTAAAAATATAAACCTCAAATTGGTCACTCAAAGTCTTCAAAAATTTCACTTAAGGCATCAACCGCTTTTCTTTCATAACCCATTCACCCCTCACTTGGTATCTCTAGGACTAATAGAGCTTCTAACCTAAAGATACATGCCTCATACTCGGCCTCATTATTCGTAGCCCTATATTTGAGCTTCTTGGCTAAAGGTAGCTTTTCTCTCTCTAGAGTTACTAGAATTACTCAAATTCTTGCATCTTTATTATTCATAACTCCATCCAAAAACATCTGCCATCCCCAAATAGCTATAGTTGCAATGTTTTCATCAAGGAACTCGATTATTTCTTCTTCCCTTTCTAACCGTTGATCTGCTAAAAATTTTGCTAAAGCCGTTCCCTTACTGGTTTTTTAGGTAATGTATTCAATATCAAACTATTATAGGAGAATTAGCCATTCACCCATTTTTTCTAACAAAAAGGGCACTTACTACAAGTATCTAAGAGGATTCTGCTTGGCTATTGCCTGTGCCCTCTACAAATGAAAGTAGTACCTTAGCTTTTTGGAGGCCCAAATGACTGACAAGAAAATCTTTTTTACTTCCATATACATAGCTTTATATGGCAAAAACTTCTTGTTGAGATAGTGTACAATATACTTGATTTCAAAATCATCTTTTTATGCCATCATGGCTCCCACTGAGCTATCTTCTATGGGTAAATACAAAATCAGGGGTTTTCCAGCCTGTGGTAGCCTCAGCACTGGTGGATGCAAGAGATATTACTTGATTATGTTAAAAGCTACCTAACAATCATCTGTCTAAACTACCAGTTGATCTTTTCAAAGCAGCTTGAAGATAGGTTCATAGATTAAAGTTGGTTTAGCTATGAACCAACTAATGTACTGGAGTCTACCCAAAAACCCTTGAATTTCTTTTTCCTTTTGTGGCATAGGCGTCTCTCTGATAGCATTCACTTTATTAGGATTTGCTTCCATTCCTCCCTATCTTACAATATGTCCTAGGAATTTTCTTGAAGTCACCCCGAACACACATTTCTTTGAGTTCAGATGGAGGTTATAACTATCAATTCTCTAAAAGAACTTTTCTAAGGCTTTAAAGTGGCCTTCTTGGGTTGCCAATTTAATCATCATGTCATCGATGTATACCTCCACTTCCTTATGGATCAGATTATCCAAGATCTTCATAACTATTCTTTGGTAGGTAGCATCTGCATTCTTTAATCAAAATGTCATGACTCGATAAGCATACATGCCCTATTTAGTGATAAATGCTATTTTGATTTTATATAAAATCATATTTAGAATCTAGTTGTAACCAACATAGCTATCTATAAAATTATACACTGCACAGGCAGCTACATTGTCCACCAAGACATCTATGTGAGGAAATGGAAAATCATCCTTTGGATAGGCTTTTATTCAAATCCCTATAATCCACACAGACTCTGACTCTTCCATCTTTTTTGACCATTGGAATCACATTTGCTAACCATGTAAGTGTTAGTGTAAGCCCTAGCCCCAATACATTGTAATAAAACACTTAGTTAATAAAATGAGGCATTTGTTTTATCTTTTGTATACCTGTGCATGTCAATTGATAAAACTATCCAAGAGTGTTGTTTCGGTTTAAGTTATCATGTGTGAGGCACATGGATTGTAAGACCTTGAAACAAATGAGACATCATTCTAAATATCCCTAGTCAGTCAATGTTATGGGAATAACAAATGAATTAAGACTAGTATGCCCTCTCTGATCTTATGAGTTCTGTCTTACGGATCATTAGGACAAGAGTGTCAATCAGAGATCATAGATACATGTTAAAGAACATGGTATCTGGATTCGATCCGCTCATGAGAACACTACATGGTACAAGTCATAAGTGTTTCTCATATGCAAGTTTTGTATCAGAGTTCTTATACCTGAAATCTCTATGAAACTCTTTATGAATTACTGTGTACTTTGACATACACCTAACGTGCTCGTAACAGAGTGACAAGTACGGGTATGATTGGGTATACATTGATTCATGTTAGAGAGCATGAGAGAAGTGAAGGGATTACCCCTCTCAATAAGAGAGAGAATATTATCGGCCACTTGATCAGTGAACTGAGAAGTGTATGGCCATACCGAGATGAAATAATGAGTAATCATTATTTATCTGAGAGTTCAGTGTCACTAGAATATGAAGAAAGGAATTAATATATATAAGGATGACTAGTTCCATGCCTTATATTAATTCTGATATTTATGGGTAAGGGACTATGCAAAATTGCATTAGGTCACTAAATGCCATATGCATTTTTCATTTAATTTGGAATGCTATAATATCTTGCTAGAGAATATATATAGCCTTTGAATTAATTTATTAATTCATTGCCAACATTAAATGGACCTATAGGATCGCACATAAAGCATTGGGCTTAAAATGATTAAATTAAGTATTGGGCATTAATTTGGGCTTTTAATTAAAGTCAAATTAATGTATGTAATGGGTTATAAAATTGCTATTGGGCTTTGGTCCATGAGAGAGAAAAATTCAGCCCACAAGGTTTAATTTCAATTAATTAATTATGTTACATTAATTAAGTTAATTGAGTATTAAAGCCTAAAGGAATTTAAATTAAATTAAATCACTTATTTATTTAATGAAGTAGCCGAAATTCCAAGAGATAATTCAAGGAATTTCGGCACATGGCATTTATTTAAATTAAGTGATTTCATTTATTTAAATGTCTTATGATTTATTTCAAATTTGAATTTAAATTCAAAGGAGTTTAATTCAAGATATATTACTTATCTTTAGGAAGTGAAAGAGTTTGAATTAATTATCTTAGGATAGTTGAATTCAAATCAAAGACTTGCCAAAGGATAAGCATGTATATTAAATGAAATAAAACCCTAAGAAAAGAAGGAGTTGGCGTGAAAACAAATCCTACACACCTTGTTTTTGTGTGAAGATCATCTCACTCTCTCTTAATTCTTTTGTTCAATTTTTCACAAGGAGAAAGGATTGTTCCTCATTCTCTTGTGTTATTGAGCAGTAATAGCAATCTAAAGAAGTACAAAATCAAGTTTTGTAGCTTCAAACTATAACCCTTACACAATACCGAAAAAGAGATCTAGCAATCTCGATTTTAAGCCGACGGTGCAATTGTGTGTGTGAGAATAGAGGGAGTGGCGCAAAAGGCTATTCCTTGGCATTGGTGATCGAGATCTAAGGCGGACAAAGTCATCTTAGTTGCTAGCCATCACCGAAATCAATATCTAAAAGGCATCTTAACTTGTAAGTTCTACAACCTAAAATTGCATGTTTTCGTTCCTAGTTTTGGATATGTATGGTATGTATGATAAAAATTTTTGTTTTTCCGCTGTGCTATCATGATTATCATACCATGTCATATTCCATCAGTAAGACATTAGACTTCAACCAGAAACTTAGCATCTATTTGCTTATTCACTTCTTTTTTAACTTTTCTTGCCCATTTTGGCTTAAGCCTTCTAAGTTTCAACTTGATAAGCTTATATCCAAGATAAGCGGGAATGGCATGCTCAACAACTTCTCTATCAATTCCTGGCTTGCCTTCATAGCTCAAAGCAAAGACTAATTCATATTTTTTTAATATTCTCTCAAATTCTTTTCTCTCTTTATGGGTAACATAAGATTCTATTAAGATTTTCCTTAGATTTTTAAGAGTACCAAAGTTTAATGGAGTAGTATTTATTGAATTAATGTCAAATAGAGATGCTTTATGACTATGATTATGTGAAATGAAATCATACGAAACATCACACAAGTAAGCAAAGTTATTCATATTATTAATATTAGAAGAGCTACATACATCATCGTTAAAAAGTTTAAGTATAAAAAGTACATCTAGAAAAGTATCCTCATCTACATCAGATGAGTTTGATGCTTCAGATGAGCTTGCTCCATTTTTTACATCCAGCGAAACCTTTCTATCTGCTTCTGTAATAGCTTCTACAACATCATCCCTTAGCTTAGGCATGGGAACTTCAAATTTGACTTTCTCTTTTCCTTTGACCCTAGAAGCTAATGACTCTGGCATCACAATCTCCTCAAGAGCATCATCATCATCCAAATCAAATAGCTTGATCAAAATTTCTTTATCCTAAAACCCCTTGGTAGGCATGATGGTTTCGTTGACCCAGTGAAAACATCGTTGAATATATCAAACCTAAGGACAACCTTCCCTCTAACTAGTATGGCTCAATCTCACCACACTATTGAGGTGCAATAAATGTAGACACAAAGCTATGTAGAATGTGTGGGACACCTTCTAACTTTGATAGATTCTTCTTCTTAACATCAGACTTGCTATAGCCTAGTCCTCTTCAACTTGTTTATCCTATTGTAGTAATAGCTTCAAAAGGACCCTATAAATCTTTACTAAACCTAACCCCTGGCAAGAAATTCATTTTCTTCATCATATTCACCACTTGAGGAGTGGATTCCCACTCATCTTCATTAACAGCATTAATCGCAGTCACATGGTCTTCCTAATAACACAAAAAAGTTAGTCGGTATTGGCAATACTATAAATTTTGCTTTTGTGTCAATTAACCTTGTCTTTACATCAGCCTTAAAATTATCTATTGCTTGCCTTCAAGAATTATCATAGGCTGTAACCACCAAATTAGACGTACTTAACATAGACTCATTCAATCTAAAATATGAAAGTGTCATAAGCGGACATACATTGATAAAGGATCCATCATCCACCACCACATAGACTATATGTGTACCATTAACCTATGCCTTTATATACAAAGGATGATTATGCTCCCTACCTTTAACGGGTGGATCTCTATTTGTATACATAATATTCTCCCCTACACTTCCTCTAACCATGTTTAGCAACTCTGAAGTTAAATGGTGGTAGCCACAGTAGACTCACACAAGGCCTCTACCACTTTCTTCCTATGAGAGGGTGACTGCCTAAGGAAATCCCAAACAAAAATTTGAGAAAGAGTGTTCATTAGCTACTTAAGGATTTGGTCCTCTTCTTACTCCTTTTTTATAGGTAAATGCTAAAAATCTAGCAGTCTCTCTGTTAGTGTAAACCCTAGCCCTAATGCATTGTAATAAAACACTTTAGTTAATAAATGAGGCATTTGTTTTATCTATTGTATTCTTGTGCATATCAATTAATAGAACTATCCAAGATTGTTATTTCAGTTTAAGTTATCATGTGTGAGGCACATGGTTGTAAGACCTTGAAACAATAGAGACTTCATTCTAAATATCCCTAGTCAGTCATTGTTATGGGAATGATAATGAATTAAGACTAGTATGCTCTCTCTGATAAGATGAGTTATGTCTTATGGATCATAAGGACAAGAGTATCAATTAGAGATCATAGTTACATGTTTAGAACATGGTATCTGGATTTGATCCATTCATGAGAACACTACATGATACAAGTTATAAGTTTTCTCATATGCAAGTTTTGTATCAGAGTTCTTAGACCCAAAATCTCTATGAAACTCTTTATGAATTACCGTGTACTTTGACATACACCTAACATGCTCGTAATAGAGTGACAAGTATGGGTATGCTTGGGTATGCATTGATTCATGTTAGAGAGTGTGAGAGAAGTGAAAGGATTACCCCTGTCAATATGAGAGAAAATATCATCGGCCACTTGATCAGTGAACTAAGAAGTGTATGGCCATACCGAGATGAAATAATGAGTAATCATTATTTATCTGAGAGTTTAGTGTCACTGGAATATCAAGAAAGGAATTAGTATGTATAAGGATGACTGGTTCCATGCCTTATATTAATTCTGATATTTAAGGGTAAGGGACTATGTAAAATTGCATTAGGTCACTAAATGCCATTTGCATTTTTATTTAATTTGGAATGCTATAATATCTTGCTAGAGAATATATATAGCCTTTGAATTAATTCATTGCCAATATTAAATGGACCTACAGGATCGTACACAAAGCATTTAGCTTAAAATATTTAAATAAAATATTGGGTATTAATTTGGGATTTTAATTAAAGTCAAATTAATGTATGTAATGGGTTTTAAAATTGCTAAATGGACTTTGGTCCATTAGAGAGAGAGATTCAGCCCACAAGGTTTAATTTTAATTAATTAATTATCTTGTATTAATTAAGTTAATTGAGTATTAAAGCCTAAAAGATTTTGAATCAATGTAAAACACTTAAATAGGAAATGGAGTGGCCAAAATTCAAAGACAAATTCCTTGTGAATTTTGGCACATGCAAATATCCTTATTAAGTGATATTATTTGATTAAATGTCTTATGATTATTTCAAATTAATTTGAATTTAAAATTTGAAAGAGTTTGATTTAATGTTTTTCACTTGATTTTAGGAAGTGATGGAGGATGAATTAACTATCTTTTAGGTAGTTAATTTCGGATTTACCTCTTAAAAAAACAAATGATATATATATATTTTTGGTGGAAAAATAAAACCCTGGGCGTGAAACTCTCTCTCTCACACTCTTGGTCGATTTTCACAAGGAGAAAGGATTCTTCCTTATTCTCTTGTGTTCTTGGGTAGCAATAACAATTAAAAGGAAGTACAAGATCAAATCTTGTAGCTTCAATCCATTACCATTATACAATATTTAAATATAGAACTAGCAATCTTGATTTTAAGCCTTGCTTGCAATTGTGTGTGTGAACATAGAGAGGAGTGGCGTAAAGGTTGTTCCTTTGGCATTGGTGGTGAAGATCTAAGGTGAATAAGTCCTTCTTAGTTTCTGGCCATCATCAAAATCAAATATTGAAGTGCATCTAAAGTTGTAAGTTTTAAAACCCTAAAATTGCATGTTTTCGATTCTTGTTTATGGATTGCGTGGTATGTATGATCGATTTTATTATTTTTTTGCTGCATGATTATCATGTACATACCATGTCATATTCCATCAGTGGTATCAGAGCCTAAACATGCTTATTTTGGTGCTTTAGATGCATTAAATATTTAATCAAAAAGGGTTCGTTTAATAACATGCAATGCTGAAATTTTTTGTTTTGAGTTTTTTGCATTATTTTGTGTAAAAACGATTTTAAATTATTAGATAGGTATTATAATTAATATGACATGTTAATATACTATCCTAAGATGTTCTTAGACTTGTTCATGGTCGGATTTAATTGTAAATACCTGATGGTACATGTTAATCTTGAAACTAGGTGCTAGTTGGCATGATAAGTGATTGTATAACAACTAGTTTTCAAAATTAATTGTAAAATGATTTTGGAATATTTGTAAGTGATTTTTAAAGATTAAATATCAGGTCTGGATATATTTTAAAATTTATTTTAATTCTGGTCCATGACAATTTAATTGATTAATTTTAAAATCACTTAAAACTTTGACTAGTTTTTGTTTGTTACATGTTTAATCAACATTGTTTGTTTTGTTTGGATTAAAATGATAAAAACACATTTAGATCAGATTGGTACAGAACATTAACTCTATTTATGACCTTATTTAAATTATTAAATGACTCATAAAATTTTTTTAAGTGTTTGTGCATTTTTGTGGAATTATATGAGCATTAAACAACTAGTTTTATTGTTGTTTGTTTGTTTTAATATGAATGTCGTGTATGATATATATGTTCTTCATGATTTTATGTTTTAATTCATGTTGGTACATATTATATGTATTTTTAATGTTTATGGGCTGTATGACATAAAATTAAAAATGGCAAAATTGAAAATTATACTAGAGTTGATTTATGGCATAAATCTAACTAGTTTGTGTTTTGGGCTTTTAAGAGAACTTATTCAATAAGAGGATTTAGTCCATTAGGCTTCGGCCCAGGCCCATCATGGGGTCTTCTCTTAAATTTTCAAGTACACAATTTCCATTAATGGGCTTGGCTAAATTAATTAAAATTGGACTTTGTTTTATCCATGAATGTTATCTATATTTATTTGCTTGTTTTGTGTGATGAATGGATATGCATGGTGCATTCATGGGCCCTAGGTTTTTGCAATTAAATATGGCTTGCGTGCCATTATGTATTATTGTAAAAGTTCATTTATTTCTTAGAATAGAATTTATTTGAAGACTTTGTAAATCAAGACGAAGCCCACCGGAATGGAGAAGCCCAACTCGAAGATTCTTATGTAATAGTATAGAATCTTAGTTGTAGGTTTTTGGGCCCATGTTTGTCATGTTTTACTTTATGCAATTATATATATGCTTGCTATGAATGGATGACAAAGCGTATGCCATATAAGTTATAATAAAATGAATCCCTAAAAATAGTAAGTCCACAAAGTTGCCTTCCTAATTCGAAACATGTCAAGGCATCGATCATTTGTCACGTAGACTAGGAGTCCCTAGATGCACCCAATTATCTTTGTGAGGCATGGGGGTGTGAATCTAGGTTAGACTTAACATGGAAAGTGATGCCCGAACCTAAGCAACTAATAAATGGGTTTGTACTATAATATCTTATGATGTTAGGCCCATTTGATCCAAGAGTCATGAACGAGACATGATTGGAGTTTTCCTACCTAAGTAACTTAACTTGTTAGGTGTACAAGCCTCAGCTTGACTAATAAGTTGTTGTGAAAAGTGGATCTTGGCCCACATTAAAATCACTAACGCGAATTATTTAAAGGGATATTAATTCGGGTTTGTGGGATTATAAATAAGACCTCATTTAATCTTGCTAAATTTTTATTATTGTAGATTGAAAATGGCATCTTCAAACAACAATTTCTCATTGCGATCGGTCCTTGCAAAGGACAAATTAAATGGCATTAATTTCATAGACTGGTCTTGAAACTTAAGAATAGTTCATCAGTTTTTAGAAAAAGTCATATGTTTTGGATGCACCCCTGCCCGAAGAACCTAGTAGGAAGGCCTCTGCGATTCAAAAGGAAACTTTTGAGACCAAGAAGAGCAACTCCAATGATGTGACTTGTCTGATGCTAGCCATTATGGTGCCTGACTTGTAAAAGCAATTCGTGGACCAAGACGGTTATGCGATCATGGTGCACCTCAAGGAGATGTTCCAAGAGCAAGCTCGTCACGAGAGGTTCGTGACAACAAAGGCCTTGATTTCTTGTAAGATGGCTGCAGGTACTCCTGTTAGTACCCATGTACTCAAGATGAAAAGGGTATCTTGATACTCTTGAGAAACTTGAGGTATAAGTCCCGAAGGAATTTGGCTACTAACTTGATCTTAGGTTTATTGATTGATGATTATGATCCATTTGTTATGAATTATAACATGCATGCAATGAACAAGAAAGTCACTTAGCTTCATGGGATGCTTAAAAATGCTGAAGAGAACATTCAAAAGACCAATCTCGTACTTATGGTTCAAGGGGGCATTAAGAAGGGACCCGCTAAGGGAAAGGGAAAGGGGAAAGCCAAAAACCAAGAATGACTTGGCTCGGTTCAAGTCAAATGGGAGTGCACCTTAGGCCCCAATCCAAGCCCAAGGCGTAAAAGCTCAAGGAGAGTGAGAGCACATGCTTCCATTGCAACAAGATAGGGCATTGGAGGAAGAATTGCGCTCTCTTCAAGGAAGAACAAAAGAAGAATGGAGCCAAGGCATCCAGTTCTGGTATTTTTTGTTGTTGAAATTAACCTTTATATTTCTACCACTTAGGTTATTGGATACCGGTTGTCCAAATGTGCAGGGGCTATGAAATAGGCGGTTACTTGGGAAGAATGAAGTGGACCTCCATGTGGGGAATGGAGCACGAGTTGCTGCCATGGAGATAGGCAACTATCAAACTAACTTTACCTTTTGGACTTTGTTTAGTTTTGAAAAATTGTTATTATGTGCCTGTTATGAGCAAGGAAACATTATTTTAGTTTCTTATTTAGATTTGGATGAATTTGATTTTGTTATTAGAAATGGCAATGCTCATATTCGTCGCCAAGGTATTTCATATGGCAATGACATATTGCAAAATGGCCTTTATATCCTTGATCTACGAAACAAAGAGTCCATCTACAACATTAATACAAAGAGGGTTTAAATCAAATGAATTGAACCCTACTTACTTCTGGCATTGATGTTAGGGCATGCAAATGAAAAATGCATTTCAAAACTCCATAAATATGGAGTACTTGGGTCATTCAACTTAAAAGTTTTTATGACACATGCGAGCCATGTTTGCATGGAAAAAATGACAAAGAGTCCCTTTTAACAAGAAATGTGAGAGGACTAATGACTTATTGGAACTAATACATACCCATGTATATGGACCATTAAGTACACAAGCTAGAGGTGGTTTTAGCTACTTCGTGACATTCACAGATGACTTTAGTAGATATGGCTACATCTATCTAATGAAGTACAAGTCTGAAACTTTTGATAAATTCAAAGATTTTAAGAACGAAGTAGAAAACCAACTTGGTAAAAGTATAAAAAGCCCTTCGATCAGATCGAGGTGGCAAATACTTAAGCCAAGAGTTTGACAGTCATCTGAAGGAGTGTGGTATTATTTCACAGCTCACTCCTTCTAGAACACCACAATGGAATGGTGTGTTCGAAAGGAGAAATCAAACTCTGTTGGACATGGTTCGATCAATAATGAGTCAACCAAATCTTTTTGTCTCCTTTTGGGGTTATGCATTAGAAACTACTACGTTTCTATTAAATCGTACTCCAACTAAGTAATTGAGAAGACACCATACAAAGTATGGACTGGGAAAGAACCCCAATATGTCATTTCTCAGGATTTGGGGGGTTGTGAAGCACATGTTAAGAAATTAACATCTGATAAACTAGAGTCCAAATCCAGTGTCTGCTTATTTGTGGGGTTATCCCAAAGAAACAAAGGGATACTACTTTTACTCACACGCCGAGAACAAAGTATTTATTGCTCGTAAAGCTGCCTTTCTTAGAAAAGGAGTTTCTTCTCAAGAAAGACAGTGGGAGTAAAGTAGAACTTGGAGAAATTCAAGCACCACAAACTCCTATAGAGGATGAGTTGGAAATGGGATCAAGTTCACAACCAGTTGTGGAACAAGAACCCATTACATAAGAACCTAGAAGGTCCGGGTAGTGTACGTCAGGAGATTGAGAGATACTGATTTCTAATCACTAACAGTGACACTATTGAGTTAGTAGATCGTGAGGATCCTACTACCTACCGAGAAGCTATTGAGAGCTCAGACTTGGAAAATTGGCTTGAAGCCATGAAATTCGAGATGAAATCAATGTACAATAACCAGGTTTGGACCTTGGTTGATCCACTAGAAGGTGCTAAGGTAATTGAATGCAAGTGGCTATTTAAACTCAAAGCTGATAAGACCTACAAAGGTAGACTAGTAACTAAAGGTTTTCGACAAACTCATGGTGTAGACTATGATGAGACATTTTCGTCTATAGTCATGCTCAAGTCCATTAGGATCTTTCTTGCCATAGCTGCATATCATGATTATGAGATATGGCAAATGGATGTCAAAACTGCTTTCCTTAATGAAAATTTACTTGAGGATGTGTATATGACACAGCCTGAGGGTTTTATCAATCCCAAGCATCCTAAGAAGGTTTGTAAGCTTCAAAAATCCATTTATGGATTAAAGAAAGCATCCCGAAGTTGGAATCTTCATTTTGATGAGGCAATTAAGGAATTTGACTTCATCAAGAATGAAGATGAGCCTTATATGTATAAGAAGGTTAGTGGGAGCATAATAGTATTTCTGATCCTATATGTGGATGACATCCTTCTCATTAGGAATGACATTCCAACATTGCAAAAGGTTAAGCAATGGTTGGGGAAATGTTTCTCAATGAAAGACTTAGGTGAAACTAAGACAATACTTGGTATTCGGATCTATAGAGATAGATCGAATCGGCTTTTAAGACTAAGTCAAGAAAAGTACATAGATAAAGTACTAAAGCATTTTACTATGGGAGACTCAAAGAAAGTGTATATACCTTTGGCTTTGGGAGTTCCTTTAACTAAAGAACAGTGTCCTAAAAAAAAAAAAGAAAGGGACAACATGAGTAGAATCCCATATGCATCTGCTATTGGATCTATCATGTACGCTATTATGTACTAGGTCGGATGTTGCTCATGCACTGAGTATAACCAGTAGGTTTCAGCAAGAGCCTGGTGAGAAGCACTAGTCTGTTGTAAAGGGGATTCTAAAGTACCTACGAAGGACTAAGGATCACTTCTTGGTGTATGGTGGTAAAAAAGAGCTTGTCATACAAGGTTATGCTTATGCTCCTTTTCAGACCAGCACATAGGATTCAAGATCACAATTTGGGTTTGTTTTTGTTTTGAACGGTGTTACTGTCAGCTGGAGAAGCTCGAAGCAAGAGACCGTTACCAACTTAACTATAGAATTTGAGTATATTGCAGCAATTGAGATTGCAAAAGAGGCTATTTGGATTAGAAATTTCATTTTTGGATTAGGAGTGGTCCCAAGCATCCTAGATCCATTAGAAATTTTCTGTGACAACAAGGGGGCCATCGCACAGGCAAAGAAGCCCCAATCACACCAGAAATCCAAATACATACTCAGGAGGTACCACTTGATAAGAGAGATCATTGATCGTGGGGATGTCAAGGTTAGCAAGATAGCAAGTGAAGACAATGTAGCAGATCCTTTGATGAAACAGTTGCATCCAAATCTTTACGAAGCTCATTTGAGAGCATTCGTTCTTAGGGATATGCCCAAATTGATACTATTGCTAGTGGGAGATTGTTAGTGTATGCCCTAGCCCCAATGGATTGTAATAAAACACTTTAGTTAATAAATGAGGCATTTGTTTTATCTACTGTATTCCTGTGCATATCAATTGATAGAACTACCCAAGATTATTGTTTCAGTTTAAGTTATCATGTGTGAGGCACATGGTTGTAAGACCTTGAAACAATAGAGACTTCATCCTAAATATCCCTAGTAAGTCATTGTTATGGGAATGACAATAAATTAAGACAAGTATGCCCTCTCTAATAAGATGAGTTATGTCTTACGGATCAGAAGGACAAGAGTGTCAATCAGAGATCATAGATACATGTTTAGAACATGGTATCTAGATTCGATCCATTCATGAGAACACTACATGGTACAAGTCATAAGTGTTTCTCATATGCAAGTTTTGTATCAGAGTTCTTAGACCTAAAATCTCTATGAAACTCTTTATGAATTACTGTGTACTTTGACATACACCTAACGTGCTCGTAACAGAATGACAAGTATGGGTATGTATTGATTCATATTAGAAAGCATAAGAGAAGTGAAGGGATTATCCCTCTCGATAAGAGAGAAAATATCATCGGCCACTTGATCAGTGAACTAAGAAGTGTATGGCCATACCGAGATGAAATAATGAGTAATCATTATTTATCTGAGAGTTTAGTGTCACTGGAATATCAAGAAAGGAATTAGTATATATAAGGATGATTGGTTCCATGCCTTATATTAATTTTGATATTTAAGGGTAAGAGACTATGTAAAATTGCATTAGGTCACTAAATGCCATTTGCATTTTTATTTAATTTGGAATGTTATAATATCTTACTAGAGAATATATATAGCCTTTGAATTAATTCATTGCCAATATTAAATGGACCTATAAGATCGTACACAAAGCATTGGGCTTAAAATATTTAAATTAAATATTGGACATTAATTTGGGCTTTTAATTAAAGTCAAATTAATGTATGTAAAGGGTATTAAAATTGCTAAATGGACTTTGGTCCATTAGAGAGAGAGATTCGACCCATAAGGTTTAATTTCAATTAATTAATTATCTTGTATTAATTAAGTTAATTGAGTATTAAAGCCTAAAATAATTTGAATCAAAGTAAAACACTTAAATAGGAAATGGAGTGGCCAAAATTGAAAGACAAATTCCTTGTGAATTTTGGCACATGCAAATATCCTTATTAATGATATTATTTGATTAAATGTCTTATGATTATTTCAAATTAATTTAAATTTAAAATTTTAAAGAGTTTGATTTAATGTTTGTCACTTGATTTTAGGAAGTGATGGAGGATGAATTAACTATCTTTTAGGTTGTTAATTTTTGATTTAACTTTTAAAAAAATAAATGACATATATATTTTTGGTGGAAAAATAAAACCCTAGGCGTGAAACTCTCTCTCTCACACTCTTGGCCGATTTTCACAAGGAGAAAGGATTCTTCCTTATTCTCTTGTGCTCTTGGGTAGCAATAACAATTAAAAGGAAGTACAAGATCAAATCTTGTAGCTTCAATCCATTACCATTACACAATATTTAAATATAGAGCTAGCAATTTTGATTTTAAGCCTTGCTTGCAATTGTGTGTGTGAACATAGAGGGGAGTGGCATAAAGGCTATTCCTTTGGCATTGGTGGTGAAGATCTGAGGTGAATAAGTCCTTCTTAGTTATCGGTCATCATCAAAATCAAATCTTGAAGTGCATCTAAAGTTGAAAGTTTTAAAACCCTAAAATTGCATGTTTTCGATTCTTGTTTATGGATTACGTGGTATGTATGATCAATTTTATTATTTTTCATTGCATGATTATCATGTACATACCATGTCATATTCCATCGCTCTCTACTTCTGGTACTACCCTACCACTTCTGATGATCAAGTTTACTTTTTTTTCTCTTTTTCATTCTCAGAATCCCACAGGTTCGTTGGGTAAGCACCATCTTCATCCTTACTAGGTGATTCCCAATAATCAAATACACAAACTAATGACTTATCACCATCTTCTACCTCTAATTGTGTAGGAAAAGTGTTGGCCAAATACTCATTGCCATACAGGACACATTCCATTCCAGTAGACTCAAACCAATAATCAATATTGGTAGCGAAACTACATTATAGTTTCCTTTCTTTTTCTCCCTCTACTCTGAGCCAGTGATCTATTTACTATCAATAAGATCCTGGATCTTGTCCTTCAGAGTCCTATAGTGATCTATGAGATGTTCTGTATGTTGACGATAAGCACAATATTGATTAGCTTAATGACTGGGTTGACCCTAACTCTTAGCAGGCTTAACTTATAGTGGTTGCAATTTCCCTTCTTTTATCAGTGGGTCAAATACCCATGACAAGGACCTACCTAGGTTTGAATAATGTCTTTGTTTCATCTCAGTGGTAGACACCCTCGGCTGTTTCTCCAGTAGCACCTGTACCACTTGTTTTAGCAGTTATACCTCCATACCCTCGGTGACTGAAACTTGCAATACCCACAGAGCTTGCTTTCTTTGCCAAGTACTCACCCTTAGCTTCGATAGAATATCTTTTAAGGACTCCTAATCTTTTAGCCCCTTCATCTTTAAACTATCTTTCAGGTAAGGGTTAACATTTCTAATAAAACGTATGATTTGATCAACCATGTCAGGCTTCCTTTTCATTTCCATTACTCTATTCCTCTACCTCATTAAGTACTCATAGAGGGATTTATTTTGTTTCTACTACAGTAATTCAAGATCTTTTAAAGTAACTTCCATTCATATGCTACAGTCATATTGGTTTAGAAACTCCTCTATCCATCGATCCCAATTTTCTTGTATGTCTGTCTAAGCCATGATATACCAATCAATGGTAGGGCCCATAAGATTAAGGATGAAATACTCAACCTTTTGTCTCTTTGGAAGAGTGGTGCCATTCATGACCAAGGTATATTGCTCGATGTGGATAGACATATCAAAAGTACCATTAAACTTAGTTAGATCAGGCATTTTGAACCGCTAAGGAAGCACGTCCTTGCTTTCTAGGTCCCTATCTTCTATACTAACTCTTTTTCTAACTTATAACACAAGGGCTATTGCTTCTATCTTCTCTTCCATTTTTCTCAAAACTGGATCCTCCATTCTAAGTGGATTACTTCTATGAACTTATGTCACTGTCTGCTTTTTCTCCTCTTTAGAAATGAAGTCTTCCTCAAAAGCAACTCCTTTATCCTTTCATTACCAAACAGATGGAACTCTCAGCCCAGTACCTTTTGATTCAGCCACTAAAGAAGGTCTTATAGCAGGAGTAGCTAAAGGACCCTCCAATAACAACAAAACTCTCCATGTGTGGCGATAGTTGCCAATGTTTGTTGGCCAGTAGGCTGCACCAAAGAACTTTATTACGAATCAAATTTTATACCCTAGTCTCTAAGAACTTAGTATAGAGCGAGAAGGGTGTCGAACATAGGGAATCTTGAAGTAATTTTATATTAATCAGAATAGTTACTTAGATGGATAGGCAATGATTAAAATTAAGTGAATTTATTCTAACAATCCTAAGTACTATAAAAATACATTCTAATTAGATTGTTAAATGAAAACTAGATTTTAATTTACATGTATTAGAATAACAATAGAAATCAATTAAGAACTATAATCATTAATAACACATACATACACAATTTGATTGGAGAATTTGACCAAACATCCTTAAAAGCAACTCTCATTATCAATTAAAGGTATTCTTATTTAGAGTCCATAAGCATTCTCATGTCATTATGGAGATAAATAAAAATCATTAAGTTCTATGTCAATTCCTTAATCCCTCAAAGTGAAATCCTTATCTCTAAGTCATTTCTAAATCTTTAAGTAGAATCAATTGTATTTCCACTAAGTTGCCCCAATTCTCATTGTGAACAATCTGATTAGTAAGTTATAAATGTTGATCAAGTATACATAACATAATCAAGCACTCAATTGAATATAAATCAATCATGTATTAATAGTAAATGTAGTTCTTAAAGTAATTTCATATTTACAATCCTAATATGTAGAGACTTAACCAAAGATACATGTTATATATTAATAAAGAAAACATTAAGAAAATTAAATAACAAAAGAAAAGAAGGAATGATATAGATGACTCCTTCAATCTTCTTCAAAAATGTGCTGCCATTTGACTTAACCTCTTGATTATTCTCTTATTCTTTTAACATTGTCTCTTAGTCAACTAGTAAAAATTTTTCCATTCTCAAATCTGTCCTAATTCTCCCAATTTATAGATAAGTTTACAACCTATTTGTGCCTCTTAAGAATAGGTATAAGTGTGAAAAAGTGTCATGAAAAAGTCTTGGTGAAGAGGCTTGATGGTTGTGAAAAGATGGAATAAAAAGCCATATTGATTGGGAACTGGTGTCTGGGCCGACTCGTGTCATTCATCACGAGTCATGCTTCTTTTGCCACTGTAACAAATCGAACGCCCATCAGAAGTCAGCTTGCTTCTTCATGTCTTACATTGTTGCTCTCTGTAACGAATCATAAAGCCCATCACGTTTCGTTCTTTTTTGGCTTATGTCACGAGTTGGATAAAGTGACATGACTCTAACAAAAGACTTTCTTGCTCCTTTAATCATCATAACTCGCCTTACCCTTCATATCTCATCCTTGCTTCCTCTTTATAGCAACTCGTGCAAGCCCTTACGAGTCATGCTTTATGCTTGCTTGTCTTCACTTCTTTACTTAATTTAAATGCCACACATTCAAACACATAAGCTGAACATATCCCTCAAAATTAACATAATTAAACATATTTAGCTACCAATATTAGAGAAAATAGGTATTCAATATTAGACCATTTTACATGGTAATGAATTGCCCCATACTTAAATCTTGTTTGCCCTCGAGTAAGAGTATCTAAACAAAATGATGCAATATTCTCAATAAGTCATCTCAAATAATCTTAAGGCTTAAGAAAAGATGATTGACTATCTTTCAATGCTCAACAATGATAGAAGAAATAAGCTGTATAACTCACATAATAAACTTAATAAATTATCTCCATGTATCAAAATCAAAGATCAAGAATATAAAGTTAATAAACTAACCAAGCTATCTACCCAAAATGTTAGTCATCAACAGTAGAATCCTAAGAACCAAAATAACCCTTGGGACAAAAATTCACTACAAGAAAAATGACTTTTAAGGATTAGATGTTTAGTCCTTAAAAGTGAAAAACTTATCTTTAAAGGTCAATAGGGACTAGAAATCTGGTCCTCAATTGGTCCCTAAAGGCTCCGCCACTAATAACTAACAAGGACTAGATATTAGATCTGGACCTTAAAAGTTTTTAAGGACTAGAAATAATCTAGCCCCTAAAAAGTATTAAACACCAGATTTCTTGTCATTAAAGGTTATCCTCACATGACCAATCCAACTTTTAGGAACCAAAAATTTGGTCCTTAAACAAGAATTAGAGTAATTGGTCCCTGAAAATTATTAAGGACCAGAATTCTTGTCCCAAATAATTAGGCTATATGACTAATCAAACTTTTTAAGGACCAAAAATATAGTCCCTAAAATTCAAAATAGACAAAATTTTATCCAACTTTTAAGGACTATTTGTAAATGTGGCAACTAAAAGCTGGTTAAAATTTTTGGTTTGACCAATCTGGTTTTTATGGATGACCTTGCTATGCTTTTAGGTACGGAAGAGTTTAATTGCTTTTCTTTATCTGCAATTTCAGTATTCTTTGCAGATTTTAATCTCAATGTCTGGTTAAAATTTTTAGGTATATAATGAGCTTTAATTTTTTGCTATAATGAGCTACAATCAATACCTTGAGATCAGGTTGGGTTAATTTAAATGTTGTCTTTTAACTTGATTTTTTTCAAGTTATTTGATATTACGATCAATGTAAAAAATACTAAAAAGAAAAAGATTCTAGTTTCTGTGGGATCTAGGCTTGAGGTTTGGGAAAATTGAGTGTGCCTAGCTCATCAAAAAGCTGCAAGTATGACATGGTTAATGGATAAATTTCGTTGGAAGGTATATTAGCATTAATCATGATTCATGCAACCAAGATCCTTGATTAAGAATTTGAATTTTCTATGTCAAATATTGTTTTTTTTTTTTTGCACCTGAGAAGTGATTCTCTTACTATTATCTTTCTTCTTTTCAATGGAACAAACTCCTTTTTTTGTTTCCTAATTCATTACGTGATGCAATAGAAAAAAAATCTTTTGGACTAGTGATATATAATTGATTGTCATAGTTGTAATTGATAATAAAAAGGCCCTAAATTTGTTAAACATTACTGATGGTTGGTCATTTTTGTTGGTGCAGGTGAAGTACAGTGTAAGCAACCAAACGATTCCCTGTACACTTTCACTGGAAATATTATTATTTTGTAGAACAGAGAGCATCAAACCTTGTATTATTTCTTTCAACATCAAACGGTTGCTGAGTCATTGATTGGCTTCTGCAAATCCACAACACTCGTATTTTTGTAAGTTAAAGCCATCAGGCAAATTAAAATATTCACTTGTACCAAGTTGTAAGATGCTTGATTTTTGACATAAAATGAGTTCAAAATTTATTTTAACAGAATGAATTTCCTTGCATTTAATTCATTTCTTTGAACTTTGTACATGGATTATATTACATCCAGAATTCAATATTCATAATATGTATTATAATTCATCATTTTGATGAAGATGGGTATTTATTGCTCTCAAATGCTTTTTAATACCGTAAATGCTATCCCATGATTTTAGAATATTCTATTAGAGACTTGACTATGGTTGTAATGCTAGAATTTCTAAAGCTATGTTACCTTAACTATGGTGAGGAACTTGATTAATTTTTTATAGCAGTAACTTTTCTCCAGAGTGTATAAAGGATAATGGTGCTAGCACAACTTTATAGAAGGATTGTGCTTTTGGATTTTCTGCAGAAAATTCTCATGTTCTTCCGTCTTGTCTGCTTGAAATACTTTATTATGTATGAAAATTTTCAAGGTTTATTAATTATATAAAGAAGTCTAGGAACCAATTGCTTGCTGATCTTAAAACATACCATTATGTAACTTGTATTAATACTGAACTACAATTTAGTGGTTGCGGACAGCGAAAATTTTTTCTTCTGTCTATTACTTCTGTAAGAATAGCTTACATTTTGCATAAGTACCTTATTAGCTACCTGGTGCCGGCTAGGTTAGTCCGCCCCATCATATAACAATATAATGAGCTAACGTCACATTCCTTTGATTTGTGTTGCAATTGTCTGCTCGGCCATTAGATGTTATATGGTATACGGTTCAGGGAATAATATGTGGGTTTTACCTTTATTTTGTTGGATAAATAACAGTTGCTACCAAAGGATTGTCAAAATGATACACCTTGTGACTTGTACCCCTATTCAATTAAACTCAATACCTCATGAATGAGCTTAAACTTTATTGAACCTCTTAGATGCAAAGCTCAACAAAGTGTTTGGACTACAGATGCTTTTAACTCTTATAATGTTTATCTGGTAGATAGTATGGTGACATCTGGCAATACAAGTTGGAGGTTTGCTAGTCTTTTTTGCCAAAAGAAAGCACAAAGCTTTTCTCTTACAATGGTTTTTTTTGAAGTCTTTTTTTAATACCGTAGATGCTATGCCATGATTTTCTGTTTGCTTAAGCATGCTATCGATGATTGGCATCTATCTATCCATATATACATACATATGTTTGTTTACTTTTTATAACATGTGTTACTATCACCAAAAATCTCACTTATTCTAAGTTTGGAAGTTTCATCTTGCTAAATGCCAACCATCTTTTATTATCTAATTTTTAAGCGTCCACTTTGAAATAATGCATTTTACTGGTGTTAAATTATATATTATACTTATTAAGTGACCTAAGGTAATTTTATACCTAAAAATTTATCTTCTTGCCTTTTTTTTACTATAAATTAAATAGGATATAGGAATTATAGCTATTCTATTTTCTCTTCTGAGCAGCATACCCTTCCATGCTCGCAATTACCTTCTAATCAACCTTTTGGTTCTGACTGTTATCTATAGTTTATTTATCTATTTATTTCTTTTATTGAATTCTAGAGCATTGTTTTATCTCTTCACTATTTTATCTCTTCATTGTAGCCTTAGTTAGAAGGGGCAATATTTCAATGCCAATATGTTTTCTTGCTATCTTAGTTAAAAATTGACTTAGCTGTTAATTGTAACAGACCTAGGTTGAAAGCAGTAGCTTTAGAGGAGATACGAGATTTTTATAGCACGGCCTTGAATTCTAAGACAACTGCATAAATTCAGGTTATTAAGGTTAACTCCATTTATGAACATATCTTATAAGTTGACAATCATTTAGATTTTTCTTAGGTAGGTAAGTGGTGAACAGGGATTTTAAGCCTAAATTATGTTCTTATAGAATTGATTGACATATTTCTTGTTATTTTTTAAATTCTCAAATATGTACTTAAAATATATTTAAAATTTTTTATGCTTTATAAAATTTTTATTTTTGTTATATATAGATAATTAAATGGGGGGAAAGAATGGAAATGGTGAAGAATTGAAAGATTGGTCTGACAGTAATGAACTTGCTTTTTTAAATATTTTGTACGAAAGAGTTAAAAAGGATCTGAATGGTACTCCATCTTTTAAATCATCAAATTGGCAAGAAATGGATGATGAATTGTATATAATAGTGGGAGAGAGATATGGTATTGAAAAGATAAAGGAAAAATACAATCGTCTTCGAATGAAACATCGACAATTTGCTAAATTATTGGAGCATACCAGGGTAACTTATGATTCGTATTCAAACACCGTATTTGCTGTTGAAGATATTTGGTAAATGTTTTACAAAGTAAGGATATTATTAATTTAATTTTTTATTTATTACTTTTTTACATTAAGGTACATATTACTAATATCAATATTTAAAATATTTTTTTCAATTAAATTATAGAAGCATAAGAATTTCAAATCATTTAAGAAAAATGGATGCAAGCATTATGATCTATTGGGATAAATTTTCAGTAAATATACTGCTACTGGGTATCTGCACCATGCTTCTACACAAGTACCTTATAATTCAGATGACGAGCATCAAATTGAAGAAGAATTTCTTCAAAGGGGCATTCCTTATGGATCAGATGGAGGAAAAAATGGTTCTTTTAGTTCAAAAGATAAATGAAATACTACCGATTACAATCCTGGCTCTAATAGAGATAAGAAAGAAACCAAATTTGAAAAATTGGATTCATGTTTGGAAATGTGGGCTACTTGTTTAAGTGCTAGAGCTGAAAAGGAATTAGTAAAAGCCAAAAGATATAAATTAGAAAGCAATCAAGTTATAAGTACTGATGCTGATCCATATTCTATAGAGGCATGTATGAATATTTTGGAAGAAATGGAAGATATTTCTAGTGCTTTGTATAACAAAGCACTGGAAAAGTTTGTCAATGTAGAATGGAGAAAAATGTTTGTCTTAATGCATAACAATAAAAGAAGAGATTGGATTGAAAGTTTATGTAAATGAACATTCAATATTTTTTTAATTATATTATGTAATGTGCCTTAACTTATTAAACTAAATTTTGTTATCTAAATTTTTTGAATAAATATATATAAGTTGTTTGTTTTCATTTTTTATTTGTTTATTTTATTTTTTCCTTAAATTTTATAATTTTTTTTCAATTGATGCAGGACTTATGGATCAAAATTTGCATCAAAATCAAGTATTAGTATATTCAACGAGTAGTGATAGTTCTAGTAGTGATGAGGATGACGATATTTTAGATCTACTTTTAGTTAGATTTTTTATGTCTTGGAATTTTATAGAAAAGGTTCCTTGCAGAATTTCAATACTTAGTGGAAAAAATTATATTCTTGAAGTTCTTGTAAGAAATCCAACTAGGTGTTATGAAGGGTTTCGTATGGCACCACATGTGTTTATAAATTTATGTGAAAAATTAAAATTGATGGGTTTATTAAGAGATAAAAGAGATGTTAGCGTAGAAGAAGGAGTAACGATGGGTTTGTCAATTTTATGTCATAATCTTCGTCAAAGGGTTATAGCAGAACAATATCAACATTCACTTGCTACTGTTCATAAATGGTGTAAGATGGTGATTAGAGCATTAGCTACTTTAGGTACTCACTTGATTAAAAATGTGAATAGATTTCCTATGCAGCCAAAAATTCACTATAATCCTAGATGGTATCCATATTTTGAGGTAAGATAATATATTATTAAAATATTATTATTTTATTATTTAAATTATTATATTAACACTACATATATATACAATATTAACTTTAAGTTAAATATTCTTCCTTTGTCTGGTTAAGAAATGCGTAGGTGTAATAGACAGTACTCATATGGCAGCTTGGTCATCGGCTTCTAAACAAAAGACCTTTCGTGGTAGAAAGGCAACGCTTGTGACTCAAAATATTATGGCCGTATGTTCTCACGATATGTTATTTACATTCGTGTTCACTGGATGGGAAGGGACAACAAATGATTCTAGAGTATTTCTTGATGCATTGATAAGACAGGAAAACAATTTTCCTCTTCCAAGCGGTGATAAAAGTTTTTATTATCATTTCTCTCTTAATATTAACTTATATTATTATCATTTGATTAATATAAATATTAATTTGTAGATTATTATTACGTCGTGGATGCTGGTTATCCAAATATACCAGGATTTTTGGCTCCAAATCATGGTGAAAGATATCATTTAAATGAATTTCGTGGGTGAGGAAGAATTACAAGAAAATATGAGTTATTTAACCAGAGGCATTCATCCTTACGTAATGTGATAGAAAGGGCATTTGGAGTGTTAAAAGCTAGATTTCTAATTTTAAAATCAATACCAAACTATCCTTTACGTCGACAAAAGCTTATTCCCATTGCATGTTGCACATTGCACAATTTCATTAGAATGGAAGATAGATCCGATCAACTGTTTACATTATATGGTCGAGAAGATCTGACAATGCCTGAAGAAGTCACCGCTGGAGTGCCACAAGAGGGTATTACTATTGATTTATCCCAACAAATGCAAATGGAAATAGTTAGAGAAACAATTGCTGATCAATTATGGAACGATTATAATAATAATAGAAATTAGAAATCGATTGCATTTTTTAGTTTACTATCATATTATTTTTAATTCAATGTTGGTTAATTTATAAATATTAAATTAAATTAAATTATTTTTATAAATTTATAATTCAATTATATATACATATTATTTCAATTTTTAAAATTATATTGTGTGTGTGTGTGTATATATATATATATATATATATTTAATAATATATAATTTAATTTTTAAATTTAGAAAGCATTTTCTATTTTTAATAAATGAACATGTTTTTCCATTTTTTCATTTTCTGTTTCCAGGAAAATAATTTTCCATTTATTAACAAGTGAACGTATTTTTGAAATTCCCTACAGAAAATAACTACTCCAATTTTCTAAGAAAATAGAAAATAAAAAATAGAAAATTATTTTCTGCAAGTAAACACACCCTTTTTTTTAAAGTAAAACTGTAGTAGTGCATTATTAGTTCCTTTAAGGACCAGAAATTGATTTTTCAGGGACTAAATAAATTCTTTTCACTGATAGGATGAGAATCAGGACCAGTTAAAAATCTAGTCCCTCAAATGAATATTTAAGGACTAGATTTTGCCCTAGTCTCTAAAAGGTCGTCCCTAAAAGTCCATTTTCTTGTAGTGATTGAAGCACACATACTAATCACAATCTTTATGGCATTTTTGGACAACAATTTTTTGAACTTGGTGGGTGCATTTTATGTTCCATCCCACTTATTTTTTTATATATTTTTTTACTGGTGACATCATACATTCTTTTCAAATGAATGCAAATGAGGAGCCTACTCACTTATGTTAGTGTAAGCCCTAGCCCCAATGCATTGTAATAAAACACTTTGAATTAATAAAGTGAGGCATTTGTTATAGCTTTTGTATTCCTGTGCATATCAATTGATAGAACTATCTAAGAATGTTGTTTCAGTTTAAGTTATCATGTGTGAGGCATATGGTTGTAAGACCTTGAAACAAATGAGACTTCATTCTAAATATCCCTAGTCAGTCATTGTTATGGGAATAACAAATGAATTAAGACTAGTATGCTCTCTCTGATATTATGAGTTCTGTCTTACGGATCATTAGGACAAGAGTGTCAATCAGAGATCATAGATACATGTTAAAGAATATGGTATCTGGATTTAATCCGTTCATGAGAACACTACATGGTACAAGTGATAAGTGTTTCTCATATGCAAGTTTTGTATCGGAGTTCTTAGACCTAAAATCTCTATGAAACTCTTTATGAATTACTATGTACTTTGACATACACCTAACGTGCTCGTAATAGAGTGGCAAGTACGGGTATGATTGGGTATGCATTGATTCATGTTAGAGAGCATGAGAGAAGTGAAGGGATTACCCCTCTTTATAAGAGAGAAAATATCATTGGCCACTTGATCAGTGAACTGAAAAGTGTATGGCCATACCGAGATGAAATAATGAGTAATCATTATTTATCTGAGAGTTCAGTGTCACTAGAATATCAAGAAAGGAATTAATATATATAAGGATGACTAGTTTCATGCCTTATATTAATTATGATATTTATGGGTAAGGGACTATGCAAAATTGCATTAGGTCACTAAATGTTATATGCATTTTCATTTAATTTGGAATGCTATAATATCTTGCTAGAGAATATATATAGTATTTGAATTAATTCATTAATTCATTGCCAACATTAAATGGACCTATAGGATCGCACACAAAGCATTGGGCTTAAAATATTTAAATAAAGCATTGGGCATTACTTTGGACTTTTAATTAAAGTCAAATTAATGTGTGTAATGGGTTTTAAAATTGCTATTGGACCTTAGTCCATGAGAGAGAGAAATTCAGCCCACAAGCTTTAATTTCAATTAATTAAATGTCTTGTATTAATTTAATTAATTGAGTATTAATACCTAAAAGAATTATAATCAAATTAAAACACTTAAATGGAAATAGACTTGGCCGAAATTCCTAGATAAATACCAAGGAATTTTGGCACATGCTTATTTAATTAAGTGATTTATTTGATTAATATGTCTTATGTTTTTATCTTGGATTAAATTAAAAAGAATTTGAATCAATATATATCTCTTATTTTAAAGAAGTGATAAAGACTAAAATTAATTATCTTTAAGTAGTGGATTTTAGATTTATCACTTAAAAATAAAATGATATATATTGAATGAGAGAGAAAAGAATAAAAACCCTAGTTTTTCTTTTTGTTTTTGGAGTGAATTTCTTCTCTCACTCACAAAATTTCTTTTGGCCGAATTTATCAAGGAGAAATATACTTCTTCATTCTCTTGTATTCTTAAATGTCAATAGCATATAAAGGAAGTACAAGATTAGATCTTGTAGCTTAAAACCATTACCATTACACAATACCTTAAAAGAGAGCTAACAATCTTGATTTTAAGCTGTCGGTGCAATTATGTGTGTGAGAATAGAGGGAGTGGTGTAAAGGTTGTTCCTTGGCATTGGTGATCAAGGTCTAAGGTGGATAAAGTCATCTTAGTTGCTGGTCATCACCAAATTCAAGATTTAAAAGGCATAAAAAGTTGTAAGTTTTAAAAAACCCTAAAATTGCATGTTTTGATTCTTGTCATGGAATTGTTTGGCATGTATGATCGTTTTTATCGTTTTTCTGCTGTACGATTACCATGAACATATCATGTCATATTCCATCAACTTACACACAACTTACTTAAAATATATGACACCATTTATTTTTTCTCTTTTCTTTATTGTTTTTCTTTTGTCCTCATCCATTATTGAAAATTGAACTACCCGTATTATGGCTATAGTTTCCCTAAAGCTACGTAAATTCTTAGAAGTTTAAACTTAACTCCTGACTACCCTAGGTTTAAGCATAACTAGTAAAGTGACTAAACATTCTACAACCTTTAAGAATGATAAAAGGAGATAACTTGCCAATCTAAAATGCATGCTACATGTAACTTTAAAATCCTATCAATTGAGCACAAAAAGACTATCTATCAATACAAAAGTAACAAATAGCCCTAGAATAAACAAAATAAACCTATGTAAGCATTTATTTAGAAAATGGCCTAATAGCTAAGCTATAATATTTGATAATATCGTAATATAACCCTCCCCCATACTTAATAGTACACATTGACCCTAATGTGAAGCAAAAGAAGGGAAGAGAAAGAAATACTCCTCTAATGAGTGGGCGAGGGTGGAGGAGAATCAACCACATAGCCAGCCTCTGCTATAAATGTGTTGATTTTGTGTTCAATCTTGTATTAACGGTGAACCAAGTGCCGATTGACTTATTCTATAGCAACGAGTTGGTTTTACATAGTGGACTAATTGTGCAAAATTTGTTCCAACATATTGGTCACTCTACTAGATGAAAAACCTGGAACTGAAGGAGTTGGTTCATCAACAAAAACATCTTCTAAAACTTCATCACTATCATCCTGCTCCATTAGCTCTTCAACGGATTGTGGTTTATCAACTGATGCAGGCAGTGCAGAAAAAGGACGGGGAAGGACCTTCCAACATGATCTTGAATAGTAAATCTTGAATAGTAAAGAATTAACCTAAAGGACATTTCAAAAACCTCACCACGAACAAAAATTTGCTTAGAAAAATACATACGTGCCATAACACGAGAATAACTAATAAGATCAATAGCGCGATTCTTAGCAATAATAGAAATAACATGCCTATGTGTGAGTGGAGCATCCTTATGTGAAACACATTGCAAAAGTTTATTAAATATCCAATATGTCCAACACATAAATTTTCAATTATGAACACACCACACCAAAAATAGCTATTGATAAGTAACTCGATCGAATTCTGTGTGATTAAAAATCACGAAACTAATAATTTTGTGCAAAATCCAATACTTTAAATCTTTAATATACATAGCCTTGAAAAATTGAGATCGAAATAGAGTTTTCAATTTAGTTAAAAATGCCTAAAATTCGTCTGAATGAAAAGTAAGAGGTGGTTCACACAAACCATTTTGTTTAAAACCAAATGATTTATGCATGAAGAAGTAAGTAAGAGTGTGAGCTTCTCTATCTAAATGGTAGTCGAACATCATCATTTTTAGCATTAGTCTCTAAGGTTGTATAAAACTCCATCATTAAATCAATCTGAGTATGCTCATGCATAGAAACAAACTTTAACAAACCACATTATGAAAGCATCTTATTAACAGACTCTAACATACCAGCTTATTGAAGAAGAGCAATAGAAAACCACTTACATGGTAGAATAGGCCTATACTTAAGAAATGAAAAATGGATACCTTCCTCTTCAGAGTAAATGGGAAACTTGGCATCATAACCAAATGAGAGATCTCTCCTTCCTAGTGGAGCATCCTCTAGTTGAGCATGGGAAGATGAAGCATGGGAAGGGTTCTTGGTTCTTACCATAGCGAGAAGAGAAAGGAAATGCAAAAGAAGAAAAAGAAGTAGAAAAAGAAAGAGAAGAAAGAAACGGGAATAAGAAGAAACGTAATAGAAAGACAGAAAGATAAAATAGTAAACGAGTGTGGGGAAATAGGAAAGACATAGGAAGAAGGAAAAAAACTGAAAAGGTGTATGGGCAATATAAGAAGTCATAAGGAGAGGTGAAAAGGTATGACCCTTCAATAAATTAGGGTTTTAATAAAATAACTTCCCCTTTTTCATTTTGTCTTACATTATTTAAATATTCCCCACATGTGATTAATAAAGAAAATAAAACAATTAAGCAGAAAAAGAAAAAGAAAGAAAAAGCAAGAAAGGAAGTGACAAAAAATAAACAACAATTAATTAAACCAAAGTTAAATAAATTATCAAAATACAAACTAAAATGACAAAGAACACAAATGATGCTACAATTAAAGGTCAATAGCTAAACCACATTCTTGAAATTTAAGAATTAGACAAAGATATAATCCAAGCAAGATCAGGAACATCATCCACAAAATAAGGTTTAATTCTATAGCCTTTAACTTTAAAAATTTTCCCTTTATCATTAATAATGTCTACGGCTCCATGAGGATACACCTTGATAACCTTAAAAGGCCCATACCACCTAGACTTCAATTTACCTGGAAATAGTTTAAGTCTGGAATTATAAAGTAAAACCGAGTCTCCTTCCTCAAAATTTTTCTTTAACAAATGCTTATCATGCCATGATTTAGTGCGATCTTTATATAATTTGGCATTCTCATAAGCATTTTTCTTAATTCTTCCAATTCATTAAGCTAAAGCAATCTTTTTTTACCGACTCTATCTAAATCAAAATTCAAAGCCCTAGTTGCCCAATAGGCTTTGTGTTCAAGTTCTACGAGTAAATGGAAAGACTTACCATACAACAGTTAATAAGGTGTTAGACCAACTAGGGTTTTATAGGCTGTTCTATATGCCCATAAGGAATCATCTAACTTCAACACCCAATCCTTCCTAGAAGAAGAAACAATTTTCTCTAGGATCCATTTAAGTTCTCTATTATTAATCTCAACTTGACCACTTGTTTGAGGATGATAGGGAGTAGCAACCTTGTGTGTTACCCCATATTTCATCAAAAGATCATAAATCACTTTATTGGAAAACTGAGAGCCACCATCACTAATTAATGCCCTAGGAGTACCAAATTGAGGAAAAATAGTTTTCCTAAGCATCTTTTTCATAACCTTGGCATCATTGGTAACACTAGGAATAGCCTCTACCCACTTAGAGACATAGTCCACCATAACCAAGATATAGTTATGACCCAAAGAAGTAGGAAAGGGGCCCATAAAATCGATGACCCATACATTGAAAAAGCTCAACTTTAAGAATCCCCTGTAAAGGTATCTCATGTTTCCTAGAGATATTTCCCATACGTTGGCATCTATCACAAGAAAGGACAAAGTTCTTAACATCCTGAAATAATGTTGGCCACCAAAATCTAGATTGGAAAACCTTGGATGTTGTTTTTGATATACCAAAATGCCCATCCACATCTAGAGAATGACAATGCCTTAACACATCTTAGACCTCATCTTGAGGGATACATCTCCTAATTAAACAATCAGCACATCATCTATAGAATAGTGGCTTCTCCCAATAATAAAATTAGCTACCATGCAAGAACTTCTTTCTTTGCCTATAGTCCATCCCATAAGGGAGCACACCACTCACTAAATAATTGGCCATATCAGCATACCAAGGAATTTTCTTAGATGCTAAACTAGAAAGGTGCTCATCCAAAAATGTCTCATTGATAGGAAGTCCATCATCAAGCTTATTTAAACCTTCTTGATCTAGCCTAAATAAATGATCTATAATAAGATTTTCACTACCTTTTTTTATCCCTTACCTCCTAATTAAATTCCTGAAGCAATAAAATCTATCTTAAAAGCCTAGGTTTTGTATCATTCTTACATAGGAGATACTTAAGGGTAGTATGGTCAGAATATACAATCACTTTTTACCCCTCAAGGTAACCCTTAAACTTATCAAAAGCATGTACATCACCATCCTGCAAATGGTCAGAATATACAATCACTATTATGCTTTCTACTGTATTCAAACTAGGACTTATGCATGTACATCACCATCCTGCAAATAGTTATTGCAAGCGCACCTATACCATCACACCAAATTTTCCATGTCTAAATCATAATACACACTTGTATTTCCTTTGAAGAATGTTTTATAGTATGATTATATCTACATTATCAAAAATAAATAAACTAGGTTTCTTGATTTACACATGTTCCTCATGTCACTAAAAATTTAGGTAAATAATTGACTTCGGTGTTAGACTCATATTGGTATACTAAAACTTTGGATGATATGAAGTTTTAATCAGTTACCTGTGGACATCTTTACAATATTCAAATATTCATTACGTTACACATTATAAGACATTTCATAATTCACCATAAATCCATGCTATTAAACTACCATTACTTAACATTAAGAGGTAAATGATAATATATATTACAAATAGTTACTCAATTTGCAGCCTATGATACTTCAATAAAGTAGCTTATCATTTGATATTCAAATTCAACCCCTACACATATGTTATTTTGCTTGTATTATCTAATTCCAATTAATATTGCCCTAGTAACTGCTAGTAGAAATCCTCGAACTACATATATGGGATCAGGATTGTATGAATGTATGTATTACTATATGATTATATAAGTATAAGTGAGGTGGCTACTTGAGTGTAGCCATCCCTCACCGAAAAGTATATTGTATGATTCATCTACGGTATATATGTCCCTATGGCTAGCCATTATATCCTATGATTCTAGATTACTCACTAGTTTACTAAGGGCAAAAAGATCTTGACTATATTCCAAATTTTATAAAACATACATAATCATGTCATTGTTGCATTTAACTAATTGAACCAAACCTTTATACGTCTATGTAAAGTATTACTCATTTAATGCATGTGAAATATGTTTCATAAATATTTAACAATTTTATTTATAGTTATGGCTTCTCTATTTCACAAGAATGCCATTTACTATTGAAGGCACCATAGTGCTCTACTTTGCCATTTTTCACCTCAATATGTTAATAATCTAAAAATTACTCACCAGTTATCTTATTTAAATTATACACAAAATTCATAGTCATATTTATGCACTCATTATGACCTTGAGTATTTAACCCAATCTAATTCATGCAATTATTGTTAATTGATTATTTAAGATAGGTTATGCATATTCATTTTTGTAAACACTGTATAGAAATATATTATCTTATTATGATCACAACTTCTCAAAGAGTTAACATAAAATAAAAAAAGAATAACAAGCTGAAGAGAAGTGTACTCATATAATTAAAATAATTCCAGTGTGTTAAAATTCACAAACTAAACTAAGTAAATAATATAATCTAGTTAATTACTTTGATTTAAATATGCATGATCATGATCATGAACCATTCACATTTTACGTTTACTCAACAAACACGTGTTCATTCAATCTTGAAACCAAAGAAAATCCAAAAGAAATTTTATTGGCATCAGATATAACTCCTAAAGACAGAAAAATTTGAGAGAATATTGAAAAAATATGAAAAATTATTTGCTTGGTCCTATGAAGACATTACGGGAATAGATCGAGAAATCACTGACATGCCATTCCAATATACCTAGGGTATTAACCAATCAAACAGAAGCTCAAGAGACTTAGACCAAAATGGACTAAAAGGTTAAAGACAAAGTAAGTAAATAAATAGAGGCTAAGTTCCTAGTAGAAGTTTAATATCCCACTTGGCTGACAAATGTAGTTCCCGTAGCAAAGAAGGATGGAAGAGTCAAGGTCTGTGTCAATTATAGGGACTTGAACAAAGCCTATCCTAAGGATGATTTCCTTCTACCACACATATATGCCCTAGTTGATAGTGCAACTGCTTATGTTATGTATAAACTTGTGGACGAATATGTAAGGTATAATAATATTCTGAAGAAGATAATAATAGGATCAAGACGATCTTTATAACTGAATGGGGCATGTACACCTATCTGATTATACCTTTTGGACTTAAAATTACATGTGCTACGTACCAAAGGATGGAAACCAAGATACTACATTACTTGATTCATAAGGAAGTGAAGGTATACATGATGACATGATAATCAAGTCGGTTACTTGGGAAGGTCATTTTGAGGCATTATAAAAGTTTTTCTAGAGGATTAGTAAGTACAACCTTTGTGTCCAATTGAATAAGTGTATCTTTGGGGTCACCTCGAGTAAGCTTTAAGGCATATATGAGCCAGAAAGGAATAATAGTAGATCTTGACAAGGTAAGAGCCATCAGGGAAATGCCAATACCTAAGAAGGAAAAGGAAGTTAGAGGATTTCTAGGGAAAATTCAGTACAAAAGTAGATTTATAGCCAAGTTGACTTCCATCTATGACCAATATTCAAGTTGCTTAGGACAAATTAGTCTGTGGTTTGGAATGAGGATTGTCAAAAGGCATTTGATACCATAAAGGAATACTTGCTACATCCACCAATATTGAGATAGCCTCAAGCAGATAAGCTTCTAATTTTATATTTGGTCATAGAGGATAGTTCGGTAGGGGCAATGATGGCTCAAGAAGATGCCTTTAGGATCGAGTATACGGTTTACTACCTCAACAAGAAGTTTCTCTTTTATGAGGCAAAGTATATAGAAGTCAAAAAGATTTGTTTTGTAGTCATATAGGCATCAAAGAAGTTGACACATTACTTCTATTCATATAAGATCAAGCAGTGGCCAAAGAGAACCTTCTTAGGTATTTACAAGAAGCTTATTCACTTCTAGGACAAATGGGAAGATGGATGATTCTTCTACAAGATTTTGACATAGAGTACATTAGAAGAAAACCATTAAAGGGAGAGCAGTAGCAAAATTCCTAGTTGATCAACCTTTAGAATGAGAGGAGGTAACTTATAAGTTTCCTAATGAGCACATTACAGCTATAACAATGTAAGGTTGGTAGATGTACTTTGATAGGGTTGTGAACAACAAAAGAGCTAGAGTAGGGGTTATCTTGGTCACCTCAGAAAGAAGAGAAAATGTCACTGGCTAAGATATTAAGGTGTAAGGCCATAAGCAATAAAGCCGAATATGAAGCTTGTGTCTTTGGGTTGGAAACCTTGTTAGCTGTGGGAGAAAAATTTGTAGAAGTGTTTGAAGACTCATCATTAGTAGTTTATCAAGTAAAACATGAATGGTCGATCAAGAAAGAGTGATTGTTGCCTTTTCTCAAGTGTCTAAAAGCCCTAAGCAGATAGTTTAAGGTTTGTACTTTTGGGTATGTGCCTAGATAAGAGAACTTGCTAGTAAATGCTTTGGCTACCTTGGTATCCATATGGGATAATCCAAAAGGGGTGAGTATGAAACCCATCCTGATTTCAAGTTCCGACAAGCCATGCTTTAAGGGTGAATGAACTATGGACATTAAAGTAGATGATGGAAGACGTTAGTACTACGACATTCAAAATTATTTAGAAAAGATAGTGTTTCCAAAAAAAGTTTCTAAAAAGGACCAGAGATTGTTTCATAGACTGACTACCCAATTCATCACCATAGGAGAAGTACTTTACAAGAGATAGCCTGATGGGATTTAATTGAGATATCTAGATGAAAAAGAGGCAAGGAAGTTTATGGAAGAAGTACAAGCGAAAGTGTGTGGAGCTCACATGAATAGCTTAGCTTTGACTAAGAAGATTATGTGCCAAGATTTCTTTTAGCTTATAATGGACATCGAATGCTCTAAGTATGTTAAAGAATGCTAGCTATGCAAACAATATGCAGATTCGAGGCATTTACTATTTTTGAGTTATGCAACGTTACAACACCATAGCCATTCACTACATGGGGCATAAACATCATGGGAATGATTCATCCACCTGCTTCAAACGGACACAAATTCATTATAGTAGCCATTGATTACTTTACAAAGTGGGTAGAAGTAGAATCTTTCAAAAAGATAAATGCAAGGGACATGGCTAAGTTCATTGAAAATAGTCTGATATGTAGATAAGGTTTGCCTTATCACATAGTGTCTGACAATAGGTTATAATTCTCTAGTGAAACCAAGCAAATGCTCATTAGGTATAGAGTCCAGTATCATAAGTTAAGCCCTTATAGACCTCAAGCAAATAGAGTAATTAAGGTAGCTAATAAGAATGTGAAAGGGATTCTGCCTAAGATGGTTAAGACTTATAAGATTGGGCTGATAAGCTACCTTTCACCTAATGGGGTTTCAGGACTATAGCCAGAACTTCAATAGGGGCTACACTGTTTTCCTTGGTTTATGGGATAAAAGCAATGTTACCTATAAAAATTGAGCATCAATCTCTGAGGGTTGTTTTGGAGGTTGAGATACCAGAATCAGAATAGGTTGGGCAAAGTCTATCATAGCTTAACCTGCTTGATAGGAATAGAATGAGGGTGCATTATCATAACTAAGTTTATTAGAAGAGGCTGGCTTTTTCATTTGGGAAGAAAATCAGGAAACATACTTTAAAAGAAGGAGACTTGGTTTTCAAATAGATAAGGCTTGGAATTCTAGATATTTAAGGCAAGTTTAGGCCCATATAGAAAGGACCTTTTGTGCTCAAAAAGTTATTATCTAATGGAGCTATTATTTTATCTAATAGTGATGACAATGAGTTAAGAGAACTAGTGAACATAGATAGATCGAAAAGGCTTCATGGCTAAGACCAAAAAGCCAAAAAAAAAGAGAATAAATGCCCAGCGGGTTGAAAATTGAAAAAAAAATAATGGCTTTGCTAAAATTAGGTGCCTCTCTAGGGTGAAAATCGAAAAAAGGCATCCTAAGCAAAAATTAAAGGCTAAGAGAAAATAATCAATCAAGAAAATATGAGAGGGCTGATTGATGACAGGAGTTATGATGCTTGTAAAGTTTTAATTCGAGATTAATACATGCTATTGGGGTAATATCAAATGCTGATCATGTGTACTAAAATCAGAAAGAAATGGCCTGCATGTTTTCATAATGTCATCAAAGTATTTGAAAGTAGTATAGTCTTTTCACATGTTTAAAATGTAAAAGTTCAATAAGAGCAAAAGCATCATCTATGAAAATGTCTAATATAATCTATCAATATCACATCTCTCTCTATCTAGGTGCCTAAGATGAGAAAGTCTGTTGTCAATGGCTGGACTGGTGACCCATTTTTTGTATGAGTTAGAGGTGGTGAAATTATAGGCATTGATCTCAGGAATAGAGGTCATCATGGAAAGATGGGACAAAATCACTCGATAATACTCTGTCAAGAAATGAGAAGTGAGAATGCCACCATAACAGCCTAGTGAAAACTTGACAATATCTTATCAATCCCTAAACTGATGAGCACAATGGGCAATGATATAGAAGGTGGCCTGATGCAGTCCATACAGGGGACACATCCTATGTTAGAGAGTATGCTCTAGAATCCATGTAAAAGGGATGGATTTTATATGCATGAATTTATATTTTTAATAAAAGGCATTATTCATTTATTAATGCTATGTTTAAATACATGAGTTTGTAAATCTTAAATTAATAAATGAAGTCCTTGATATTATAAATACAGTGCAAAGGAAATCATGAAAGTGTTCATGATATGAGGTGTCTGTTGCATGCAAATGTGTTAATATCTAAATATACCTAGTCATAGAATTAACAAGATAGAACATTGTTAATTCAGACAAACTAGCACATGTTATGCTTCTTGAATTGTTCAAGCAGTGGTTCTCATAATTGTGATTATGGAAGATAATCAAAGATAACATGTGGATGCTTATTAGAAGAACAATTTCATTAGAGACCTACAAAGAGAATCCTCACATGGATATAAAGGCCCAAAGAAGTGAAGTTGGTGCAAAAACTCTCCAGAGGAAGGGCCACACACCAACTACAAATAAAAGGCCTTAGAGGCCTAATTCTTGGACCAAAATAAATTAAATATGTTTCATAAGTGTTATGGACCCTACATATTTAATTTGGTTGGATTTGGAATTCATTTGGGTAATTAAATCCAAGTATATGTACAAAGGGCCTAGTTTGTGGGTTTTGTACATAGTCTTTTGTAAAAGGGCTTAAATTGGATTTAATTGAGCCCAAATAAATTATTAATAATTCCAAAAGCCCAATTAATATTTCTCCAGAAATTTTAAAGAATCCAATCTTATTATGAAGTTGGATTTTTAACCTAACTATAAAAATCCAAGTGATAGGGTATTAGGGCTAAGTGTGAACAATTAAGAGAAAAGTTTTTCTCTCACTCAAAAAGTCCTAGCCGCCACCTTCCCTAGCTAGCATATAGGGTTTTTGGCCAGCCCTTGTTTCTCCCAATTGTTGGTTCATTCTATCATTCTCTTGTGTGGATTACTCATTGGAGGTGTTCGATTTTGGACATTGTGGTTTGTGACAACCTGGTGAGAAGGAAAATCAACTGTTCAACAAAAATCAAAGGTGATTTTTCTTATTCTCATTAATATGTATATTGTAAATTCATGGCAAGATCAGATTTATTGGTTAAAAATTTTAAAATTTGCTTATGTATGAGATGCATGTAACCGATAATTCCCAACATCCTAAAGCTCTATCTCAAACCACAAAAGTGATAGGTAATTAGGTGAACCTAAACATGATATCAACATCTGTTGAATGGCTTAGCCAATCAACTACATCCTCGACTGATCGAAACTCACACTGCAGACATCAAAGTGTGACATAGCTCATGGGATAGATGCCCATAGCTCTAACTCGAGGAGGAGGCTATAACAATAGTTGTAACTTCTCACGAAGCCATACCTAAAAAAAAGGCCATTACAGTGAGTTGGATTCATCTTAGGCAAGAATAAGGCAAAGAAATATGTAAAAATCTAAAAGGACACGTATTTCAACAAGAAAGCCTAGTATAAAAACCCACAAGGGGCATACCACTCGAAAAATAATATGGACATACTTGAAGAAGCATGGGGTTTCCCCTATAAGGAAGGAAAGACACGCAGGGCACGGGCTACTCCTCTAGGATAGCTGATAATAGAAGAGGGTAGTCATGGCTAGGTATCGAACTCAAACCTAACATTGAACATCGTAGCAAACTCCTTCGGTGAAGGATATAACTCCTGATGAGTAAACCTAAACACATGAAGTCTTGGATCTTAATATCGAACAGTAGCAAGCAATAAATTCTTGTTTAGGGATGTTCTTCTCAAAAATCTCAAGCTTAAGTATAAAGCCAAAAGAGGATCCTCCTAAGTTTTTGAGTCATCCAATAGTTGGTGTAATTTTGCAAGTCCAGTAGAAATGGGAATGGAATTTTCTTAAACTATCTAGGTGTAGAAAAAATGGAACAAAATAAATAATTGAAGGGAAAAGGAATAGAAGAAGGAAGAAAAGAAAAAGGAAAAAAGAGAAAAATATCAAGAAGAAGCTTCCTTAGAAGACAAAAGGTCAAAGGTATAAAAACTAAAAACATTGAAGCACTATTTATATAAAGTAGTGATGGATAGCTATCCCTTATAGGAGCGAGGTACGGGTAGCCCGTCTATCACTTTAAAAGGCCAAAAGTCACCCTTTTGCATGTCCTATGCATTGCATGTACATATTATCACATTTTTCCTTTATTTTCATCTTGTAGGGAATCCAAACCTTCATAGCTTAAATGTTCATCTTTAGAAGGCTTTAAACGCAAAAAAATCATTTCCTTCAAGAGGCATGATAAATTTGAGGGGGTATTTCTAACTTTTGGACACATATGTCTAGTAGAGAGCAATTAATGATTGTAAATATTGTAAAATAATGTCATAACACATAACAAAGACATAAATAATGTTTTTAATTAATTTTAGATGGATAGAGATAAAACAAATTCGATGAAAAAGGTCAAAAAATGGTATAAAAAGGAGTTAAAAGGGAGAAATAAGGCTTAATTTAAGTTTGAAGGGCAAAACAATATTTTTTCTTAAGGGACGGGACATATTGTTATGCTAATTCTACAAGCATATAGTTTACCATATATAGTACTTAATTTATCATTTCCACAAGGAAGGATAAGTTGTTACACACTATTACTCAATTCTTAATCTTGTTTACAATGTTCATAAGTTGAATTGTTAAGTTAACTAAAGGCTATACAAGAAATACTAATTAAAACCTACTTTATTGATAAACAAAGAAGATAATTTAAGGTTAATGATATGAGATATGAGTTTAACTTGAAACTATTCTTTTACTCTAATTTTAATCTTACAATGCTAGCCAAATTGGACTAACATTCTAATTCACTCTCTCGACGTGAAATAGGTTTTCCCAAAACATGCATATATAATTCTAACCCTTAATTCTCATTAATGGATTAGTTAATTACAAAGACATATTTTAAGATTAAAAACAAACTTATAGCAATTATCTTTATATTTTGATCTCTCAAGTAATATTTTGATAATGAGTTCCTATTAGCTATAAGAAAGAATATATCTCTTAATTGTACTCTCACTTATAATGATCATACATAAGTACTAGTAGAGAATTATGCAAATAAGACAATGTATATCACTATGAATATAAAAGATATAAACATCAATGTTTATGTTCTAAAAAATATATCTAACTAATTACAAAGAAGAAGTAATAGATGAGAGATAGAAAAAGGAAATCTCTTAACCTTTTTTTCAATCTCTAAGTATATCTTCTTCTTCTTGCTTGTCTTCTTCTCAAAAGAACAAGTTAAAATGTACTATCTTGTTATTGCAAGAAAAACCAAAAAATACTAAATTGTTCTTTTTAAACATGTATATCCATAAAACTACTTGTTGCAATTATATTAGATCTCAATCCTGGCGTCCCTCAGAGTGCCCTTCCAGAAGTGTGCAACCTTTGGTGAAACTTCTTGCTCCTTCCAGTGCCTCTTTAGAAATAACTACCTTTGGTCTTCTTGCTATTGTACTAACAAAGGATGTTGCACTTGCAACAGGATGCACTTTATGAAATGTTGACTTTTCCTTTGCATTGACCTACACTTTTAATGCCTTCTTTTGTCGCACCTGCTGTAGAACTTCTTTCTTTATTTCATTTTTGCCTCTTTCTCCTTATTTTTCATTCCTTTACTCTCTACACACACTCAGCAACACAAACACATAAAAGCACCATGTTTGTAACACCCTACAATTTGAGCCATTTGAGAATACCTTTCAATATGTGAATAGTATTTTTGATATCGGTTCACGAGGATTGATTTTATTTAGGATGTGATGTGATGTGCGTAAGTATAATTCCTAGATTTTTGAATGTATAATTTAAACTAGATTACATTTTAGTAAATAAGGAATAAATAAACAAATTTATACGATAAATAAAAAAAGAATTAAAATAAATAGTTATAATGATAATAATAATAATATAAGAATAAAATATTTTAGGAGGTTAGATTCCAAGAATTATCTAAATGGAATCATTAGAGCCATATAATTTAATAAGGGGAAATTAGGAATTAAAGAAAAATAATAAGAAATAAGAAAGGAGAAAGGAAAAGAGGGGGGAGAGGGGGAAAACCAAAAAGGATCATCGTGGAGTTGAGGTAGCGAGCCACTAGCACCGGCAACCATCTAACCTTGCACCACCCCTGATTACCATTACCATCGCTTCGGCTCGTCCCCATCACCACCATTGTCCCACCTTTAAGTGGTCATAGCCAGCGTAGATCGTGATTTCCTCCCTCCTTTTTATTTTGATTTTTGGTTCCATTTTTTAGAAAACACTAGTAATGGGAGGTGGTGTGAACTATACTGTCGGGTTCTTGAAGGCTAGGTGCTTCTTTGGTGTCCTCTGATCCTTTTCACTTACTGGCAGTGTATAAATCAAAGAAAGGGACAACCAAATTCTCTAGCCCAATTCCAAGCTAATGGTGGAGCGTTAGGGCGCGTGGACACCTCCAAGATGTTGCCAACATCCTTACTTCTAGTAGAGTAGCAGTAGCGTGTCTAGGCGAGCACAATAGAGGACCAAAAAGGGAGAAAAATTCAGGAAATTTCCATCATAATCGGTATGTGATTACCAAAACTTACCTCTGCAAATTTTGTTAAATAAATTTTGAGTTAATTGTTAATAATTTGTTTACTGTCTTTAAAGTTGGATGTCTGCTGCTGATGTATGTGATTTAATTTGTATTTCTTAAGGGACATTGGGTTGAGTTTTGTAAATTAAGATTCCATTTTGAATTTACAATTTTTTGAGGGTACAAACTTAGCACTTAAGAAGGGGGTGTCAATTTAATTTCAAAGAAAATACCTGTTACTGTCATTTTAATTTCCTTGTCGTGTTAAGATTGAGAATGAGTTATTTGTTAAGGTGGTAAGTTGATGGTTATGAGACTGTAAGGGGGATTATTTCTTGCATGTTTGAGAATACAATAGTAACTTGTAAGGATCCAATCATAACCCTAATCGGATTGTTGTTAATTAATGAGGATCATCGTTAATTAAGGCAAAATTTGATTACTTTCCAATTATCGAGGTTAAGTCCCAAGAGGGGTATTTTGGTAATTTTAGCATGTAAGTATATGAGTCGAGTTAAATTATAATTGAAGAAAAGGATATAATTGATGTGAATTAGAAATTCTTGGGGTTAAGTTAGAAGAAATTGAAATAATGGGGGTTTAATTGTGTACAAGGTTATAGTGGAAATTTCCCTTGGTGAGATATTTATCACACCATAAATTAGGATTTTTGGGAGAGATGGAGATCGGCATTTTAAAGGATCTCTCTCATTCTCTCTCTCTCTCTCTCTGTGGTTATGGTTTAGAGAGGAAGCTTAGGGTTTTGTTGTTGAAGCATCATAAAGGAGAAGAAGGGAGTCATGAGCAAAGAAGTTGGATGAAGGAAGATTTGAAACTTCAATGTGAGGTACGGGAAATTGTTTATGAGTGGTTATTGTACATGTTTTTCCCTCACTTGCTATATGTGTTTTCTTAGTTAAGATTAAGGATTCAAATAGTAAATAAGATTAGTTTTAATGACTGAAAACTTAGATGAACATTTAAGAAAGTTGGGATGTGAAAGCTAGGGTTTAAAATTTATGCTCTGCTTAATCGAGGTTTCTGGGTTTCTTTTCATCCCCCAATGCATGACCACTTGGCCATTTTCTTCATGGGATACATGACCACTCATTATTTTGCCTTTGAGAATGAGTGGCCACTCATTCTTTTGTTTTCGAGAATGCACGATCACCCATTGTTTTGCCTTTGAGAATGAGTGGCCACTCATTATTTTGTTATTGAGAATGAATGACCACTTGTCTTGTATTTCTTCCCCATGCACTGCCACTCATTGTTTTGCGCTTGAGCATGAACGGCCACTCAATGCTTTTTTCTTGAGAATGTACGGCCACTTGTCTTGTATTTCTTCCCCATGCACGGTTACTCATTGTTTTGCTTTTAAAAATGAGTGGCCACTCATTGCTTTGTTCTTGAGAATGCACGTCCATTTGTCTTGTATATCTTCCCCATGCACGGCAACTCATTGTTTTGCCTTTAAGAATGCACGACCACTCATTTTTTTGCCTTTGAGAATGCATGACCAAGCATGGATTTCCTTAATGTTATGAACGGCCACTCACCCACTTTCTTCATGGAAGTGCATGGCCACTTATGGCCTTTCCTCTTCTCATGCATGGCCACTTGTATACTCTAATTTTCAATGGTTCTTCTCCACCCCAAGAGTACAATATTGTATAGCCATGTTTATAAATATAGTGATATAATAAGGAGGAATTAAGCTAGTAATGGGAAAGGTTGATGATGGTTGGGCATATAAGGGATGAATTGTATGTTAATTGATTACCCGTGAAATGTTATAGTTCTAAAAGTCTTTTAATGCTAAGATTTAAAGTAAATATACAGTTTAGAAATGTGTGACTACATGAAGGTCTATTAATTGAATTTGAATTTTAAGAATCTATAACTAGTGCCATTTGGACACATAACTAACAAGAGTGAGAGAAAATATAATAAGCATATGACTAAGGACAGTAAGAAGTAACCTAATGACTCATTTATGCTCTTTAATGTATCTTATGAAATTGGTATCGGTGCGAACTCAAACCAAGTAACTGGCTTTGCCCAAGTACCATATAAATCATGTTTCTTTACAAGGGCAAGAGATTACCATGTTATGATATAGTAACATTAAGTAGAAAGTTATAATGTGTATGACTAAGTTAAAAGAGATGGAATATTTATTGATACTCAATGGTGGAACTATAGAAGTTTGGTTATGCTTTAAGCCATAATAGGAATTTAATAATGAGCTTTGATGTAAGAAAACCTACTTACTTATTTAAATGCCCAATGACATAATATGAAAATCGCATGTCTGCAAGTAGTGTACTAACGATTAAGATGAAATAACCTCGCAAAACTTACCCAAGTGCAAAATGTTATAAGATGAAAAATACAAGTAAGATGATTGAAGTATATACGACTATGTTAAAGTATATCACTTGTGGTTTCTAATATGGTAAATCATGAAAGTGAATCAAGGGATCAAATATGAACAAGTGGTGACCTTAAGCTGTAAGAGAACCTACCTATTTTATTATATGGATCATAAATTCTTGAGTGTTGCTATATATATATATATGTGTTTATGCCTTAATGTGAATAAGTGTAAGAATAGGGAAACTATTCATAGCAAGCAGCAACAAGGTATGTCATCAAGAACTGTCTATGAGTTATATAATTTCTATATATTGTATAGTTGATATGAGCATGCTATGATGAGTAGCTTATCTTAATATGTGAACAAGTATGAGTAATAAAAGCATGTATTTCTATGATTTAAACCGTATAAATATATGCATATGTGTATGTGGTCACACTCAATGCTAATTACGAAACATTTCATGTTATTATTGTTTGCATAAACATACAACTATATGATTATATGATAGCATCCATGTGTATTGGAGCCTAGAGCTCAATATTGAAGTATGATAAGAATAATGTGCATTCTTATATGAGTGATGGTTTTAAGCGAGGATGCTATATTAAGTAAAGAAAGATATGTTCAATTGAAATATGCTTAAGAATGGTAAAGCTTGCGGGTTTTAGTTCAGTTATGGATTAGATAGGCATGCCTAAAGGGATACAGTCGCAGCTGCAATAGTTGACCCCGTTTGGGTCTTGTTCCTTAATGGAACCATCGCTCGGCCCTTTTGGGTCCATAGCTTGTTCTTTGCTGGAAATATTATTTAACCCCATTTGGGTCCATTGTTTGATATCTTTCGATATCCATAGTCTGATACCCTCGGGTATCCATTGCTCCCATTATCCACCACTTTTGAACTAGTATTTAGGTAGGCTATTAAAGATGATAAAATTTACAGATGATAAAGTAAACTATGCATTAATTCCTTCACTTATGTAAGACAAGCATAATGAATGGCCAATATTGTATTGTTATTTTAAATTCCCTTTGACTATGAAATTGTCTCCATTAAATGAAATGTTATGTTCATTATGATATGATTTCGATATCTCACATCTATTATGAGGAAGTTTCCCGTGCGAGTTAGTTTAACCAATGGGCTCTATAGTGAATTGTTAGGCCATTTGAGCCACCAGCTTATAAGATTATATTAAAATTTATATAAACCATAGTATACATAAAGATCTTCATTTATATGGAAATTATAGCATGTTGTATATGGTATGAGGACTTGGTCTATTAATCATGATATGTAGTACCTATTCGTTAGAACATATAAATTCATTAGTATGTATGTGAATATTTCACATGTATATGCATATGTATGATTCTGATATAAACTCAAGTGCAAACCATGATATACTATGATGTGGTATGATGTTTAAATCGAAATGATAAGATAGTATTAAAGAATAAGTGTGTATGAACTTGAATTGAAAATTGTATAATGATATATGAAGGAATAATGTCTAACAATGATTCTATGGTTGCTACATGGCATAAGCTCTCCCGCGTGCATGGATTTAATCCAGATTTCATAACTTATGTAACAATATGATTAATTATTTAAGTTAAAGTTTTATGATATGAACAATCTAGATGTTTGAATTTTGAAGTAGTAAGGACTAGGAAAGGTATGAATAAAGCTAGTTTAAAGAAAGAGAAGAAGTATGATGATGACTGTAAATTGACAAGTTTTGAAATAAGATAAGTTACGAAATGCTCTAGACATAAGTAATTACGATATTCTTAATAAAATTGAGAACTTCTCTAAAATGTTCATTGTTAAATGGACAATGCAATAGACTCATATGTTATCCTTTATTATTTTTAAAGCTTATCGGAAATGAGATGAATTGTGAAAATAGGTTATATATATATATAGATTTTTGTTCCCTACTAAGCTTTATAGCTTAGTACGGGTTTATTTATCTATGTAGGTTTTAAGTTAAGCACCAGAGGATCGGGCAGGACGCAGTTGCCTTGAGGATTTCAGGATTTTTAAAGGCCATTTATGTTATGATTATTTATCTATAAGCTTGATTATTTATTTTGGCATGTAATTGGCCTAACTTATTATTATTATTATTATTATTATTATTATTATTATTATTATTGCCTGGTCTTTACTAGGTTTTTGATGATGATTGATGATTATCCATGGTTAGTGGATTAGAGTGTTACAGTTAGTGGTATCAGAGCCCAGGTTTAGTCTTTTCTGGGGAATAAGGAATTAAGGAATTGTTGTAAGGACCCAATCATGACCCTAATCGGATTGTTGTTAATTAATGAGGATCATCATTAATTAAAGGCAAAATTTGATTACTTTCCAATTATCGAGGTTAAGTCCCAAGAGGGGTATTTTGGTAATTTCAGCATGTAAGTATATGAGTCAAGTTAAATTATAATTAAAGAAACGGATATAATTGAAGTGAATTAGAAAGTCTTGGGGTTAAGTTGGAAGAAATTGAAATAATGGGGGGTTTAATTGTGTACAAGGGTATAGTGGGAATTTCCCTTGGTGAGATATTTATCCCACAATAAATTAGGGTTTTTGGGAGAGATAGAGATCAACATTTTGAAGGATCTCTCTCTCTCTCTCTATGGTTACGATTTGGAGAGGAAGCTTAGGGTTTTGTTGTTTAAGCATCACAAAGGAGAAGAAGGGAGTAATGAGCAAAGAAGTATGATGAAGGAAGATTTGAAGCTTCAATGTCAGGTACAGGAAAATTGTTTATAAGTGGTTACTGTACATGTTTTTCCATCACTTGCTATATGTGTTTTCTTAGTTGAGATTACGGATTCAAAATATTAAATAAGATGAGTTTTAATGATTGAAAACTTAGATGATCATTTAAGGAAGTTAGGATGTGAGAGCTAGGGTTTAAAATTTATGCTCTACTTAATCGGGGTTTCTAGGTTTCTTGTCATCCCACAATGCATGGCCACTTGGCCATTTTCTTCATGGGATACACAACCACTCATTGTTTTTCCTTTGAGAATGAGCGACCACTCATTGTTTTGCCTTTGAGAATGAGTGGCCACTCATTGTTTTGTTCTTGAGAATGCACGGTCACTCATTGTTTTGCCTTTGAGAATGAGTGGCCACTCATTTTTTTGTTCTTGAGAATGCATAGTCACTCATTGTTTTGCCTTTGAGAATGAGTGGCCACTCATTGTTTTGTTATTGAGAATGTACGGCCACTTGTCTTGTATTTCTTCCCCATGTATGGCCACTCATTGTTTTTCCTTTGAGAATGAGTGGCCACTCATTATTTTGTTCTTGAAAATACACGGCCACTTGTCTTGTATTTCTTCCCCATGCACAGCCACTCATTATTTTGCCTTTAAGAATGAGTGGCCACTCATTGTTTTGTTCTTGAGAATGCATGGCGCTTGTCTTGTATTTCTTCTGCATGCACGACCACTCATTATTTTGTCTTTGAGAATGCACGTCCACTCATTGTTTTTCCTTTGAAAATGCATGACCAAGCATGGATTTCCTTAATGTTATGCATGATCACTCACCCATTTTCTTCATGGAAACGCACGGATACTTATGGCCTTTCCTCTTCTCATGCATGGCCACTTATATACTCTAATTTTCAATGGTTCTTCTCCACCCTAAGAGCACAATATTGTATAGCCATGTGTGTAAATATAGTTATAAAATAAGGAGGAATTAAGCTAGTAATGGGAAAGTTTGATGATGGTTTGGCATACAAGGGATGAATGGTATGTTAATTGATTACATGTGAAATGTTATAGTTCTAAAAGTCTTTTAATGCTAAGATTTAAAGTAAATATATAGTTTAGAAATGTGTGACTACAGGAAGGTCTATTAACTTTATTTGAGTGTTAAAAAAGTATAACTAGTGCCATTCGGACACATAACTAATAAGAGTAAGAGATAATATAATAAGCATATGACAATAGACATTAAGAAGTAACCTAATGACTCTAACATGTAAACGCTATTTAATGTATCCTATGAAATTGGTATCGGTGCGAACTCAAACAAAGTAACTGGCTTTGCCCAAGTACCATATATATATCATTGTTTCTTTACAAGGGCAAGAGATTACCCATGTTATAATCTAGTAACATTAAGAAAAAAGTTATAATGTGCATGACTAAGTTAAAAGAGAGAATATTTATTAACACTCAATGGTGGAACTATATAAGTTTGGTTATGCTTTAAGCCATAATAGGAATTTAATGATGAGCTTTGATGTAAGAAAACCTACGTAGTTATTTAATTGCCTAATGATTTAATATGAAAACCATAAGTCTGTAAGTAGTGTACTAACGATTAAGATGAAATAACCTCACAAAACTTACCTAAGTATAAAATAGTATAAGATGAAAAATACAAGTAAGATGATTGAAGTATATACGACTATGTTAAGGTATATCACTTGTGGTTTCTAATCTGGTAAATCATGAAAGTGAATTAAGGGATCAAATATGAACAAGTGGTGACCTTAAGTTGTAAGAGAACCTACTTATTTTATAATATGGATCATAAATGCTTGAGTGTTGCTATGTGTATATATGTGTTTATGCCTTAATGTGAATAAGTGTAAGAATAGGGAAACTATTCATAGCAAGCAGCAACAAGGTATGTCATCAAGAACTATCCATAAATTATGTAAGTTATATATATTGTATAGTTGATATGAGCATACTATGATGAGTAGCTTATCTTAATATGTGAACAAGTATGAGTAAAAAAAGCATGTATTTCTATGATTTAAATTGCATAAATATATGTATATGGTCATGCTCAACGTTAATTGCAAAACATTTCATGTTATTATTGTTTGCATAAACATGCTACTATATTATTATATGATAACATCCATGTGTATTGGAGCCTAGAGCTCAATATTGAAGTATGATAAGAATAATGTGCATTCTTATATGAGTGGTGCTTTTAATCAAGGATGTTATATTAAGTAAAGAAAGATATGTTAAATTGAAATATGCTTATGAATGGTAAAACTTGCGGGTCTTAGTTAAGTTATGGATTAGATAGGCATGCCTAAACCGTTTGGGTCTTGTTCCTTAATGGAACCATCATTTAGCCCTTTTGGGTCCATAGCTTGTTCCTTGCTGGAACCATTGTTTGACCCCATTTGGGTTCATTGTTTGATATCTTCGAATATCCATAGTTTGATACCCTCGGATATCCATTGCTCTAGTTATCCATCCCTTTTGAACTAGTACTTAGGCAGGCTATTAAAGATGATAAAATGTACAAAAGATAAAGTAAACTATGCATTAATTCCTTCACTTATGTAAGGCAAGCACAATGAATGGCCAATATTGTATTGTTATTTTAAATTCCCTTAGACTATGAAACTGTCTCCATTAAATGAAATGCTATGTTCATTATGATATTATTTTGATATCTCACATCTATTATGAGGAAGTTTCCCGTGCGAGTATCGATGCGAGTTAGTTCCACCAATACGCTCCACGAAGAATAGTTAGGCCATTTGAGCCACCAGCTTATAAGATTATATTAAAAGTTATATGAACCATAGTATACATAAAGATCTTCATATATATGGAAATTATAACATGTTGCATATGGTATGAGGATTTGGTCTAAGATGTGGTATGATGTTTAAATCAAAATGATAAGATAGCATTAATGAATAAGTGTGTATGAACTTGAATTGAGAATTGTATAAAGATATATGGAGAAATCATATCTAACAATGACTCTATGGTTGCTACATGGCATAAGCTCTCCCGTATGCATGGATTTAATCCAAATTTCATAACTTATGTAACAATATGATTAATGCTTTAAGTTAAAGTTTTGTGCTATGAACAATCTGGATGTCTGAATTCTGAAGTAGTAAGGACTCGGAAAGGTATGAAACAAGCTAGTTTAAAGAAAGAGAAAAAGTATGATGATGATAGTAAATTGACAAGTTCTGAAATAAGATAAGTTACGAAATGCTCTAGACATAAGTAATTATGGTATTCTTAATAAACTTGAGAACATCTCCAAAATGTTGATTGTGAAATGGATAATGCAATAGACTCATATGTTATCCTTTGTTATTGTGAAAGTTTATAGGAAATGAGATGAATTGTGAAAAGAGGTTATATATATATAGATTTTTGTTCCCCACTAATCTTTATAACTTAGCATGGGTTTATTTATCTGTGTAGGTTTCAAGTTAAGCACCTGAGGATCGGGCAGGACGTAGTTGCCTTGAGGATTTCAGGATTTTTGAAGGACATTTATGTTATGATTATTTATCTATAAGCTTGATTATTTATTTTTGGCATGTAATTGGCCTTTCTTATTATTATTATTATTGCCTGGTCTTTACTAGGTTCATGATGATGATTGATGATTATCCATGGTTAGTGGATTAGGGTGTTACATAACTAGTGATTGAGATTGGATGAATGTTGTTGGTTTACCACAATTAAGTAATTTGATAGTTAAATTAATTCTACCCCAAATTGATTCATTTATTCATTTCATAATTTAGTTCATATTCATTAAGTTTTGTTAATTGGCTAAATTGTTTATTGCATTAAAGGATTAAACTGCATGTTTAGACTAGTAGTATTAGTTTGTAATTAGAGGAATAGGCATAGATATAGAAAATTTTTGGATAAACCATGACTAAAGGCAATTGAAACTATAACTATATTTTAAGACTTACAATAAAAATATAATTAACGAATTGGGCACTCGATGTATTCGACCTAAGGAAGGATTTTTCGTATATCCAGAGAATTTGTTAATTAACATTAATATGCTTTTGGGAATATAAAATGTTACTTAAAGTGTAGGAAATAGTTAATGAACCAAATGGGAATCCTAGTTAAATTATAAGTGTCTCACTTTTTATAAACATAATTAAAATAATGAGAAATGAAAGTTCTAACTAAGTATTTAATATATAGGAAGTATAACTAATTAATTGTTATGGACTCTTAAGTAAAAGGTTAAAGTAAATGTGACTCTGAATATGTGAAACTAATGAACGATATGTTTGGCCAAATATTTAGTTTCTTATATGTTTGGATTAATTAATCGATGATCACGATTGAGCTGCACTTGTCAAATTAGAGGATTAATTAAGGTATAAAAATCACGATATATATAAACATGGTTGGGCTTAGAAAGTATTTTAGATGGCCTAAATGAGAAACATAAGGGAATGTACTAAATGCCTTTAAAGTGAATTAATATGCCACTTCAAGATCAAAAAGTAAATTAGCTTAACCTTGGTAGTAGTAAAATACAAAGATTAATAATTTCAATTCCATTTTGGGAGAAAATTTTCATATAATTTATTTAAGAAATTGGTGACATTTTTAGAAAAGATACCATGGTTTAAATTGCAAGAGTATGTTCTATTCTTATTTGTCAACATTCTATCACAATAAACTATCCCTCTTTGAAATTAGGATTAAAATGAGGTAGGCTATTATTATATAATGTTATGTGAATTACTAGGTATAAATTGAGTTGGATGTCCTCTTGCTGATAATTGCGTGAATTGTATTGATCAGTATACTTAAGGTATGATGAGTACATAAATAAGATGATGGGTATATGTTCATAATTTGAACAAGGTAAATAAAAGAGATCCATAATTTCATGATAACTTGAGTTGAATAGCAGCTAAGTAGAGCTTTGATGTGCCTTTGATAATAAATGACATTTTGATAAAATAGGGAAGCCATAACTATGAATAAAATTATTAAATAATTATGAAACCCATTACATGTATAAAGTGCAATACTTTACATATACGCATAAAGGCTTAGTTAATCATTTAAATGCATAAATGATATGATTATGTATGTTTTGTAGAAATTCAGAATACAGACAAGATCCTTTTTGCCCTTAGTAAACTAGTGGGTAATCCAAATCTAGGATATAATGGCTAGCCATAGGGACACATATACCACAGTAGCATCACAAGGTTAGTGGATAGTACACATATTGGATTAGCCGTCACACACGAGTATAATGAAGTTGCAGGATCATGACAAGTGGTCTCTCTACCCACACTAGAGTAGTTGGATCACAGCAAGTGGTCTCTCTAGTCCATCAACAGCATTGGAGTCCTCATCCCACATATCCAATTTGAGGATTTCCACTAGTAGTTACTGGGGGCAGTATTAATTAAAATAAGGAATATAAAGAATATAACTAAAAGTATAAAAAAATTAAAGTATGCATGTGTTAAGTTACTTATTAAATGATAAGTTAAATTACCAGGATATTATAAACTGTAAATCGAGTGGTAATATAGAATTTGTAATGTTATCACCTCTGAATGTTAAGTATTAATGGATTTATAGGATAGATTTACGATTATTAATGGAATATTTTATAATACGTAAAATAATAAACATCTGAACATAGTAAAACTATTTATATGTAATGGATTAAGAGTTTTGTGTTATATGAATATTGAGATGTCAATATTAGGTTGCTATATAATTTTTTTTTATCAAGCTAAATTGTTTCTTATTTTGTAGATGTAATTATTACGTATGAAATTATAGTATTGATAGTTGATGTGCATTATAAGTCTAAGAACTACAAGCTTTATATATATATTCAATATTATATGGTACATATGTATATTTAATAAATTTGTAACACCTAAATCCATTGTTTACCTGAATTTTAAGGGAACAAGGAACATGCATAAGTCAAAGAAACTAATTTATTTATTTCTAATAATATAGATATAATTAAACTATAAAACATCATGTGAAGGTAATATAGAATGTGCATTATGAAATAGACATTGAAAATTTGGTGTGATAGTAAGGATACGTTTGGGATAACTATTTGTAGAATGGATGTATATGCATAGGTCCAAGTTGATTGCAGTAAAAAGCAAGATAAATAATCAATGGACTGCTTTAAAAATTTCAAATACTTTCACTAAAATTTTACTTAATCATAAATTTAGTAAGATTGATTAGTTAGTAGTTGATGGCTCATCAATAGTGAATAATGTGGTTAAGTTAAATTGTACCATAAAAAGGACATATTTATAATATTTATGAAAATTTGATCATTGGTTATTTGTATGCATTATTAAATGAAAATTTTCAACTTTTATATGTTTTATGATTTTACATGTGTGTGTTCAAAATTTATAAATGCATTTTAGTTTTACCATTCAAGAGGTAAAATTTGGTAGTCACCACTAAGCATTTAGTTTAGTGCATAGTTTTCTCCATGCGTAGGTTGATTTGATGCTCTATATTCTCGAGACAATGATGGAGGCTTCATAAGTTACTGCAATTGAGTTAAAGATGATTTCGGTTTCATCAAGAAGTTAGTTATACCATTTGTAAAAGTTTGTTATTTTGGCAAGTACAAAGATATAACAATGATATGATTTAGTTTGTAAAATTATTAATGCCTTGTTAAAGTAAACATTATGTAATTGATAAATTTGTATAATGAAAGTTTTACTAGGCATAGTTGAAACAAAAAAAAATATTTGAGTAATGATAAAATGACAAGTGAGTTTAGATTTGTTATTTGTATAAGGAGGATGGGAAATCTTGTGTAAGAGATTGATTGAAGTTGTGGAAATTGATTATTGTTTTTAGAAGTGTTGTTTTTGAATTCCTTGTCCACAGGAGGTTGTCTATATATGGGTAAACTTTGCCAAAATTTTTAGGAAAATAAAGAGTAAAGGATTGAAATCTTTGATAAATTAGGAAAAATTTATGTTGATTTATCTCTATATAGATCATGGATTAGTTGTGACATCCTTATCCGGCTCGTTCACCAGATCGGGTTTAGGGTGCTACAATGTTTCACATAAAACCTAACTAAAACTAAACATTCATTACACAAACGCATATGAAACATTCATAAATCAACTCACATCACATCTCTCAGCCCAGTCTGTTGCTAGCTCGTCCCTTGCTCAAAATCTGGAATACAATGGTTTTCTTCTTCATTTTCTGGCAATCCTCCATAGTTTTTGATTTCAAAGCTCTCTCTATGGTTTTACAAGCCTTTCTCTTTCATTCTTTATTCGTTATTTGAGCTGTTCGTGCTTGTAGCCTCTTGGGAGGGAGGCATACTTTAGAGAGTATCATTTCTCTATTGTGTCTTCATTTTCTTCTTTCTTATCGTCTTCCACAAGTATTATTTAATTATTATTTATCTTGTTCTTTTTTATTTATTCCTTTAGTTAGAATGTAGTTTACGATGTAAAACTTTAGCTTTAGGCATGATGGATGTGCACCCTTTATATTATTTATTATTTTTACTTTTCTTAGTTAGAAATGAATATTGCCTTGTAGTTTAAGTTATGTAGAATAATTGCTAAAGCCTTTTTGCATTACTCTGTAGAGAGCTAAGAACTTGGTTTATAAGTGTGTAAACCTATAGTTTGCCTTTTAAGCAAATAATATATGTAACTTTTTAGTGTTTTGTGCCAATAAAAACATGTTGTAGCATAAGTTGTAATTGCACCAAATAGCTACAAGTTGGTATAATTCCCTACATTAATACTATAATTATGTTATTTGGTGACCATGATGGCCTGTGCTTTTGCTTAAAATGCTCTTTTTGCATAGGAGGCAGTCTTATTCCTAGCCAGAATACTGCTGAAATTTTATTTAATTTCTCATAAAACATGAAGTGTAAATTATGTAATATTATGATTGTCTTGTTTAGCGGCCATAATGGCCTGTGTTTTTGCTTTAAATGCTCTTTTTGTGCAAGAGGTAGTCTCATTTGTAGCCAGAGTGCTATGATATTATGATAATTGTATTATTTGATGGCCTTAATAGCCTGTGTGTTGTTTAAATGCTCTTTTTATGTAGGGGGCTATCACATTCCTAGCCAGAATGCTACCAAATTTTTGTTAAATTCTCATGAAATGTATAATATATATTATGTCTCATTTTTTAAACATGATTGTTAGAACAACCATATGTGTATTATTTTTTGTATCGATTAACGTGCACTCCCAGTGTAGGTTACTTATAGGTATTTAACCTAATATGCTTGTAAATTCTAAAATATTAGTTTGTTTGTGACTCAAGTCAACCATGAATTAAAATGAAATCCTTCCTTGCAGAATGCCTCTTAGAACTGCATGCCCATGGCCATCTTAACTAGTTTCAGCCTATATGATGCCTAGTTAGGCTCGCAGATTTTGAGCTCTATAGCAGGTTCGGTATAAATCAAGTCGGTTTATGTCCGAATAGTTTCTACAAGATTTTGGATTACTATAGGAGGTTGATTGAATTCTAGGTAGGGCTAGATGGATATAGTTTTTCACCCCAACCTATAAGATTTATCCAGATATCACCAGAGAGGTCCTTGTAACCTTAGAGTATGATGGCTACTCCAAATCAGATACAAAGGAGGGAATCATCCAATTTTGGGCCTTGGGCATATGTTACAGCATTATGAGGCATAGGTTTACTCAGGCCATGGGTCTTTCAAGAGTGTTGGTACAGTCACACCACTTAGGTTGATAGACTGAAACATATGGAGAGTAATGACACTACCAAGGGCCATTTACCACTAAGGCATGGCATGCTGGCCACTTAGATTTATATATACCTTCGGAGGGTCTTATTTGCTTCATACCTAGGATGCACAGGGAGTCTAGGTAATATTACCTCTGTAAATGTCACCAGATTGTGGGGTATGTAGGAGGGCAAACTCATAGATATCACATTTGAGATTATTATGATGCTGGTTAGGGTAGGCACTCAACCTAGGACTCAAATTTGCATTAAAGGAGTAATTACTCAGCTGTTATTGTCATTAGAGGCACATAAAAGTGACTTTGGTGACCCTATTCTAGAAAGCAACTATATCGATTTGTAGGCCGCAATCACTATGAGTATTGCGGAGCCCAAAAAGGGATGAAAAGGGGAGTACAGGCTGCTTACTGTACCAAAGACTAGATAGAGATGCAGTCTAGACACCATAGTTTTAGGTGCACCCGTAGATGGGGATGAGTAGGAGGAGGCACCAGCAAAGCCACAGGAGGCACCGATATAGCCACCTAAGTAGGAGGATCATAGGAAGCAGTTAGATGAGCTATAGGGACCCTAAGGGATAGAGATGGACTCAGACTATGAGTTTGACATATAGATTGATCTGCATGAGCTTCTGGGTGGATCACAATAGCCGTCAATGCACCTTAGGTCTCCCATCAGGCATTAAAGGTCACCAGCCATGAGGATAGGGAGGTTTTTTTCCCTATGGACATCTTAGAGCATCCACTTTAATAGTTCCTCCACCTTACGGGCATCTGGAGGCATCTATATTGATCGCTCCTCTACTATTTATTCCACCATATCCAGCATGTGCACCATCAGCCCCTTCGATTGATGACATCTCTAATAGACTAGCAACACTAGAGGATTCTAGTAGACACCAGGGCCAGACATTATAGACTATACTCGCAATGATGCAGCATTTACATATATTGCCAACAATAGTACAAACTCTGTAATATGACATAAGGGGTATCAGAGTAGATTTAGTGACTGTAGGACAGAGATTTGGCTGCATCATTTAACTCAAAGATCAGAGTACCAGTATTGAGACTGAGATCTCAGGGCCAAACATGCTATGATAGAGACTGATGAGGAGTTGAGGAGGTATATTGGATGCTTAAGGGGTGATCTGATGAGATACCTTAGTGCCATTCCAAGGCTGTTATTGAGGTTAGTTAGGCTTTAGAGAGACTGGTGGAGGTGATAGCACAGGTTCTGCAGCCTTTGATAGTAGCACTAACTAGATTTTGCTTTAAGTTTAGGCTAGATGATGATCAGATCCCTCCGGCACCACGGGCAGGGTTACCAACTAGACCCCTCAAGCCATCAGCATTCAAACCCCTATTTGGGATAACCTGCCATAGAGGACCATGACCCTTATAGTGACTTATCCATTTTTTTGTATTTAGGGAGTTTTTGTTTCGTTTAGAAAATTTTGATGTATATAAAGTTAAAATATGTATTTATTCATCTTGTGTATTTATTTTACATTTATAATTGCTTTTATTAATGTTTGGCACTCAAAATTGAATAGTAAAATAAAAGGGATAAAACTAACAGTAAAACATACAAGTAAAATGGAAAAACATAAAACTAAGTAATGATGAGAGATAAAAGAGAAATAAAAACAAAGCAAAAGAAAAAGCCCAAAAGGCCAGATTCAATAAATAATGCACTAACATTTAATACTTTTCACACCAGGCACTTAAAACCCCACCAAGGGGCATATATATACTCCTTCAATGACAAAGAAGAAAAACATCCATCCTTATCACAAGAAGTTGCCTAAACATGCCAAAATAAAAGAGACGCATAGCAAGAAGTTATTGGGCATGAGGCTAAAGTCTGATGACAATGTAAATTTTGAAAGAGTGCAAGGCAAGATCAAGCATAGGTCGATAGCTCTGATGATGATGGTTTTCCTTACATTAGTGACAATTTGTAGAGTGGTGACATAGTCATTAGGAAGTGTGCTAAGAAAGCTCCCAAGCATCATAGTCATTAGGAAGTGTGCTAAGAAAGCTCCCAAGCATCTCATTGACTCTTCACAAATGCATATTTACCAAAATAGCACTACATAGTCTCAATGACTCTTCACATATGTATATTTTATAGAATGGCACTACATAGTCTCAATGACTCCTCCTAGATGCATATTTGCCATAATGGCTCCAAGCATCTCAATGACTCCTTATAAATGCATATTTGCCAAAATGGCTTTAAGCATCTTAATAACTCCTCACATATACATATTTGCCAGAATGGCTATACGTATCTCAGTGACTCCTCACAAATGTATATTTGCCAGAAGCCTCCCCAGTTGAATTTATTTGTATAAAGGGATAATGCGCCTACTAGAAATACCAGCTGACATAAAGGTCAGTCGACAAGGAATAATAATGAAGAAATTACTCAAAACTTATTTCATTTTGCATGTTAAACAACCTACTGCAAATAAAATCCAATTTAGTCATCTTGATTCTACATACCCTAGGTGCTAATTAGATGCATTCAAGCAACATTAATTTTGCATGCCCCAAGCACTAATTATACTTCATCAAGTCATCTTAATTTTGCATGCCTCAGGCACTTATCAATTGCATTCAAACAACACTAATTATGCATGCCCCAGGTGTGAATCATTCTTTATCAAGTCATCTTGATTCTGTATGCCCCAGGTGCGAATCATTCTTTATCAAGTCATCTTGATTCAGCATGCCCCAAGTACTAATCAGATGCATTCAAATAACATGATTTTGCATGCTCTAAGTGCTAATTAGGGATAATCAACTTGTCCCAATTCTGCATGCCTCAGGCGCTAATCGAACAGTCAATCTAGGATTAAACATTGATAAACTGATGTTAACTATCCCAACTAAGGTTAACACATCAATAAACTGATGTTAACTACACGAACTTAGGTTAACAAATTTACAAGCTGACGATAACTACCTAATCAAGAGACTCACTATCTTAAAAGGTATACGTTTTAAAAAGCCAAGAGATTTGCTGCCTCAGGTACACATCTTTTCTTTTTAATTTGAATTTTGGCTTAGTTTAGCACCAGTGCACCAGCTCCCCAAAATTGGGGGCAACTCTAAATACCGTGACCTGAGGTAGCCTAGATTAGGGTTATTTGATGATGAGAAAATAGTATATTACTGATAATAGGTTCAGATCTTGAAGCTTTGACCATGAATTTCTCACATTTTCTTAAAGATTTTCATAATTTTCCAATTATTTCCAAGTGTTTTAACAAAATGTGCATAAAAACCTCATTAAAGACCTTTAGTATTGGCAGACAACCATCTGTCACCTGAGGGGAACATGTCTGTGGGCCCTTCTCTCCTACATATGTTCGTTTATGGCTCAAAACCCAAAATTTTGACCTTTTTTTGGAATTTAAAAAAGGAGAGTTACCTCATAAGGATTTATTCCGGATTTGCAAGGGTTTTATCTCAAGATTTTGGACGTTGTTAGTTAGAATACAACTAAAACTCTTGGTTAGTTATAAAATCTAAGATCTATGGTTTTGAAAAGGGAGGAACCATTTTCTTTAGAGAGACACCTTTAGTGAAGAAGGAGGCTCAATTCCTTTCTCTCTCTAAACTTTTGCTCTATCAGTCTTTGCTTGAAACACACACACACACACACATAACAAATTTCATTAATTTTTTTTTGAAAATGGTGATCATGAATCGGAGTAGAGTTCTAGACTACAAGAGTTACAAAGTCAAAATATCTCCTGAGGGTAATATTCTAAGCTCATTCTCACTTTCTCTCTCTATAATTTATTTTACATGATCATATGGTTGTTTGATGTGACTTAATATGTTTTAATTACTGTATTCAAGTGATATGTATGTTTACTTGATATATGATCAGAACCTAGGTTTCAGAGCATGTTAGAGGTATGGTTAACCCTTGGATTCCTTAATTGTTATTGTTTTGAAGCTTTCTTCTATTCTTTATTAATTCTATAAATATGTAATTTTAGTGCATTTTATGTATGATTTATTGTGATAATTTAGTTTTGACTTGATTTAGGACCTTATAAATGCATGTGTAGGGCTAGAAATTCATTTTGTATGATTTCTTACATTTTTGCCTTGAATTTCAACATTTTAGTTCTGTCCAAAGATGAAGGATGGGAAGACAACTCAACGAACAATCATCTATCATCCAACAGATGGGATGTCTTGAGCCCATCTCCTCGTCCCATTCCTTGCTTGTTTGTGGCTATCCCTCATCTAGTTTGGGTGTTAGTGGGTGTATTTTTGGGATTTTTTGAAGTATTTTCATGCATTTGTGTATCTCTTATGCAATTTTTTCATCTTCTATGATTTTGTGCATTATTCGATGTGAATTTGATTCTATACTATGGGATTCTGTACTTAAATTCATTATATTGGTGTGTGTAAAATAATCTATAATTATTTTTCATTGTGTTATTTGAGAATACTAAATAATTTGTCTTTTTGGTGTGATTTTCCATGTATTTAATATTCTTGCTCTGAAGGGTTTCTTTATGGCTTTTTACATAGGAAGTCATGCTCTTGAGTTGGTCATCATTGCGCCCCCCAGTTATCTCAATCAACCATTCTTTTTATTATTTATTATCTTTGAATTTATTTATTATTTAATTTTTGTTATTTTTCTTTATTTATTTGATATTTTATTTTGGATGCATTATTATTTTGGAGATGTAATAATTAGTAAAAAAGGCTTTTCAACACAATAAAATAAAAAGGCATTTAAAACATTTTTTATTAAATTAATTAGGCTTTGCTTCAAAGTATGGTCCAATGTCCACGTGAGAAAAAAAAAAGCATTTTTTTTTGTAAAAAAATGCATAAGGGAACCAATGTTCCCAAATCAAAATTAATGGCCCGATTTGTGTATGTATATCGTTCTATTATCATTATAAAGACTATAGACACCATAACCCAATGCAGCCTAGATCAAGGTTACCCGATGATTAGGAAATAGTATATTACTAATAGTGGGTTCAGACCTCAAAGCCGTGATCATGAGCTTATCACTTTCTCTTGAAAGATTTGCATGATTTTCTAATAAATCTTGAATATTTTCGGGTGTTTTAGCAAAATGGGTAAAAAAAAACCTTATTTCTGGATAGATATTGGTGATAGACGACTGTCTATAACCTAAGGGGTAGCCTTCCATAGGCTATAACCTCTAAGATATATAAAAATAGGGGTATTTTGGGAAATCTATATTATAGAAATGAGGGACGGCCATCCCTTACTCACACATGCCCATCCCTGGGTCAAAACCTAGCTTTTCCCTTGTTTTCCTAGAATTTCAAAAAAGAAAGTTTTGGGAGATAAGTATTAGGTCAAAATTTTAAGGGATTGGTACCTCCTAAGCAGGATATTTTAAGATATAATTCAATTAAAACTCTATCTTAGGTATAAAAGCAAAAAGATTAGGGTTTTTTTGGAGGAGATCATAATTCTTTAAAAAAAGAGAAGCTATTGGAAGATAGAAGAAAAATAATTTCTTTCACTCTCTAAAATGCTTTGTGCCTCTTGTAATTCTTTAGCACACAACACACAAACAAATTTGGTACTTTTTTAAACATCAAGAAATACAATTTTGGAGTAGAGATCTGGACTTCAAAAATCACAAAGTTATAATATCTCCTAAGGGTAATATTCTAGGCTCATTTTTGTTTTCTCTCTCTACCACTTATGCATTCAATTGCATGTTTATTCAGATGTTAAATTGATCATTCTAATTTTAAGAACTGAATGACATGCTTGTTTTATTGGAATATGGCTTATTTCTAATTTGTGTTACATTTTAGAGTCAGGGTTGTCAAGGATTTCCTCTATTATTGTTGTTTCGATGTTTTTATTATCTAACATGTAAAATGATGTAATTCCTTGATTTTAATTCAATTTAATGTAACTTTAAGTGTTTTGATGTGTTTTAGCATGATTTGGTCCTTACTTATCGTGTATTTAGGGCTGAAATACTTATTTGAATAAATTCCTGCGTCTTTTCCTCTTGTTCTACACATTTTACTATGTTCTATAAGTGAGGGACGGTCATTCTACACGCAAACAATAGGACGTCCCTCACCTCTTCCATGGCCATTCCTCATCTCCTTTTAGCCGTCCTCGAAGTTGTCTTTAGGTTCTTTTGTGCATATTAGGGTTCTTTTCATGCCTTTTATTTTGATGTTCTTTTATGCAATATTTGAAAAATATTTGGCATGTTTTCGCTATTCTATACACACTGTTGTATTCGTAACGGTTTTTTTTGTAAGTGTAATTTATATGGGTATTTTTTATTGGTGTTAACTAATTTGTTCATTTGGTCTATTGAAAAATTTATGTATTCATGGCCATGGAAGATGTATGAAATTCGCGTGGGAGGTCGTACTCCCGTACTCCTCATTTGGGTTACCTCATTTTCGTTTAGAAAATTATGTTTCTTTTGGTTGTTTATTATATTTTCTTTATCAATTTATTTATTCATCTTTGATGTATTATTATTTTAAGGGATGTAAGAGGTAGTAAGAAAATGATTTCTGCACGTTAAATCAAAATTCATTTAAAATAATTTTCATTAATAAAATTGCAATTTTCTTAATAAAAATGGACCCGATTTCTTACCTTAAAAATTCACACAAATAATAAGACCTTTTCTTTTGAAATATACATAAGGGAACCAATATTCCCAATCTAAATTAATACCCCATTTAATGTATGATGTTTATTTATCTTTCTTTATTCTTTTCTTCAGGACGATTTTCTTATGTAACAGTTAAGTAGATTTATTTTTACAACTTTATTTATTTGCTTGGGATGTTTGCTTAATTCTTGCATTTTTGCATTGTGTGAGAGAAGAGAGAGGATCAATTCTAAAACTTAATCATAAACTGACATTTAACCAAAATGCCTGATAAGAGTGATGTCTCGAACATCTATCTCTATCTGGGTATTAAAAGGTTGATATAAACTTCCTAATGTTCTATTGGGTGGCAACTTTATGACACCTACCTTTTTAGGCCCACTAATAGATGCCTTTCATGGGTTGAACGTTAGCAATAAATTGGGTTGCCCTACTTATTGCAAAATGGCCAGTTTAGTATAAAAGTGATCCTCCTTCAGTCTTGGACCTTGAACATGAGCCTCTGAGAGTAGAACCGAAATAGGTGATAGCTCCCAGTGCGCATCACAGTGGTGACTCCGTTGGGGACCCAAAATGACCTTGCTCTAAAAAGCATTTTGCTTTAGTTGTTTATAATTGGGTTTTGTTATTAATCTTTTCTCCTTTCTAAAAAATTACATACATCTTAGAGCCTTAAAATTAAGTTAGGCATCCCTTTTTAGCCCCGGTGCTATCCTAAAATAGGTCTTACATTCATGCAGTGTAGGGAGGTGTTAAGGAGACCTACCAGCCCAAGTCTAATACCAATTGGTATATAAAATGGTGACCTATCAATCATTATACTTGTGATGAGCTAGACCTATTGGTGGGGACCATGCTTGAGTAGCCTTAAAGTTTCATCACCCTTGACTTAAGCCCATGTAATGACAATAGCAACTTTCTCTAACTTGTATAACCATAATAACTTTTGGTTGTTATCTGGACCTTTATGTATTGACCCAACTCAAACAAATTAGGAGGGTACCAGTCAAAGGTTGTCATACCCCTGTGGGCCTAATCCAGTTTGTGTGAGTTAGTCGGAATACATAACGGTCAAAACCCATATGCTTGCGCTTTTAATTAGAGAGGTTATCCTGTCGATTTTTTTTGCCGTGTACCATACATATCCATTGGGTACCCTATTGACCCATGGGCCAAGCTCACCTAGGAAAGAGACTGCACAACCTCCTGTGCAGGAGTAATAAGGTTAGAAGGCATTGTATATGCTTGTATCTGTTTGTGATTGACATTTAATGAAATTATGCATTGGATTCATGCATCATGTATATATCTTATACATACATCATTTATCATGCATCATCCCTAACATTTGATTCTTTTAGCCATCATAGACTCACTTAGGTGGTCTAGAGGGTAGGGTGGGTACCTGGTTTGAAGATCCATATTTACTTTGTTGAGGTCAGCTTCTAGTTCAAATTTGGGTTCAGAGGTCAATTCTGAGTTGGGTTTCAGCTAGTTATTTAAAAGCAGCCGAGGAATAGATTTAAAAATGGTAAATGACAAAATGAATAAGGTAGGAGGAGGGAATGAAGCTGGGAGAGTTACAGATGATACTACAGCAAGGTTTCCATTCTTGAGAGAAAGAGCAAATATCACTCTTACTGGGCTTTCAACGGTAAGAGATGATTTGGATATGAGGATAGATAGGCATCTATAAGAATTTGAGGAGAGAATGTTAGCTATAATCAGTGGAATGGTGGCTTCAGTAGCACCTGCTTGCAAAAAACAACTCATGTTCCAAATGGTACCGCTGTCAATGCTATTGTGCTTCAAGATCCACCTAGGAGGGAAGGAAGGCATGATCCTGAGGATGATTTCATAAAAGAAAAGGATGAAGAATATGTTCCTTCGGTCATGAATATGAGAATAAGGGGCCCTAGTGCTAAGGACCCGACCTTTAAGAATATAGAAGAAAAGATAAAGGCTATGTCCAAATTGTTATCCATCGATAAAGGAATGAACCCCGAAGATAGGGACTTGGATGGAGATGAGCCACTGCCCCAAAGATTCAAAATGTCTAAACTACCCAGGTTTGATGATACCTTAGACCCTTTAGCTCACATTAATTAGTACACACTAATCATAGATGGGATTACTATGTCCAAGAAGTAAAAGGTAGAATACTTTTGCCTGAGCTTGAAAGGGACCGTAATAGACTGGTATCACAACTTGGATAGGAGAACCAAAGAAGATTGGGACCTATTGATAGAGGAGTTTCTCAAGCAATACGACTGTAGTACGAGGATGGAAGTCACCCCAAAGGATCTTGAATTACTCCAACAAAAGCATGATGAATCTTTCCATGAATACCTCACTAGGTAGAGGAATAGGGTAATGGAGATAAAGAGGAAGCCTAACACAACTAATCAGGTCAGGTTGTTCATTTGGAATGCAAGTCCGCATTTGAGAGATAGCTTGAAAATGAAAGGTCTGAAAGATCGGGAATCCTTGAAGGATATAGCTATAGAAGCTGAAAGGGAGTATTTGGCCAAAATGGCAAGTAGTAAAAATGTGAGAAAGAATTTTAGTGGTAACAAGGCTGTCAGGAATAGTTGTAGGCAGAGTAGAATTGGAAAGACTGTAGAGGTGTCCGCCACATAAGTCATCCAACAAAGGCATTATTTTAACTTGGGAAAATTGCTGCCTTGAGTGTTCAATTGACTAGTTAAAGAAGGAAAGCTACAGCCACTACCATCAAGGCCTGCAAAGAGTCAAGGACTCCCCTAGCATAGGGAGGATCAGTACTATGGATACAACCAGCACACTGGACGTTTGACTGACTATTGCTATACTCTAAGGAATAAAATCCAAGATTTGATAAATAGCAAGCAGATTTCAAACCCTAAGAAGAGGGATAAGGAAAAGAAAGGAGGATATAATGTCAAGCCCCTGCCTTTGTACATAATTGGCTCAGCTTACTTGAATTGTATGTAATGAAAGACCTATATGGGAACGAGTATTGGGCCGTTACTCACTCCACCACGAAAGTAAAAAATTTGGTTAAAGAAAATTGGCCAGTTTCTATTATTAACTATTGGGACAACCCTATGAAGAGTGAAGATGAGGGTGTTTTGGTTCCTATTGACATATGGAGTTCAGCTATTGAAGATGAAAAAGAATCAGAGGAAGGAGGAGTGAAATCTCTCACAAGGAGTGGGAGAGTAGCCCCAAAAATTGAAAGGCAGCTGGCTCCCACCGCAGTGTCATCAAAGAAAGAAGTTGAGGATGATTAGATAATGAAGCAATTAAAGAAGACGCTGGCCTATATATGCATTTAGGATCTATCACGTCAATCCCCTTTACATAGACAAAATTAGTAGAGGCCCTGAGCGAGGCTATTGTCCCCACTACCATATCACCTTCTGAGTTACTAGACCTGGTAAGGGAAAACTAGAGAAAATGTAGTGTACTCCGATGCTGATTTGCCCATAAAAGGAAGGAATCACAATTGTCCCTTTTACATCAAGGCTCATGTTAATGGGAAGTACACAGCTTGTGTAATGATAGATGATGTGTCTTCTATTAATGTTTGTCTATTGGTGGCAATCTCAGCTTTCGGGTTAAAAGAACACATGTTAAGCAAGTTTGATTTGACCATTTATGTATATGACAATTCCAAAAGGAAAGTTACTAGGACCTTCAAAGCTGTGGTAAAGATAGGACCCATCGATACTGAAGTTGAATTTGTGGTTTTACCTATCTCGGCAAATTTCTAAGTACTCTTTGAAAGACCATGGTTTCATAAACTGGGAAGAGTGCCCTCCACCCTTCACCAGATGATTAAGATCCCCTACAATGGTCAAGTAGTCACTATCAAAGTAGCAAAGGATAATTAGGTGTCCATACTAGAAATAGCCAAACAACCATTTAGTGGGTTTCATATGGTAGTTTTCGAAGATAAGGATTACTTTCTTAACAATCCTTAAGTGATTAATATGCTCAAGAGGATGAATTTCCTGCTAGAGGCTGGTTTAGGCAAAAATTCTCAAGGACCTCAGACTACTATAGCTGCTAAAGGTCAGAAGGACAAGAAAGGGCTAGGCTTCACAAGTACTAGTAAGAAGGGGAAAGAGAAAAAGACAGAAGGAATCCCCTACATTTCTCAAAGTTTTATAATAGCCTTAGGCCTTTGCCTTTATTATGGGGAAAATGAACCTCGGATGATAGATGGTGAGTTAGTACTAGGGTTTGAGCTATTTAATGATGTCTTCGACTGGGAACGAGGAATCATCAAGCTGATTGAAGGTTTTTGGGATGAGGAGATCATACTGCACCATTCAGTCTAGGATAAAAAAGAGCTAGAGCAAATTATGACAAAGAAGTTGTTTGCTACCAAGCTGAAGGGCAAGGAGAAAATGCAAACTGAGGAGCCACCTAAGCGAAACTCAAGAGAGGGGAGGTGTCTAACATTGATAAGATTGAAGAAGATACCTTTATTGATGTTGTTTATGTTCCTAAATTATTTGATGAGAACATTGTTTGCTCTTTCGATTACATTAATGAAATGAACAATTTTGCTCACTTGTGTGATGTTTCTTCTGATTTTTATATGCATTATCATGATCATAAAGCATTCATATTTGACATTAACTCAACAAACACGTGTTCATTCAACCTTAGAACTAAAGAAAACCCAAGAGAAATTTTACTAACATTAGATATAACCCCTCAAGAGAGGAAAATTTGAGAGAATATTAAGAAAATATGAAAAAGTCTTTGCCTTGACCTATAAATACATTCCAAGAATAGATTAAGAAGCCACTGAACATGCCATTCCAGCATACCTAGGGTACAAACCTGTTAAACAGAAGCTTAGAAGGCTTAGGCTAGAATAGGCTGAGAAGGTTAAGGAAGAATTCAGAAAGTAAATAGAGGCCAAGTTCTTGGTAAAAGTTTATGATGGAATATGACATGGTATGAATGTGATGATAGCACAGCGGAAAAAATTTTTTTATCATACATACCATAAAATTCCAAAGCAAGAAACGAAACATGCAATTTTAGGGTTGTAGAACTTACAACTTAAGATGCACTTCAATATTTTGGTTTTGATGATGACCAACAATCAAGAAGGATATATCAACCTTTGATCCTCTCCACCAATGCCAAAAGAATAGCCTTTACGCCACTCCTCTCTATGTTCACACACATAATTGCACCGACGGCTTAAAATCGAGATTGCTAGCTCTCTTTTAAGGTATTGTGGAATGGCTACGGTTTGAAGTTACAAAATTTGATTTTTTACATCTCTTAGGTTGCTATTACTACCCAAGAATATAATAGAAAAAGGAACAATCCTTTCCCCTTGTGAAAATCGGCCAAAAGAATTTTGTGTGTGAGAGAGAGAAGTTCACGCCAAACCTAGAAAAACTAGGGTTTCACGCCACACACTTGTAACACTAGGGTTTTATTTCTTTTCTAATATACATCATTATATTTTTGCAAGTGTTTGTTATGAATTTTACCATCTCAAGATAATTAATTCAACTTCAATCACTTCCTAAAAATAAGTAATATATATTGATTTAAACTCCTTTGAATTTAAAATTCAAATTTGAAAGAAAACACAAGAAATTTAATTAAATAAAATCACTTAACATAATTAATGTGCATGTGCCAAAATTCCTTGATTTTTATCTTGGAATTTTGGCCACTTCATTATTTACTTAAATGATTTAATTTAATTTAAATTCTTTTAGGCTTTAATACTCAATTAACTTAATTAATAAAAGATAATTAATTAATTGAAATAAAACCTTGTGGGCTGAATTTTTCTCTCACATGGACCAAGGTCCAATAGCAATTTTAAAACCCATTACACACACTAATTTGACTTTAATTAAAAGCCCAAATTAATGTCCAATACTTTACTTAAATATTTTAAGCTCAATGCTTTGTGTACGATCTTGTAGGTCCATTTAATGTTGGCAATAAATTAATTCAAAGGCTATATATATTCTCTAGCAAGATATTATAGCATTCCAAATTAAATGAAAATGCATATGGCATTTAGTGACCTAATGCAATTTTGCATAGTCCCTTATCCATAAATATCAGAATTAATATAAGGCATGGAACTAGTCATCCTTATATATATTAATTCCTTTCTTGATATTCGAGTGACACTGAACTCTCGGATAAATAATGATTACTCATTGTTTCATCTCGGTATGGCCATACACTTCTCAGTTCATTGATCAAGTGGCCGATGATATTTTTCTCTTTTATAAAGAGGGGTAAACCCTTCACTTCTCTCATGCTCTCTAACATTAATCAATGCATACCCAAGCAAACCCGTACCTGTCACTCTATTACGAGCACGTTAGGTGTATGTCAAAGCAAACAATAATTCATAAAGAGTTTCATAGAGATTTTAGGTCTAAGAACTCCGATACAAAACTTGCATATGAGAAACACTTATGACTTGTACCATGTATTGTTCTTATGAGTGGATCGAATCCAGATACCATGTTTTTTAACATGTATCTATGATCTCTGATTGACACTCTTGTCCTTATGATCCATAAGACAGAACTCAACTTATCAGAGAGAGCATACTAGTCTTAATTCATTGTTATTCCTATAACAATGACTAACTAGGGATATTTAGAATGAAGTCTCATTTGTTTCAAGGTCTTACAACCATGTGCCTCACACATGATAACTTAAACTGAAACAATATTCTTGAATAATTCTATCTATTGATATGCATAGGAATACAATAGATAAAACAAATGCCTCACTTTATTAATTCAAAGTGTTTTATTACAATGCATTGGGGCTAGGGCTTACACTAACAATCTCCTACTAGCACTAGTCCCAATTGGGCATAGCCCTAAGACCGAACGCTCTCAAAAGAGCTTCGTGCAGATTTGGACGCAACAGTTTCATCAAAGGATCTGCTACATTGTCTTAACTTGCTATCTTGCTAACCTTGATGTCCCCACGATCAATGATTTCTCTGATCAAATGGTACCTCCTGAGTATGTGTTTGGATTTCTGGTGTGACCGGGGCTCCTTGGCCTGTGCGATGGCCCGTTTTTGTCACAGAAAATTTCTAATCGATCTAGGATGCTTGGGACCACTCCTAATCCAAAAATGAAATTTTTAATCCAAACAGCCTCTTTTATAGCCTTACTCGCTGCAATATACTCAGATTCTGTCGTTGAGTCAGCAACGGTCTCTTGCTTCGAGCTTCTCTAGCTGACAGCACCACCATTCAAAACAAAAACAAACCCAGATTGCGATCTAGAATCCTGAGTGCTAATCTGAAAAGCAGCATCGTCATAACCTTGTATGACGAGGTCTTCTTGACCACCATACACTAAGAAGTGATCCTTAGTCCTTCGCAGGTACTTCAGAATCCCTTTTACAACATACCAGTGCTTCTCACCAGGGTTTTGCTGAAACCTACGGGTTATACTCAGTGCATGAGCAACATCCAACCTAGTACATAACATAACATACATGATAGATCCAATAGTAGATGCATATGGGATTTTACTCATGTTGTCCCTTTCCTCTTTGGTTTTAGGGCACTGTTCTTTAGTCAAAGGAACTCCCAAAGCCAAAGGTATGTGCCCTTTCTTTGAGTCTCCTATACTAAAATGCTTTAGTACTTTGTTCATATACTTTTCTTGACTTAGTCCCAAAAGCCAATTCGATCTATCTCTATAGACTTGAATACCAAGTATTTTCTCGGCTTCACCTAAGTCTTTCATTGAGAAACATTTTCCTAACCATTGCTTAACCTTTTGCAATGTTGGAATGTCATTCCTAATGAGAACGATGTCGTCCACATATAGGACCAGAAATACTACTACACTCCACTAACCTTCTTGTACACACAAGGCTCATATTCGTTCTTGATGAAGTCAAATTCTTTGACTGCCTCATCAAAACAAAGATTCCAACTTTGGGATGCTTGCTTTAATCCATAAATGGATTTTTGAAGCTTGCAAACCTTCTTAGGATGCTTGGGATTGACAAAACCCTCAGGCTGTGTCATATACACATCCTTAAGTAAATTTTCATTGAGGAAAGCAGTTTTGACTTCCATTTGCCATATCTCATAATCAAGATATGCAGCTATGGCAAGCAAGATCCTAATGGACTTGAGCATGACTACAGGCAAAAAGGTCTCATCATACTCTACACCATGAGTTTGTCGAAAACCTTTTGCTACTAGTCTACCTTTGTAGGTCTTATCAGCTTTGAGTTTGAATAGCCATTTGCATTCAATTACCTTAGTACCTTTCGGTGGATCAACCAAGGTCCAAACCTGGTTATCGTACATTGATTGCATCTCGAATTTCATGGCTTCAAGCCAATTTTTCGAGTCTGGGCTTTCAATAGCTTCTCGGTAGGTAGTAGGATCCTCACGATCTACTAACTCAATAGTGTCACTGTCAGTGATTAGAAATCCATATCTCTTAATCTCCTGACGTACCCTACCGAACCTTCTAGGTACTTGTGTAATGGGTTCTTGTTCCACAACTGGTTGTGAACTTGATCCCACTTCCAACTCATCCTCTATAGGAGCTTGTGGCACTTGAATTTCTCCAAGTTCTACTTTACTCCCACCGTCTTTCTTGAGAAGGAACTCCTTTTCCAAGAAAATGGCCTTGCGAGCAACAAATACTTTATTCTCGGCTTGTGAGTAAAAGTATTATCCCTTTGTTTCTTTGGGATAACCCACAAACAAGCAGATAGTGGATTTGGACTCTAGTTTGTTAGATGTTAATTTCTTAACATGTGCTTCACAGCCCCAAATCCTGAGAAATGACATATTGGGTTCTTTCCCAGTCCATACCTCATATCGTGTCTTCTCAACTACTTTAGTTGGAATATGGTTTAGTAGAAACGCAGTAGTTTCTAATGCATAACCCCAAAAAGAGACAGGAAGATTAGCTTGACTCATCATAGATCGAACCATGTCCAACAGAGTTTGATTTCTCCTTTCGGACACACCATTCCATTGTGGCATTCCGGGAGGAGTGAGCTGTGAATAACACCACACTCCTTTAGATGATTGTCAAACTCTTGGCTTAAGTATTCGCTACCTTGATCTGATCGAATGGCTTTTATACTTTTGCCAAGTTGTTTTTCTACTTCGTTCTTATACTCTTTGAATTTCTCAAAAGTTTCAAATTTGTACTTTATTAGATAGACATAGCCATATCTACTGAAGTCATCTGTGAACGTCACGAAGTAGCTAAAACCACCTCTAGCTTGTGTACTTAATGGTCCACATACATCGGTATGTATTAGTTCCAATAAGCCATTAGTCCTTTCACCTTTCTTGTTAAAAGGACTCTTTGTCATTTTTCCATGCAAACATGGCTCGCATGTATCATAAGACTCTAAGTCAAATGACCCAAGCACTCCAGTTTAGTGGAGTCTTGAAATGCGTTTTTCGTTTGCATGTCCTAAATGATAATGCCAGAAGTAAGTAGGGTTCAATTCGTTTGATTTAACACTCTTTGTATTAATGTTGTATATGGACGCTTTGTTTTGTCAATCAAGGATATAAAGGCCATTTTGCAACATGGCATTGCCATAAGAAATGCCTTGGCGACGAATATGAGCATTGCCATTTTTAATAACAAAATAAAATTCATCCAAATCCAAACATGAAATTGAAATAATGTTTCTGCTCATAGCAGGAACATAATAATAATTATTCAAGACTATACAAAGTCCGGAAGGTAAAGTGAGGTGATAGTCGCCTATCTCCATGGCAGCAACTCGTGCACCATTCCCCACACGGACGTCCACTTCATTCTTCCCAAGTAACCGCCTATTTTTTATCCTTTGCACATTTGAACAAATGTGAGAACCATAACCGGTATCTAATACCCAAGTGGTAGAAATAGAAAGGTTAATCTCAATAACAAAAATACCAGAATTGGATGCCTTGGCTCCATTCTTCTTTTTTTCTTCCTTGAAGAGAGCGCAATTCTTCCTCTAATGCCCTATCTAGTTGCAATGGAAGCAAGTGCTATCACTCTCTTTGAGCTTTTGCGCCTTGGGCTTGGATTGGGCCTGAGGTGCACTCCCACTTGACTTTAATCGAGGCAGGTCATTCTTGGGTTTTGCCTTTCCCTTTCCCTTTCCCTTAGCGAATCCCTTTTTAATGCCCCCTTAAACCATCAATACGGGATTGGTCTTTCGAATGTTCTCTTCAGCATTCTTAAGCATCCCATGAGGCTCAGTGACTGACTTGTTCATTACATCCATGTTATAATTCATCACAAATGGATCATAATCATCAGTCAATGATCTTAAGATCAAGTCAGTGGCCAATTCCTTTGGCATTTGTACCTCAAGCTTCTCAAGAGTATCAAGATACCCTTTCATCTTGAGTACATGGGTACTAACAGGAGTACCCGCAGCCATCTTACAAGAAATCAAGGCCTTTGTTGTCACAAACCTCTTGTGACGAGCTTGCTCTTAGAACATCTCCTTGAGGTGTACCATGATCGCATAAGCCTTTTGGACCATAAATTTCTTTTGCAAGTCAGGCACCATAGTGGCTAGCATCAGACAAGTCACATCATTGGAGTCACTCTTCTTGGTCTTAGAAGTTTCCTTTTGAACCGTAGAGGCATTCCTAGCAGGTTCTTCAGGCAAGGGTGCATCCAAAACATACGACTTTTTCTCTTGCTTAAAAACTATTCTTAAGTTTCGAGACCAGCCTATGAAATTGGTGCCATTCAATTTGCCCTTTTCAAGAACCAATCACAATGAGAAATTGTTGTTTGAAGATGCCATTTTCAATCTACAATAAAATTTAGCAAGATTAAATGAGGTCTTATTTATAATCCCACAAACCAAATTAATATCCCTTTAAATAATTCACGTTAGTGATTTAATGTGGGCCAAGATCCACTTTTCACAACAACTTATTAGTCAAGCTGAGCTTGTACACCTAACGAGTTAAGTTACTTAGGTAGGAAAACTCCAATCATGTCTCGTACATGACTCTTGGATCAAATGGGCTAACATCTTAAGATGTTATAGCACAAACCCATTTATTAGTTACCTAGGTCCGGGCATCCCTTTCCATGTTAAGTCCAACCTACATTCATAACCCATGCCTCACAAAGATAATCGGGCACATGTAGGACTCCTAGTCTACATGACCGATGATCGATGCCTTGACATGTTTCGAATTAGGAAGGCAACTTTGTGACTTACTATTTTAGGGATTCATTTTATTATGGCTTACATGGCATATGCTTTGTCATCCATACATAGCATGCATATATATATATAATTTGCATAAAGTAAAGCGTAACAAACATGGGCCCAAAAACCTACAACTAAGATTCTATACTATTACATAAGAATCTTCGAGTTTGGCTTCTCCACTCTGGTGGGCTTCGTCTTGATTTACAAAGTCTTCAAGTAAATTCTATTTTAAGAAATAAATGAAACTTTTATAATAATACATAATGGCTTGTAGGCCATATTTAATTACAAAACCCCAGGGCCTATGAATGCACCATGCATATCTATTCATCACACCAAACAAGCAAATAAATATACATAACATTCATGGATCAAACAAAGTCCAATTTTAATTAATTTAGCCAAGCCCATTAATGGAAATTGTGTACTTAAACCTTTAAGAGATGACCCCATGATGGGCCTAGGCCATAGCCCAATGGACTAAATCCTCTTATTGAATAAGTTCTCTTAAAAGCCCAAAATACGAACTAGTTAGATTTGTGCCATAAATCAACTCTAGTATAATTTCCAATTTTGCCATTTTTAATTTTAATGCTTATATGATGCCACAAAAATGCATAAACACATAAATCAATTTTATAAGTCATTTAATGATTTAAACAAGGTCATAAAAATTGAGTTAGCGTTCTATACCATTTTGATCTAAATGTGTTTATGTCATTTTAATCAAACCAAAACAAAAATTGTTGATTAAACATGTAACAAACACAAACTAGTCATAGATTTAAGTGATTTTAAAATTAATCAATTAAATTGTCATGGACCAGAATTAAAACCAAATTTAAAATATGTCCATACCTGATATTTATTCTTTAAAAATAACTTACAAACATGCCAAAATCGTTTTTACATTTAATATTTAAAACTAGTTGTTAAACTAACAATTAACATGCCAAATAGCACCTAGTTTTAATATTAACATGTACCATCAGGTATTATCAATTAAATCTGACCATTAACAGCTCCTAGAACATCTTAGGACAGTATATTAACATGTCATATTAATTATAATACCTATCTAATCAATTAAAATCGTTTTTACACCAAAACAATGCAAAAAACTCAAAATAGAAAATTTCAGCATTGCATGTATTCAAAATAACGATTTTTAATTAATTTTTTCATGCATCTAAAGCACTAAAATAAGCATGATTAGGCTCCGATACAACTGATGTAATATGACATGGTATGAATGTGATGATAGCACAGCAGAAAAACAAAAATTTTTTTTATCATACATACCATACAATTCCAAAGCAAGAAACGAAACATGCAATTTTAGGGTTGTAGAACTTACAACTTAAGATGCACTTAAATATTTTGGTTTTGATGATGACCAACAATCAAGAAGGATATATCAACCTTTGATCCTCTCCACCAATGCCAAAATAACAGCCTTTACGACACTCCTCTCTATGTTCACACACACAATTACACCGACGGCTTAAAATCGAGATTGCTAGCTCTCTTTTAAGGTATTGTGCAATCGCTATGGTTTGAAGCTACAAAATTTGATTTTGTACTTCTCTTAGGTTGCTATTACTACCCAAGAACATAATAGAATGAGGAAAAATCCTTTCTCCTTGTGAAAATCGGCTAAAAGAATTTTGTGAGAGAGAGAGAGAAGTTCACGCCAAACCTAGAAAAACTAGGGTTCACGCCACACACTTGTAACACTAGGGTTTTATTTCTTTTCTAATATATATCATTATCTTTTTGCAAGTGTTTGATTTGAATTTTACCATCTCAAGATAATTAATTCAACTTCAATCACTTCCTAAAAATAAGTACTATATATTGATTTAAACTCTTTTGAATTTAAAATTCAAATTTGAAATAAAATACAAGACATTTAATTAAATAAAATCACTTAACATAATTAATGTGCATGTGCCGAAATTCCTTGATTTTTATCTTGGAATTTTGGCCACTTCATTATTTATTTAAATGATTTAATTTAATTTAAATTCTTTTAGGCTTTAATACTTAATTAACTTAATTAATACAAGATAATTAATTAATTGAAATTAAATCTTGTGGGCTGAATTTTTCTCTCTAATGGACCAAGGTCCAATAGCAATTTTAAAACCCATTACACACATTAATTTGACTTTAATTAAAAGCCCAAATTAATGTCCAATACTTTACTTAAATATTTTAAGCCAAATGCTTTGTGTGCGATCCTATAGGTCCATTTAATGTTGGCAATGAATTAATAAATTAATTCAAAGGCTATATATATTCTCTAGCAAGATATTATAGCATTCCAAATTAAATGAAAATGCATATGGCATTTAGTGACCTAATGCAATTTTGCATAGTCCTTTACCCATAAATATCAGAATTAATATAAGGCATGGAACTAGTCATCCTTATATATATTAATTCTTTTCTTGATATTCCAGTGACACTAAACTCTCAGATAAATAATGTTACTCATTATTTCATCTCGGTGTGGCCATACACTTCTCAGTTCACTAATCAAGTGGCCGATGATATTTTTCTCTCTTATAGAGAGGGGCAATCCCTTCACTTCTCTCATGCTTTCTAACATGAATCAATGCATACCCAAGCATACCCGTACTTGTCACTCTGTTACGAGCACGTTAGGTGTATGTCAAAGCACACAGTAATTCATAAAGAGTTTCATAGAGATTTTAGGTCTAAGAACTCCGATACAAAACTTGCATATGAGAAACACTTATGACTTCTACCATGTAGTGTTCTCATGAGTGGATCGAATCCAGATACCATGTTCTTTAACATGTATCTATGATCTCTGATTGACACTCTTGTCCTTATGATCCGTAAGACAGAACTCAACTTATTAGATAGAGCATACTAGTCTTAATTCATTGTTATTCCCATAACAATGATTGACTAGGGATATTTAGAATGAAGTCTCATTTATTTCAAGGTCTAACAACCATGTGCCTCACATATGATAACTTAAATTGAAACAAAATTCTTGGATAGTTCTATCTATTGATATGCACAGGAATACAATAGATAAAACAAATGCCACACTTTTTTAATTCAAAGTGTTTTATTACAATGCATTGGGGCTAGGGCTTACACTAACAGTTTAATACCCCACATGGTTAGCAAACGTAGTTCCTATAGCAATGAAAGATGGGAAGGTGAGAGTTTATGTGGACTATAGAGACCTAAATAAATCCTGCCCCAAGGATGACTTTCCTTTACCTCACATAAACGTCTTAGTAGATAGCATTGCTGCTTTTACCATGTATAGTTTCATAGATGGGTATACAGGGTATAATCAGATCCTAAACAAAATAGTTGATATGATTAAAATGACTTTTATACAAAATTAGGAACATATGCTTATTGGGTTATGCCTTTTGGGCTTCAAAATGCAGGAGCTACCTATCAAAGATTGGCCACTAAGATTTTATATGATTTGATCCATAAAGAAGTAGAGGTGTACGTAGATGACATAATGATCAAGTCAGTTACTAGAGAAGGTCATTTTGAAGCATTAGAGAAGTTCTTTCAGAAAATTAGTAAGTGTAACATTCGTCTTAATCTAAGAAAATACATATTTGGGGTCACTTTGAGTAAACTGTTAGGTCATGTCATGAGTCTAAGAGGCATAGAGATAGATCCTGACAAGATAAAGGCTATTAGAGAGATGGTTATGCCCTAAAAGGAAAAAGAAGTTAGAGGATTCTTGGGGAAAATCTAGTACATAAGTAGATTCATCGCCAAGATGAATTTGATTTGTGAACCAATCTTTAAGTTGCTTAAGAAGGATTAACCCATGGTTTGGAATGAGGATTTTTAGAAGGCATTTGATACCATTAGGAGTTACTTGCTACATCAACAAATGTTAAGGCCACCTCAAGTGGAAAGCCCTTGATTTTATACTTAGCGATAGAAGAAAGCTTGATATGGATTATGATGGCACAAGAGGATGATTTTGGGATTGAGTATGCAATATACTGTCTCAGTAAGAAATTCCTCCCTTATGAGGTGAAATATGTTGAGGTATAAAAGATTTTTCTAGCAATCATATAGGCATGTTAAAAGTTGAGACATTATTTCCATTCTTATAGAATATAAGCTATAGCTAAACAGGATCCTCTTAGATACCTACAAGAAGCTCCTTTGCTACTAGGAAATATGGGGGTTGGTTGATTCTTCTATAGGAATTTGACATAGAATACATCACCAGAAAAATCATTAAGGGAAGAGCGGTAGCAAAATTCCTAGCTAGTCAGCCTTTGGAAGGTGAGGAGACGGCCTATGAATTCTCCGATGAAAATGTAATGGCCATATCGGTGCAAGGGTGACAAATGTATTTTGATTGAGTTGTTAACAATAATGGAGTTGGAGTAGGAGTGATCTTGGTCACCTTAAAGGGAGACAGGATGCCATTAGCCAAAAAGCTGAGGTATAAAGCCACAAATAATAAAGCAGAGTATGAATCTTGCATTTTCAGGTTAGAGGCTCTATTGGCTATAGGGGAAAAATTTGTAGAAGTGTTTGGCAATTCATCTCTTATGGTTTACTAGGTGAGGGGTGTATGGTTAGTTAAAAAAGAATGGTTGCTATCGTATCTCAGATATCTAAGGGTTTTGAGCAGTCAGTTTGAGATTTGCACCTTTGGATATGTACCTAAGGAGGAAAATCAGTTGGCAGATGCCTTAGAAACTTTGGTGTTTATGTGGGATAACCCGAAGGGGCTAGTCATAAAGCTTGTGCTAATTTTGAGTTCTGGTAGGCCATGTTTTAAAAAGGAACAAGTCATGGACGTTGAGGTGGATGACAAGAAGCCATGGTATTACGATATTTAGAATTATTTAGAAAGATCGATATTCCCGAGGAAGCAACTAAAAAAGATCAAAGGATGATTCATAAGCTATCAACTTAATTCATTACTGTAGGAGTGCTTTACAAAAGATGGCCTGATGGAATTCAGTTGAGATGCTTCGATGAAAAGGAAGCAAAAAAGGTAATGGAAGAGGTACATGCAGAAGTATGTGGAGCACAAATGAACGGATTAACTTTGGCAAAGAAGATCACTTGTGAGGACCCAATCATGGCCCTTACAGGATTATAGTTAATTAATCAGGATTAAGATTTAATAAGGCAAAATTAGATTATTTTGCATTAACGAAGTTAAGTCATATAAAGGGTATAATGGTAATTATGCACATGTGTATTGGAGTGTAGCTAAAATAGTAAGGAAGGATATAGTTGAAGTAAATTAGAAGTTTATGGGTTAAATGTTAAGAAATATAAGTGGATGGGGGTTAAATTGAATAAGGGTAATTTTGGAAATTCACTTAAGGTGATATTTACCCCACTAACTCCTTTACATTGGCTTCTTGGAGAAGGGACTCTTGAGGGTTTTTGAGAAAGGGGATCGGCATTTCGTGATTGCTGGAGATGTCTCTCTCTCTCTCTTCCTTAGTGGTTATTGGATGAAGAAAGGGATCTAGGGTTTTTGGTGTTCTATGAAGGTAGTGTTTTCCCTCTCATAGATCTCTTCTCTTCTTGATTTATTTTGATATTAAGGTTTTAGAGAGATGATAAGTTATTGCTTGTTGACTCTATGTATAAGGAAAACAAAGAGCTAGATCAGTGGACCTTGAAGGAGGTAAAGCTCAAATGTCAGGTACGGGAATTATGTTTACTTTACCATTCATATGATTGTTGAGAATCTTCACTTCCTTCCTATGTGGATTCTTTTATGAAGATATAGACTAAATCATAGGGATTTAGATGAGTAGGAAGGGGTTTAAGGTATAATGAACACACTTAAGAAAGGTGAGGGAAGAATCTTGAATTTAAGCAGTAGATTGACATAACATGGGCTTTTAGCATTTTTGGTGGCAGATGCTTGATGCACGGCCACGTGTGATTCACCCTTTAGCAATGCACGACCACGCATTTCTTCCTGTCTTTGAGTGGCAGTACAGGTTCTTCAGAAAATCCATGCATAGCTGCATAAAGTCCTTGTAATTCCATTGAGTGGACGCGTGATCCCAGTGTGTTTCTTCCCTAGGGCACACATCTTTTGTTCTTAACCCATGCATGGCCACTCATGGGAAGTTCTTCACCCATGCACGGCCATGCATGGGAAATTCTTCACCCATGCACGGCCACGAATGGGAAGGTGCTCACCCATGCACGGCCACTCATGAGATGCCTCTCTTCCCTGCACGGCAACACATTTCCTAACTTTTCTTGCTTGGCCAGGTATACCTTTTTCCCCTCTTCTCCTGCATAGCCACTTGGCCATTTAACCTATGTAAATGCACAACCACTTGACCTTTATGTCCATGAAATGCATAGTCATTTGTGCACTATTTTCATTGTTTTTTCTTCTCCCTAAAATTATAGTTCATTCATAAATTGTGAACCAGTATTTTATTGCCTGTGCATATGAAGATATTGATATGAATAGGGGGAAATGAGCTAGCAATAAGAGATGTTGATTATGGTTGGGTATACAAGTGGTGAGTATTATGTTAATTGATTAGTGATGAATGATTGTAGTTTTAAAAGTCTTTCCAATGCTAAGGTTTAAAGTAAGATAAAGTTAAGCAAGACTGGCTTTACATGACTATGGCTAAATCTACAAGTTTATTAATATGCTAGTTGAATATTGATGGGCTCATAAATCCTGAGATCTCTTTTTCTTGATAAAGACTAGAAAGACATGGTTTATAAAGATCTAGCTATCAAATGAAGTAACAATGAAAGATTTAGAATAATAACCCATTGAAACAAGGAAAGGTGTTCACTTGAAGGCTGATTTTAAGGGGTTTTGTCAAGGGCACTTAGTATATGAACTACCTTAAGTAGAATGTGTTTTAGTGCATAACGTGCACAAAACTAAGTAGAGTAAGGAGCAACCTAGTAATCTTAAACCCGTAGGCTAGTTGTCATGTCCTAAAAAAAATGGGATATGGTATGTACACTATCATAGTAAATGATTTTGCCCAATATTACATGCTAATATTCCATTGCAATGACATGATATACTATGATATATTCTGTGGCAATTATAGGGTAGTGGTAAGGTTGCATGTCTAAGCTAAGAAGGAGTACCATGCAATGCACTTAGTCATGAACGATTAGAGTTGGTTATACTCCAAGTCATAATGGAAAATAATAATTAGCCTAGATGTAAGGAAAACTACTTGTCTGCCTGTTTATGTCCTGTGACTTAAATAGGGAAACCCAGTCTGCAAGTAGTGTGCTACTTGCAAGATGAAATGGTTTTGCATATTTTACCTGGGTATAATATGTTATATGATGAAAAAAAAGGTATTAATAAGCTGTTGAAGCATGCATAATGGGGTTAAGGTAGATAACCTGTTGTTCATGTTCTAATAGACTATAAAAGTAAGCTAAAAGATGAAAGTTGTACAAGTGTCGATCTTAATTCAAAAGAGAACATACTCGTATTCTTATATGGATCATAATTTCATGAGTATTGTTTAAAGTAATTATTCATTGATTGGAGTTATGATGCTATGAAAGCTACTAATGGCAAATAACAACAAGGTACGCTATTAAGCATTATTTATGAGTTATGTAAGTTTATATGGTATAATTGATTCGCCCATGCTATGATGAGTAGTCTGTGTCATAAGTTGAACAAATATAAGAATCCCAAATTTATAAATTGCTATGATTATATATATATGGACATGTATATAATCTTAGGAAGACTTTTAATTGTAAGAACTACACTTTTACAGTTATTTTATTGACCTCATGCATAATGCTAGGTATGACAAGATTAACCAATGAAAGTAATACCTTATTGTGTTTGCATTATCATGTAAATTACTATGATATGTAGGAATGATGTTTATGCGTCTATGTGATTACATGATCTGCAACCACGTACATTGGAGCCTATTGCTCAACATTGATATATGATAAGAATAATATGCACTCTTTTATGAAATGCGGCTTTAAGCCAAATGATGTACTAAGTAAAGAAAAATAAGTTGAATATGAATATGCTTAAGAATGGTAAAGCCTGCGGGTCTTAGTTCAGTTGTGGATTAGATAGGCATGCTTAAAGGGATACAGTTGCAGCTGCCATAGTTGACCCCGTTTGGGTCTTATCCCTTAATGGAACCATCGTTTGACCCCGTTTGGGTCTATAGTTTGTTCCTTGCTGGAACCATTGCTTGACCCCATTTGTGTCCATTGTTTGATATCTTCGGATATCCATAGTTTGATGCCTTCTTGTATCCATTGCTCCTATTATCCACCCTTGGAATTAGTACTTAGGCAGGCTATCAAAGATGATAAAATGTACATAACATAAACAAAATATGTAATGATTGCTCCATTTATATGATGTAAGCATGATGAATGGCCTATGATGGTGTTATATTCTTATTCTTGATGACTTTAAACTATTTTTATGAAATGAAATGCCATATTATGTGTTACATTACCATGATATCTCACATTTATTATGAAGAAGGTTCTCGTGTGAGTGCCGTTACGAGCTAGGCTCACAATGGGGTCCACGGTGAATAGTTTGGCCATTTAAGCCACAAGCTTACAGTATTATATTAAAAGTTATATGAACCATAGTATACATAATTATCTTCATGTATATGGAAATTATAGAGTGTTGCTTATGGTATGAGGACTTGGTCCATTAATCATGATATGCGGCACTTGTTCGTTGAAATGACATGCAAACCCGTTAGTATGTGTATGAACATTTCACATGTATTTGCATATGTATAATTCTGATATAAACCCAAATGCAAGCCATGATATACTATTATGTGGTATGATGTCTTAAATTGCAATGATAAGACAACGTTAAGGAATAAATGTGTATGAACCCAAAATGAGAATTAAGTAAATATATATAAAGAAATCAAGTATAACAATAACTTTATGGTTGTTAAATGGAATAAGCACTTCAGTGTGCATAGATTTAATACTGTTAGAGAGTATGCCCTAGAGCCCATGTAATAGGGATGTTTTTCATATGTATGAAATTTATATTCAAAATAAAAGGCATCATTCATTCATTAATGCTATGTTCGAATACATGAGTTTGTAAATCTTAAATTAATAAATGAAGTCCTAGATATTATAAACACACTGCAAAGGCAATCATGAAGGTGTTCATGATGTGGGATGTCTATTGCATGCAAATGTCTTAATATCTAAATATCCCTAGTCATAGAATTAACAAGATAAGACATTGTTAATTCGGACAGACTAGCACATATTATGCTTCTTGAATGGTTCAAGCAGTGGTTCTCATAACTGTGATTATAGAAGATAATCAAAGCTAACATGTGGATGCTTGTTAGAAGAACAAGTTCATTGGAGACCTGCATAGAGAATCCTCACATGGATATTAAATCTATGTCAGTGAGGAATCTCTTCATAGCAGTTGTGCAAGTATCCTTAGACTTGAGATCACCAAAGTTATCTTAAGTAGCAAGTGGTATACTTTGACTCCATAACTGATTACTTCCAACTGGGAGTGAACATAGTTAGGAGATTAGGTATATCATGACCTACTTGAAGATAGTTGAGTGATTGACAAAGGATTCACCATCCCAGATTTAACAAGGGAAGTTATCTCGCATGATTCTATAATTGCCTTGTTCAGAGAATCTCTAGCTAGAGTAATATGCCGAGATGGATGGAGATCCATGAAGGGCATTTTAGGAACAATGGTTAAATTAATAGAACATACATAATTAGATTTATATGAGTTGACAGAAATCCATACTCAGAATCTAATTGAGATAAGAGTGGTGAAAGGAGTAATTGCACGGTAACTGTTTCTATGGAAGGGTACAGTCAAACCACATGACTTTCCTGACATTTGGGTAGTCATGATGCCTAGCTAGAGGCCAATTATGACTTGTATAATGATGTATCAAAATATCAATACAGATTGATAAAATGATTTAAAAGAGTTTAAATCATGTGAGTTTTGAATAGAACTCACAATTACATATTATACTGCCAACATGGACAGGAACCCAATAGGTCACACACATATAGAGAAAAGGGTAAAATGGTAAAATAACAAGGATAATAATATTTGATATTATTATGAAGGTAGAGAAGTGAATAAGATAATAATTAATTAAAGAGTTTAATTAATTATGATCAAATAAAATTGTCCGCGAAACTTTTGAGAAATGTTCTACAAAATTGGACCTAATTGAAATAATGTATTATATGATTAATTATTATTATCTTATAAGTGTTATAAGACTACTATAAGTGTTATAGGACTGATATAATAATTAATAGGTCCATTGGAGAAATTATAAAGGGCCAAAGGAATGAAGAAGTTGGAGGAAGCCCTCCAGAAGAGGGCCACACGCCAGCTCCATACAGAAGGGCTTAGAGGGCTTTTTCTTGGACCAAATTAATTTATATATGTTACATAAGTGTTATGGAACTCACATATTTAATTTGGTTGGATTTGGAATCCATTTGGGTATTTAAATTCAATTAGATGCACAAAGGGCCTAGTTTGTGGATTTTGTGCATAGACTTTTATGAAAAGGATTAAATTGGATTTAATTAAGCCCAAATGATTATAATTAATTCCAGAGGCCCAATTAATAATTATCCAGCAATTTTAAAGAGCCCAATCCCATTAAGGAGTTGGAATTTTAACCTAACTATAAAAGGCCAACTAATAAGAATTAGGGTTAAGTGATTAAAACAAAAAGAAAGTCTTTTTCTCTAATCTCTCTCTCCCTTTTACGCCAACTCCTAAGCTAGCTCTTAGGAATTTCGGCCAGCCCTAGTTAAACACCAATTTTTTGGTTCAATTTGTCCCTCTCTAGTGTGGATTACTCATTGGAGGTGTTCAATTTTGGATACTGTGGTTTGCGACAACCCAGTGCGAAGTAAAATCAACTGTTCAACAAAAATCAAAGGTGATTTTTCTTATTCTCATATAGTTATATTGTGTATTCATGGCAAGATCAGATCTAATGGTTAAAAAAATTTTAATATTCCGCTCATGTATGTGATGCATATAACCGTTAAATTCCAACAAATACTGAATGCAGGAATTATGTAACGATATGATTAATGCATTAAGTTAACATTTTGTACTATTAACAACCTAGATGCATGAATTATGAAGTAGTAAGGATTATGAAGGGTATAAATCAAACTAGTTTTATGGAAGAAAGGAAGTTAACTCATAATAGTAATTTGACAAGTTTTGAGATAAGACAATTTACAAAATGCTTTAGACGTTGGTAAGCATGGTCTTATTATTAGGGTGAGGACTTCCTTAATATGTCCATGGTGATACGGTCATTATAATAGACTCATATGTTATCCCGTACCGTTGTGATAGTTTACATGATGAGATGAATTGTGTAAAGAGGTTATGTTTTTATATATAGAGTTTTGTTTCCCACTAAGCTTTATAGCTTAGCAAGGGTTCGTTTATCCGTGTAGGTTTCAGGTTCAGCTCCAGAGGGTTGAGCTAGATGCAATTGCCTTAAGGATTTTGAGATTCTTGAAGGCCATTTATGTTATAATTATTTAATTATAAGCTTGATTATTTTATTGTGGCATGTAATTATGGTCTGTTCTATTATTATTATTATTATTATTATTATTATTATTATTATTATTATTTTCCCCTGACTTTACTAGGTTTATGATAATGATGATGATGATGAATGATGATTATCCATGGTTAAAGAATTAGGATGTTACAGTTAGTGGTATCAGAGCCTAGGTTAAGTCTTTTCTGGGCAATAAGGATTTAAGGAATTATTCTGGAAGATTAAGATGATATTGGTCTAGACCATGGGGTTATTGTTAATGGCATACATCTTGAGGATTATGTTAGGTGTTTGACCTATGATTAATATATATTGGACCCTTCGCAAGATTTTGGTAGAGGTTGTGAGATGATATCTGAGGAATTCTCAATAACTCTCGCCTCCTAGTATTGGAAATGTTTAAATGCCTTAATATTTTATGATTGAGGTATAGCATAAGATTGATTATAAGTATGTCTAGATTATTTATTAAGATGTTTAAGGAAAAGTTCATATGAATAGAAGAGAACTTGATCATTGGCATAGTTGATGGTGTAAGATGTTAAGATTATTAAGATACTCAGGATAAGAAATACAACGAGCATAAGAGTATCTGGAAATCAAAGGCAGATACAAATGATTATTTATGACAAATTTATTGTGGATATAGAGAATGCTTATGGTTATAGTTCTTTATAGCTAAAGCACAGTTAAGACTTGCTAGCAATAAAGATAAGGATTACTAGTTTTGAATTTCGTTCTTGAAATTCTTTTAAGGGGAGAGAATTGTGAGGACTCAATCATGGCCCTAACAGGATTATAGTTAATTAATCAGGATTAAGATTTAATAAGGAAAAATTAGATTATTTTGCATTAACGAAGTTAAGTCATATATAGGGTATAATGATAATTATGTACATGTGTATTGAAGTGTAGCTAAAATAGTATGGAAGGATACAGTTGAAGTAAATTAGAAGTTTATGGGTTAAATGTTAAGAAATATAAGTTGATGAGGGTTAAATTGAATAAGGGTAATTTTGGGAATTCACTTAAGGAGATATTTACCCTACTATCTCCTTTACATTGGCTTCTTGGAGAAGGGACTCTTGAGGGTTTTTGAGAAAGGGATCGGCATTTCAGGATTGCTGGAAATGTCTCTCTCTCTCTCTTCTTTAGTGGTTATCATATGAAGAAAGGGATCTAGGGTTTTGGGTGTTCTATGAAGGTAATGTTTTCCCTCTCATAGATCTCTTCTCTTATTGATTTATTTTGATATTAGGGTTGTAGAGAGATGATAAGTTATTGCTTGTTGACTCTATGTATAAAGAAAACAAAGAGCTAGATCAGTGGACCTTGAAGGAGGTGAAGCTCAAATGTCAAGTATAAGAATTATATTTACTTTACTATTCATATGATTGTTGAGAATCTTCACTTCCTTCCCATGTGGATTCTTTTATGAAGATATAGACTAAATATTAGGGATTTAGATGAGTGGGAAGGGTTTTAAGGTCTAATGAACACAGTTACGAAAGGTGAGGGAAGAATCTTTAATTTAAGCAGTAGATCGACATAACACGGCCACGGGCTTTTAGCATTTTGGTGGCCGATGCTTGATGCACGGCCACGTGTGATTCTCCCTCTAGCAATGCATGGCCACACATTTCTTCCTGTCTTTGAGTAGCCGCGCAAGTTCTTTAGAAAATTCATGCACAGCCACTTGAAGTCCCTTGCAATTCCATTAAGTGGCCGTGTAATCCCAGTGTGTTTCCTCCCCACAGCCACACATCTTTTGTTCTTAACCCATGCAGGACCACACATGGGAAGTTCTTCACTCATGCACGGCCATGCATGGGAAGTTCTTCACCCATGCACAGCCACGCATAGGAAGGTGCTCACCTATGCACGGCCACGTATGAGATGCCTTTCTTCCCTGCACGGTAATGCATTTCCTAACTTTTCTTGCTTGGCAGCGTATGCCTTTTTCCCCTCTTCTCCTGCATAGCCACTTGGCCATTTAACCTATATAAACGCACGACCACTTGAACTTTGTTTCAATGAAATGTACAGTCATTTGTGCACTATTTTCATTGATTTTTCTTCTCTCCAAAATTATATTTCATTCATAAATTGTGAACCAATATTTTATAGCCTGTGCATATGAAGATATTGATATGAATATGGTGAAATGAGCTAGCAATAAGAGATGTTGATTATGGTTGGGTATACAAGTGGTGAGTATTATGTTAATTGATTAGTGATGAATGATTGTAGTTCTAAAAGTCTTTCCAATGCTAAGGTTTTAAGCAAGACTAGCTTTGCATGACGATGGCTAAATCTACAAGTTTATTAATATGCTAGTTGAATATTAATGGGCTCATAAATCCTGAGGTCTCTTTTTCTTGATGAAGACTAGAAAGACATAGGTTATAAAGATCTGGCTATCAAATGAAGTAACAATGAAAGATTTAGAATAATAACCCATTGAAACAAGGAAAGGTGTTCACTTGAAGGATGATTTTAAGGGGTTTTGTCAAGGGCACTTAGTATATGAACTGCTATAAGTCGAATGTGTTTTAGTGTATAATGCACACAAAAGTAAGTAGAGTAAGAAGCAACCTAGTAATCTTAAACGCGTAGGCTAGTTGTCATGTCCTAAAAAAATTGGGATATGGTATGTACTCTATCATAGTAAATGACTTTGCCCAATATCACATGCTAATATTCCGTTGCAATGACATGATATACTATGATATAGTCTGTGGCAATCAGAGGGTAGTGGTAAGGTTGCAAGTCTAAGCTAAGAAGGGGTACCATGCAATGCACTTATTCATGAACGATTGGAGTTGGTTATACTCCAAGTCATAATGGAAAATAATATTTAGCCTAGATGTAAGGAAAAACTACTTGTCTGCCTGTTTATGTCTTTTGACTTAAATAGGGAAACCCAATCTACAAGTAGTGTGCTACTCGTAAGATGAAATACTTTTGCATACTTTACCTAGGTATAATATGTTATACGATGAAAAAAAAGGTATTAATAAGCTACTGAAGCATTATAAAAGTAAGCTAAAAGATGAAAGTTGTACAAGTGTCGATCTTAATTCAAAAGAGAAACTACTCGTATTCTTATATGGATCATAATTGCATGAGTATTGTTTAAAGTAATTATTCATTGATTGGAGTTATGATGCTATGAAAGCTACTCATGGCAAATAACAACAAGGTACCCTATTAAGCATTATTTATGAGTTATGTAAGTTTATATGTTATAATTGATTCAACCATGCTATGATGAGTAGTATGTGTCATAAAATGAACAAATATAAGAATCCCAAATTTATGAATTGCAATGATTATATATATATATGGACATGTATATAATCTTAGGAAAACTTTTAATTACAAGAACTACACTTTTACAGTTATTTTATTGACCTCATGCATAATGCTAGGTATGACAAGATTAACCAATGAATGTAATACCTTATTGTGTTTGCATTATCATTTAAATTACTATGATATGTAAGAAGGATGTTTATGCGGCTATTTGATTACATGATCTGCAACCACATATATTGGAGCCTATTGCTCAACATTGATATATGATAAGAATAATATGCACTCTTTTATGAAATGTGGCTTTAAGCCAAATGACGTACTAAGTAAAGAAGAATATGTTGATTTGAATATGCTTAAGAATGGTAAAGCCTGTGGGTCTTAGTTCAGTTGTAGATTAGATAGGCATGCCTAGAGGGATACAGTTGCAGCTGCCATAGTTGACCCCATTTGGGTTTTGTTCCTTAATTGAATCAACGTTTGACCCCATTTTGGTCCATAGTTTGTTCCTTACTGGAACCATTGCTTGACCCCGTTTGGGTCCATTGTTTGATATCTTTGGATATCCATAGTTCGATACCTTTGGGTATCCATTGCTCCTGTTATCCACCCTTGGAACTAGTACTTAGGCAGGTTATCAAAGATGATAAAATGTACATAACATAAACAAAATATGTAATTATTGCTCCATTTATATGATGTAATCATGATGAATGCCCTATTATGGTGTTATATTCTAATTCTTGATGACTTTAAACTATTTCTATGAAATGAAATGCAATATTATGTGTTACATGACTATGATATCTCACATTTATTATGAAGAAGGTTCTCGTGTGAGTGCCGTTCCGAGCTAGGCTCACCAATGGGCTCCACGGTGAATAGTTTGGCCATTTGGGCCACAAGCTTACAATATTATATGAAAAGTTATACGAACCACAATATACATAATGATCTTCATGTATATAGAAATTATAGAGTGTTGCTTATGGTATGAGGACTTGGTTCATTAATCATGAAATGCGACACCTGTTTGTTGAAATAGTATGCAAACCCGTTAGTATGTGTATAAACATTTCACATGTATTTGTATATGTATAAACATTTCACTATGATGTGGTATGATGTCTCAAATTACAATGATAAGATAGCATTAAGGAATAAGTGTGTATGAACCCAAAATGAGAATTAAGTAAAGATATATAAAGAAATCTAGTATAACAATAACTCTATGGTTATAAAATGGCATAAGCACTTCGATGTGCATAGATTTAATACTGAATGCAGGAATTATGTAACAATATGATTAATGCATTAAGTTAACATTTTGTACTATCAACAACCTAGATGCATGAATTATGGAGTAGTAAGGATTAGGAAGGGTATAAATCAAACTAGTTTTATGGAAGAAAGGAAGTTAACTCATAATAGTAATTTGACATGTTTCAAGATAAGACAATTTACAGAATGCTCTAAATGTTTGTAAGCATGGTCTTATTATTAGGGTGAGGACTTCCCCAATATGTCCATGGTGATACGATCATTATAATAGACTCATATGTTATCCCATGATGTTGTGAAAGTTTACATGATGAGATGAATTGTGTAAAGAGGTTATGTTTTTATATATAGAGTTTTGTTCCCCACTAAGCTTTATACCTTAGCAAGGGTTCGTTTATCCATTTAGGTTTCAAGTTCAGCTCCAGAGGGTCGAGCTAGATGCAATTGCCTTGAGGATTTTGAGATTCTTGAAGACTATTTATGTTATAATTATTTAATTATAAGCTTGATTATTTTATTGTGGCATGTAATTATGGCCTATTCTATTAATATTATTTTTGCCTGACTTTACTAGGTTTATGATAATGATGATGATGAATGATGATTATCCATGGTTAAAGAATTAGGTTGTTACATCAAGAGACAGGGTTTCTTTTGGCTCACAATGGATATCAATTCTCTAAGTATGTCAAAGAATGTCAATTCTGCCAGCAATAAGTAGATCTGAGACACCTACCCATTTCTGAGCTGTGCAACCTCAATCGCCATGGCTTTTCACTATATAGGGAATTGACATCATAAGAATGATCCATCAGCCTATATCAAATGGACATAGGTTTATTGTAGTGGCCATCGACTACTTCACTAAATGGGTGGAAGCTGAATCCTTCGAAAAGGTGGTTACACAGGATATGGCTAAGTTCATAGAGAAAAACTTGATATGCAGATATTGTTTTCCTCATCATGTGGTCTCGAATAATGGGTTGTAGTTCTTGGGTGAAACTAGACAGATGCTTATTAGATATGGGATTCAACATCATAAGTCGTCTCTTTACAGACCCCAAGCTAATGGAGTAGTTAAAGCAACTAATAGGAATATAAAAAGAATCTTAGACAAAATGGTGCAAACATATAAGGATTGGGCCAATAAGCTACCCTTTGTACTATGAGGTTATCGAACCACAACCAAAACCTCAATAGGAGTAACTCTGTTCTCTTCGGTTTATGGAACAGAAGCAGTATTGCTAGTAGAAATTAAACATCAATCTTTGAAAGTATCTATGGAGACTGAGATACCAAAAATGGAATGGGCTAAATAAAGATTATCACAGCTTAACTTGTTTGATAGGGAAAGAATGAAGGCATATTATCACAACAATGTTTACCAGAATAGGTTGGCTCATTCATTTAGGAAGAAAGTTATAAAACATCATTTGAAGGAAGGAGACTTAGAGTTCAAGTAGATCAGGCCAGGGATTCCAGACATTTGTGGCAAATTCAAACCAACGTAGGAAGGACCTTTTGTGCTTAAGAAAATATTATACAAAGGCATTGTTGTCCTATCAGACAGCAATGGCAATCAATTTTGAGAGCCTATGAATGTCGATAGATTGAAAAGGTTATATGGCTGAACAACTAAAAAGAGAAAAAGAAGAGAATAAAATGCCCCGTAGACCAAAAACCAAAAAAATGGCAGCCTTACTAAAATTGGGTGCCTTATCAGGGTAAAAATAGAAAAAAGGAATCCTGGGCAAAAATTAGAGGATGAAAGAAAATAGTCAATCAAGAAAACTGTAGAGGGCTGATTGACGACAAGAGTTATAATGGTTGTAGAGTTTCATTTTAAGATTGAATAATATGTGTCGTCATGTTAAACTCAAATTGTGGTCATGTGTGCCGAAATTAAAAGGAAATATCATGCATGTGGTCATGAGTGTTATCCAAATGTCTGAAAGTAACATTTTCTATCATATGTTCAATAAAAACAAAGGCAAAGTCTATGAAAGTGTCTGATTTAATCTATCAGTATCATGTCTCTCTCTCCATCCAGATGCCTTAGGTGAGAAAATCTATTATTAGCCGTTAGACTGGTGACCCACCACTTGTAAGAGTCAGAGGAAGTGAAATCCTAAGTGCTTGCATCAAAAATGGTGGTCCTCATGGGGAGCTAAGCCTAGATCCTCTGATAATATTTAGTCACAAATTAGACAGTCAAAATGCCTCTAGAAAAATTTAAGGGTCACCTGACAATATCCTATCTACCCCCAAACTGACGAACACACTAAGTGGTGATATAAAAAGTTGCTTGATAAAGTCCACAAAGAGGTACAAATCTCAATGCTCCATCCATGACCACATAAACAATAGGTAGCTAGGGACACCTAAACTAATATCTGCATCTATGGAATGGCCAAGCCAGCTAATGGCATCCTGCACTAACTAGAACTCATGCTGAAGTCACCTAGATGTGACAAGCCTTATAGGATAAATCCATGTAGCTCTAACCTAATGAGAAGGCTCTGACAGTAACTGTAACTTTTCATGTAGCCATACCTAAAATAAGGCGCTGGGGTGAGTTGGGTTCACCTCAGGCCAAATTAAGGCATATAGATGTGTGAAAATCTAAAAAGGATGCACATTTTAACAAGAAAAGTTAACATTAAAACCCACAAGGGGCATGTTACCTTCAAAAGACAAGGACATACCTAGAGAATCAAAGGACTACTTGTCAAGGAGAAAGAAGAGCCACTCTGAGTAGAAAGCCTATAACGAAAGTCGTCTAAGCCTATGATGGTCTCTACTACAATTAGGAGAAAAGGATTATACCCTAGATGGATGCTAGTAATGATGTCAAATAACCCATAGGCTGCGGTCATGGGATCACCAGCATGCATCAACAAACAGCAAAAAAGACAGTAGGGTAGCACCACATCGAAATGAAAAGTGGGAATGTCATTATAATCAGGCAACATGTTTATAAGCCACTCTAGTAAAAAAATTCTCTCCTTAAGGCACTAGACCCCTGGCTTCAGAGGGAAGGATGCCTAGGGCATAAATAACCTCTTTAGAATAAGTGACCATAAGAGAAGGTAGACATGGTCGGGCATTAAGATCAAACCTAACACCCACCATAGTAGCAAACTCTTCTGGTAAGGGGCATAACTCCTAATGAGCGAATTGAAACACATGAAACCAAGGATCCCAAAATCGAAGTGCAGCAGACAAAAGGTGCTTATCCGGTGAGACTCTTCTCAGAAATCTTAAACTCGAATAAGGGGCTAACAAGGGATCTTCCCAAGTTTTTGAGTCATCCAGTAAATGATGTAGTTTCATAAGTCCACTAGTCATGATTATAGGGCTTTGAGTAGTCAAAGATTGCAGAAATGATGTGAGAAAATAAATAAATGAAGGAAAAGACAAGGAAAAGACCACAAATGGAAAAGAAAAGAAGAAAGAGAAAATTACCTGGTTGAAGCTCCCTGGAAATTGAAAAGTCAATGGCACTAAATCCTAGAAAAAGGATACTATTTAAAGAAAGGGATGAGCCATGGCTGTCCCTCACCAGAGCAAGCCACGGCCAGCCCATCCCTCACCATTAGAAGACCAAAGGTACATTTTACATGTCTCATGCATTACACGTACATATTAGAACATTTGTCTTTGTTTGCATTTTTTTATATGATAAACTGAGCATTTAAGCCTTGAAGATTCATGATGACTGAAACACAAAAGCTAATATTCCATGGAGAAATAACCAATTTTAGGGAGTATTTCAAATTTCCGACATCTATGTATAATAAAATGTAATTAAAACCCATAAAAATAATGTTCAAACCTATAAAAAGAGTGTCAATAATATTGTAAGTTTACTTGAGATAGATAGAGGGTGAAAAGTCAAGAAAAACAGTTCAAAAATCAAAGAAAACGGAGTTAAAATGCGAGAAATATAAGAATGGAGGGCATAATGGTCTTTTTTACTTGAGGGATGGGACAACCTATACATCCCATCTGTATCTAGGAAAGGGATAGCCAGCCCATCCCTCACTTGATTTTGGCAATATAAAAGGCTTTCTCTTTCCTTTTTCATTCATAACTCTATTTTTTTTAGGAACATTCTCTCTCAACAGTTTTTCGAGCATATCTTTGTCATCCGACATCTGTTTTGCAAACCATTTGCGCCTACGGAATCCTGGGAGAAAGGTACACTTCAAGAAGCCCAAATTTCTTACCTTTTATTTTTCTATCTGCTCTTCTCAAGTAAGTATAGTTTAATTTTTTCTACATTTTCTTACTTTCTCCTTAAGTTAGAGTGAAACTTAGGTTAGTAAAACTTTAGTCCTAGGCGCGATGGGTGTGAGCACTTATTGTTGTATTCATTTTGATTTTATACATATGTTTTAGTTAGAAATGATAAATATCTTATAGTGTAAGTAACATGTCACACATGACCTTTCATATGCCACTTCACGAGCACATAAACATAGGCAATAATTGAAGGAATATGACATGGTATGATAATCATGATACAACAGCGGAAAAACAAAAATTTTTATCATACATACCATACATATCCAAAACTAGGAACGAAAACATGCAATTTTAGGTTGTTGAACTTACAAGTTAAGATGCCTTTTACATATTGATTTCGGTGATGGCCAGCAGCTAAGATGACTTTGTCCGCCTTAGATCTCGATCACCAATGCCAAGGAATAGCCTTTTACGCCACTCCCTCTATTCTCACACACACAATTGCACCGTCGGCTTAAAACCAAGATTGCTAGCTCTCTTTTAAGTATTGTGTAATGGCTATAGTTTGAAGCTACAAAATTTGATTTTGTACTTCTTTAGATTGCTATTTCTATCCAATAACACAAGAGAATGAGGAACAATCCTTTCTCCTTGTGAAAAATTGGCTACAAGAAAACTTGAGAGAGAGAGGAAGAGTTCACGCAAAACCTAGAATGAAAGCCTAGGGTTTCACGTTTTTCCCACTATATTTATATATCTTCTCTTTCCTTTAAGTGATGGATCTCAAATATACTATCTTAAGATAATTAATATTAGCTAAAGATAATTAATATTTGCATTTATCACTTAATTAAAATAAGTAATATTTATTGATAAAAACTCTTTCAATTTATCCAAGATAAAATCAAAAGTCATTTAATCAAATTATATCACTTAATTTAGGCTAAAAGATAAGACATTTAAATCTAATAAATCACTTAAATAAAAACTATACATGTGCTGAAATTCCTTGTGATTTCTCTTAGGAATTTCGGCCACATCAAATTATATTTAGATGATTTAATTAGATAAATATGTCTTTAGGCTTTAATACTCAATTAATTAAATTAATACATGACATTTAATTAATTGAAATTAAACTTATGGGCTGAATTTCTCTCTCTCATGGACCAAAGCCCAATAGCAATTTTATAACCCATTAAATACATTAATTTTGACTTTAATTAAAAGCCCAAATTAATGCCCAATACTTAATTTAAGTATTTTAAGGCCCAATGCTTTGTGTGCGATCCTATAGGTCCATTTAATGTTGGCAATGAATTAATAAATTAATTCAAAGGCTATATATATTCTCTAGCAAGATATTATAGCAATCCAAATTAAATGAAAATACATATGGCATTTAGTGACCTAATGCAATTTTGCATAGTCCCTTACCCTTAAATATCAGAATTAATATAAGGCATGGAACTAGTCATCCCTTATATATATTAATTCCTTTCTTGATATTCCAGTGACACTGAACTCTCAGATAAATAATGATTATTCATTATTCCATCTCGGTATGGCCATACACTTCTCAGTTCACTGATCAAGTGGCCGGTGATATTTTTCTCTTTTATCGAGAGGGGTAATCCCTTCACTTCTCTCATGCTCTCTAACATGAATCAATGTATACCCAATCATACCCGTACTTGTCACTCTGTTACGAGCACGTTAGGTGTATGTCAAAGTACACAGTAATTCATAAAGAGTTTCATAGAGATTTCAGGTCTAAGAACTCCGATACAAAACTTGCATATGAGAAACACTTATGACTTGTACCATGTAGTGTTCTCATGAGCGGATCGAATCCAGATACCATGTTCTTTAACATGTATCTATGATCTCTGATTGACACTCTTGTCCTAATGATCCGTAAGACAGAACTCATAATATCAGAGAGAGCATACTAGTCTTAATTCATTTGTTATTCCCATAACAATGACTGACTAGGGATATTTAGAATGAAGTCCTATTTGTTTCAAGTTCTTACAATCCATGTGCCTCACACATGATTAACTTAAACCGAAACGACATTCTTGGATAGTTTTATCAATTGACATGCACGGGAATACAAAAGATAAAACAAATGCCTCATTTTATTAACTAAGTGTTTTATTACAATGTATTGGGGCTAGGGGCTTACACTAACAATCTCCCACTAGCACTAGTCCCAATTGGGCATAGCCCTAAGACCGATACGCTCTCAAATGAGCTTCGTGCAGATTTGGACGTAACTGTTTCGTCAAAGGATCTGCTACATTGTATTCACTTGCTATCTTGCTAACCTTGACGTCCCCACGATCAATGATTCTCTTGATCAGGTGGTACCATCCCTGAGTATGTGTTTGGATTTCTGGTGTGACCGGGGCTCCTTGGCCTGTGCGAAAGCCCCGTTATTGTCACAGAAAATTTCTAATGGATCTAGGATGCTTGGGACCACTCCTAATCCATTAATGAAATTTTTAATCCAAACAGCCTCTTCACTTGCTGCAATATACTCAGATTCTGTAGTTGAGTCGGGCAACGGTTTCTTGCTTTGAGCTTCTCCAGCTGACAGCACCACCGTTCAAAACAAAAACAAACCCAGATTGTGATCTAGAATCCTGAGTGCTGGTCTGAAAGAGCAGCATCGGCGATAACCTTGTATGACGAGCTCTTCTTGACCACCATACACCAAAAAGTGATCTTTAGTCCTTCGCAGGTACTTAAGGATCCCTTTTACAGCAGACCAGTGCTTCTCACCAGGGTCTTGCTGAAACCTACTGGTTATACTCAGTGCATGAGCAACATCCAACCTAGTACATAACATAGCATACATGATAGATCCAATAGCAGATGCATATGGGATCCTACTCATGTTGTCCCTTTCCTCTTTGGTTTTAGGGCACTGTTCTTTAGTCAAAGGAACTCCCAAAGCCAAAGGTATGTACCCTTTCTTTGAGTCTCCCATACTAAAACGCTTTAGTACTTTGTCTATGTACTTTTCTTGACTTAGTCCCAAAAGCCGATTCGATCTATCTTTATAGATTCGAATACCAAGTATTGTCTCGGCTTCACCTAAGTCTTTCATTGAGAAACATTTTCCCAACCATTGCTTAACCTTTTGCAATGTTGGAATATCATTCCCAATGAGAAGGATGTTGTCCACATATAGGACCAGAAATACTACTATGCTCCCACTAACCTTCTTGTACACACAAGGCTCATCTTCGTTCTTGATGAAATCAAATTCTTTGACTGCCTCATCAAAATGAAGATTCCAACTTCGGGATGCTTGCTTTAATCCATGAATGGATTTTTGAAGCTTGCATACCTTCTTAGGATGCTTGCGATTGACAAAACCTTCAGGCTGTGTCATATACACATCCTCAAGTAAATTTCCGTTAAGGAAAGCAGTTTTTGACATCCATTTGCCATATCTCATAATCATGATATGCAGCTATGGCAAGCAAGATCCTAATGGACTTGAGCATGACTACAGGCAAAAAGGTCTCATCATAGTCTATACCATGAGTTGGTCGAAAACCTTTTGCTACTAGTCTACCTTTGTAGGTCTTATCAGCTTTTAGTTTGAATAACCACTTGCATTCAATTACCTTAGCACCTTCTGGTGGATCAACCAAGGTCCAAACCTGGTTATCGTACATTGATTGCATCTCGAATTTCATGGCTTCTAGCCAATTATCCGAGTCTGGGCTTTCAATAGCTTCTCGGTAGGTAGTAGGATCCTCACGATCTACTAACTCAATAGTGTCACTGTCAGTGATTAAAAATCCATATCTCTCAATCTCCTGACGTACCCTACCAGACCTTCTAGGTTCTTGTGTAATGGGTTCTTGCTCCACAACTGGTTGTGAACTTGATCCCATTTCCAAACCATCCTCTATAGGAGTTTGTGGCGCTTGAATTTCTCCAAGTTCTACTTTACTCCCACTGTCTTTCTTGAGAAGGAACTCCTTTTCCAAGAAAATAGCCTTGCGAGCAACAAATACTTTGTTCTCGACTTCTGTGAGTAAAAGTAGTATCACTTTGTTTCTTTAGGATAACCCACAAACAAGCAGACAGTCGATTTGGGCTCTAGTTTGTCAGATGTTAATTTCTTAACATGTGCTTCACAGCCCCAAATCTTGAGAAAAGACATATTGGGTTCTTTCCTAGTCCATACCTCGTATGGTATCTTCTCAACTGCTTTAGTTGGAGTATGGTTCAATAGAAACGCAGCAGTTTCTAATGCATGACCCCAAAAAGAGATAGGAAGATTAGCTTGACTCATCATAGATCGAACCTATGACCAACAGAGTTCGATTTCTCCTTTCGGACACACCATTCCATTGCGGTGTTCCAGGAGGAGTGAGCCTGTGAAATAATACCACACTCTTTTAGATGATCATCAAACTCTTGGCTTAAGTATTCGCCACCTCGATCTGATCGAATGGCTTTTATACTTTTGCCAAGTTGGTTTTCTACTTCGTTCTTAAAACTCTTTTGAATTTCTCAAAAGTTTCGAACTTGTACTTCATTAGATAGACATAGCCATATCTACTGAAGTCATCTGTGAATGTCACGAAGTAGCTAAAACCACCTCTAGCATGTGTACTTAAAGGTCCACATACATCGGTATGTATTAGTTCCAATAAGCCATTAGTCCTTTCACCTTTTTTATTAAAAGGACTCTTTGTCATTTTTCCATGCAAACATGGCTCGCATGTGTCATAAGACTCTAAGTCAAATGACCCAAGCACTCCAGTTTTGTGGAGTCTTGAAATGCGTTTTTCGTTTGCATGTCCTAAACGACAATGCCAAAAGTAAGTAGGGTTCAATTCGTTTGATTTAACCCTCTTTGTATTAATGTTGTATATTGACTCTTTGTTTTGTAAATCAAGGATATAAAGGCCATTTTGCAACATGGCATTGCCATAAGAAATGCCTTGGCGACGAATATGAGCATTGCCATTTTTAATAACAAATCAAATTCATCATTATCCAAACATGACACTGAAATAATGTTTCTGCTCATAGCAAGCACATAATAACAATTATTCAAAACAAAACAAAGTACGAAAGGTAAAGTGAGGTGATAGTCGCCTATCTCCATGGCAGCAACTCGTGCTCCATTCCCCATACGGAGGTCCACTTCATTCTTCCCAAGTAACCGCCTATTTCTTAGCCCCTGCACATTTGAACAAATGTGAGAACCACAACCGGTATCCAATACCCAAGTGGTAGAAATAGAAAGGTTAATTTCAATAACAAAAATACCAGAACTGGATGCCTTGGCTCCATTCTTCTTTTGTTCTTCCTTGAAGAGAGCGCAATTCTTCCTCCAATGCCTTATCTTGTTGCAATGGAAGCAAGTGCCCTCACTCTCTTTGAGTTTTGGCGCCTTGGGCTTGGATTGGGCCTGAGGTGCACTCCCACTTGACTTGGGTTTTGCCTTTCCCTTTCCCTTTCCCTTAGCAGGTCCCTTCTTAATTCCCTTTTGAACCATTAGTACGGGATTGGTCTTTCGAATGTTCTCTTCAGCATTCTTAAGCATCCCATGAAGCTCAGTGACTGACTTGTTCATTGCATGCATGTTATAATTCATAAGCAGCAGGCAATGATCCTAAGATCAAGTCAGTGGCCAATTCCTTTGGCACTAGTACCTCAAGCTTCTCAAGAGTATCATGATACCCTTTCATCTTAAGTACATGGGTACTAACAGGAGTACCCTCAGCCATCTTGCAAAAAATTAAGGCCTTTGTTGTCACGAACTTCTTGTGACGAGCTTGCTCTTGGAACATCTCCTTGAGGTGCACTATGATCGCATAAGCCTCTTGGTCCATAAATTGCTTTTGCAAGTTAGGCACCATAGTGGCCAGCATCAGACAGGTCACATCGTTGGAGTCGCTCTTCTTGGTCTCAAAAGTTTCCTTTTGAACCGCAGAGGCATTCCTTACTGGTTCTTCAGGCAAGGGTGCATCCAAAACATACGACTTTTTCTCTTGCTTAAGAACTATTCTTAAGTTTCGAGACTAGTCTATGAAATTGGTGCCATTCAATTTGTCCTTTTCAAGGACCGATCGCAATGAGAAATTGTTGTTTGAAGATGCCATTTTCAATCTACAATAAAATTTAGCAAGATTAAATGAGGTCTTAATGATCCCACAAACCGAATTATTATCCCCTTAAATAATTCGCGTTAGTGATTTAATGTGGGCCAAGATCCACTTTTCACAACAACTTATTAGTCAAGCTGAGCCTGTACACCTAATAAGTTTAGTTACTTAGGTAGGAAAACTCCAATCATGTCTCGTACATGACTCTTGGATCAAATGGGCTAACATCTTTAAGATGTTATAGCACAACCCATTTATTAGTTGCCTAGGTCCGGGCATCCCTTTCCATGTTAAGTCCAACCTACATTCACAACCCATGCCTCACAAAGATAATCGGGCGCATCTAGGACTCCTAGTCTACGTGACCGATGATCGATGCCTTGACATGCTTCGAATTAGGAAGACAACTTTGTGACTTACTATTTTTAGGGATTCATTTTATTACGGCTTACATGGAATACGCTTTGTCATCCATACATAGCATGCATATATATATAATTGCATAAAGTAAAGCGTGACAAACATGGGCCCAAAAACCTACAACTAAGATTCTATACTATTATATAAGAATCTTCGAGTTGGGCTTCTCCACTCCGGTGGGCTTCGTCTTGATTTACAAAGTCTTCAAATAAATTATATTCTAAGAAATAAATTAAACTTTTACAATGAAATATAATGGCACGCAGGCCATATTTAATTACAAAAAAACCCAGGGCCCATGAATGCACCATGCATATCCATTCATCACACCAAACAAGCAAATAAATATACATAAATTCATAGATCAAACAAAGTCCAATTTTTAATTAATTTAGCCAAGCCCATTAATGGAAATTATGTACTTGAACCTTTAAGAGAAGACCCCGTGATGGGCCTGGGCCGAAGCCCAATGGACTAAATCCTCTTATTGAATAAGTTCTCTTAAAAGCCCAAAACACAAACTAGTTAGATTTGTGCTATAAATCAACTCTAGTATAATTTCCAATTTTGCCATTTTTAATTTTATGTCATACAGCCCATAAACATTAAAAATGCATATAATATGTGCTAACATGAATTAAAATATAAAATCATGAAGAACACATATATGGTACACGGCATTCATGCAAAAAAACAAACAAACAACAAAAACTAGTTGTTTAATGCTTATGTAATGCCATAAAATGCACAAACATTTAAATCAATTTTATGAGTCATTTAATATTCTAAATAAGTCCATAAATATTGATTTAATATTCTGTACAAATCTGATCTAAATGTGTTTTTACCATTTTAATCAAAACAAAACAAACAATCTTGATTAAACATGTAACAAACACAAACTAGTCATAGTTTTAAGTGATTTTAAAATTAATCAATTAAATTGTCATGGACCAGAATTAAAACCAAATTTAAAATATGTCCAGACCTGATAATTAATCTTTAAATATCACTTACAAACATGCCAAAACATTTTTACATTTAATTTTGAAAACTAGTTGTTTAAAATAGCAATTTTCATGCCAACAAGCACCTAGTTTCATAATTAACATGTACCATCAGGTATAAATAATTAAATCCGATCATTACCAGCCCTAATAACATCTTAGGAAAGTATATTAACATGTCATATTAATTATAATACCTATTGAATCAATTAAAATCATTTTTACACCAAAACAATGCAAAAAACTCAAAACAGAAAATTTCAGATTTGCTTGTTTTCATAATCACGATTTTTAATTAATTTTTTCATGCATCTAAAGCACTAAAATAAGCATGTTTAGGCTCTGATACCACTGAAGAAATATGACATGGTATGATAATCATTATAGCACAGCGGAAAAATAAAAATTTTTATCATACATACCATACATATCCAAAACTAGGAACGAAAACATGCAATTTTAGGTTGTAGAACTTACAAGTTAAGATGCCTTTTAGATATTGATTTCGGTGATGGCCAGCAACTAAGATGACTTTGTACGCCTTAGATCTCGATCACCAATGCCAAGGAATAGCCTTTTACGCCACTCCCTCTATTCTCACACACACAATTGCACCGTCGGCTTAAAATCGAGATTGCTAGCTCTCTTTTAAGTATTGTGTAATGGCTATAGTTTGAAGCTACAAAATTTGATTTTGTACTACTTTAGATTGCTATTTCTATCCAATAACACAAGAGAATGAGGAACAATCCTTTCTCCTTATGAAAAATTGGCTAGAAGAAAACTTGAGAGAGAGAGGAAGAGTTAACGCAAAACCTAGAATGAAAGCCTAGGGTTTCACGTTTTTCCCACTATATTTATATATCTTCTCTTTCCTTTAAGTGATGGATCTCAAATATACTATCTTAAGATAATTAATATTAGCTAAAGATAATTAATATTTGCATTTATCACTTAATTAAAATAAGTAATATTTATTGATAAAAACTCTTTCAATTTATCCAAGATAAAATCAAAAGTCATTTAATCAAATTATATCACTTAATTTAGGATAAAAGATAAGACATTTAAATCTAATAAATCACTTAAATAAAAACTATACATGTGCCGAAATTCCTTCTGATTTCTCTTAGGAATTTCGGCCACATCAAATTATATTTAGATGATTTAATTAGATAAATATGTCTTTAGGCTTTAATACTCAATTAATTAAATTAATACATGACATTTAATTAATTGAAATTAAACCTTGTGGGCTGAATTTCTCTCTCTCATGGACCAAAGCCCAATAGCAATTTTATAACCCATTACATACATTAATTTGACTTTAATTAAAAGCCCAAATTAATGCCCAATACTTAATTTAAGTATTTTAAGCCCAATGCTTTGTGTGCGATCCTATAGGTCCATTTAATGTTGGCAATGAATTAATAAATTAATTCAAAGGCTATATATATTCTCTAGCAAGATATTATAGCAATCCAAATTAAATGAAAATACATATGGCATTTAGTGACCTAATGCAATTTTGCATAGTCCCTTACCCTTAAATATCAGAATTAATATAAGGCATGGAACTAGTCATCCTTATATATATTAATTCCTTTCTTGATATTCCAGTGACACTGAACTCTCAGATAAATAATGATTACTCATTATTCCATCTCGGTATGGCCATACACTTCTCAGTTCACTGATCAAGTGGCCGGTGATATTTTTCTCTTTTATCGAGAGGGGTAATCCCTTCACTTCTCTCATGCTCTCTAACATGAATCAATGTATACCCAATCATACCCGTACTTGTCACTCTGTTACGAGCACGTTAGGTGTATGTCAAAGTACACAGTAATTCATAAAGAGTTTCATAGAGATTTTAGGTCTAAGAACTCCGATACAAAACTTGCATATGAGAAACACTTATGACTTGTACCATGTAGTGTTCTCATGAGCGGATCGAATCTAGATACCATATTCTTTAACATGTATCTATGATCTCTGATTGACACTCTTGTCCTAATGATCCGTAAGATAGAACTCATAATATCAGAGAGAGCATACTAGTCTTAATTCATTTGTTATTCCCATAACAATGACTGACTAGGGATATTTAGAATGAAGTCCCATTTGTTTCAAGGTCTTACAATCCATGTGCCTCACACATGATAACTTAAACCGAAACGACATTCTTGGATAGTTTTATCAATTGACATGCACAGGAATACAAAAGATAAAACAAATGCCTCATTTTATTAACTAAGTGTTTTATTACAATGTATTGGGGCTAGGGCTTACACTAACAATAATGTACATTTGAAGACATTTCTTTGCTAATACATCTAGTATGTATATAGGGAATTATATTATTTGGTGACCTTAATGGTATGTGGCTTGCTCTGTGGCTTTTTATTGATATTTGTGTAAGGAGATGGTAACATTCGTAGCCGAAATGCTACCAAATTTTTGTCTCGATAAACATATAATGTTAATATCTATATTGATTGGTAGCCCTGAGAGTTTATATTGTGTTGCCATTACTTTAATTGATATTTGTACAAGGAGAAAATGTAATTCTTAGTCGGAATACTACTGAACTTTTGTCAAAATAATGTAAAATATGTTGTTAATAGCCATGATGGTTTGTACATTGCTTTAAATGTATATTTTATTTGTTTTTTTTGTATAGAGGGTAATCGTACCCACAGTCAGAATGCTGCCAAAATTTATTATACCTCTTTTTTCATATATGTGCGCTAAATTTCGTTTACTTTATATGTGGTGTAAGTTAAACACAACCTAACATATCATATTTTGTAGGATGCCATGTAGGAAAGCACATCATTAGCCCTCACAGCCAATGCCCAATTATATGATTGATGAGTAGGCTGCCAGATATAGGGTTTTAAGCCACGTTCAATTTAGGGTAAGTAGTTACATGTCCCGATAGTTCTTAGAGGAGTTTGGTTTGATGAAGGAGGCTGATAGACTATTAGCTAATGTCGAATGGATCAACTTCTTTGCCCTAGCATTCAAGACATATGTAGGCATGATACAGGAGGTACTAGCCACCTTATAGTATAGAGGATATCAGTGGGCTGATAGACGAGAGCGGGTAGTCCGATTTAGAGCTTTGGGTATACCATTCAATATCACCAGATGTCAATTTATAGAGGCTATAGGACTACCTTCTGGACCAAACACAGTTACACCCCCTAGGTAGATAGACAGAGACAAGTTGAGGGTTGTTACACTGCCTGGAGCTGTATATGATTTAGACAAGGAGAAGAGCACGATGTTGGCTCTTTAGATTTATAGGTATCTATATAAGGTCCTTTCCTCTTCCTATCTTGGATGTACTGGGAGCCTGAGCAACGTCAACTAAGGAAACGTTACCAATCTTTAGGTGGATGCAGGAAAGATATCGTATAGACATCTTTCACAAGATCATCACAACATTAACCAGAGTCAGCAACATGCCAGGGACACAGGTGTGTGTTGGCAGTGTCATTACGAGGTTGCTCATATCACTCGAACTAGAAAAGAATCACTTTGGGGATCCTATTTAGGAAGGTATGTATATAGACTTGCAGGTAGCCATCACTATAAGTATGTTGGATCTTGTACAGGGTCATGAGGGCCAATACCGATAGCTGATGGTGCTTAAGACCCGAGATAGATATGGGTTAGGCCTTATTATGGCAAATTAGGAGGCAGGATAGGGTGCCTAAGATTAGGTAGAGATTTCAACATAACATTAGGAGTGGTTACCTCAGCAGGAGGCATGAGCAGATAAGCCTCAAGTAGACAAGGGTCGAGAGGCAGAGAATTCTCAGGGGCCAGATTTGAATTTTGACTACGTTTTTGATATGTAGATTGACTTGCATAATCTCTCAGGTAGCTTACCTCTAACACCAGCTCATGAAAGATCCCCAATTGTGAGGTTTACTCCATACAAGCATCTTGGAGCCTTGTCCTTTACTACTCCTCTGCCTTATAGACACTCAGGGGCAACCACATCATCAACACCTTCTCCATAGGCTCTATCAACTTTTGCTTAGGTACCTCTAGCTTTAGATGACATATCTAAGAGACTATCCATAATAAATGAGACACAGAGGACCATGCTTGCAGCCATACAGTCCTTACATACACTAGCATCGATCGTACAAGCACTATATACAGTGATGCAGGGCCTTAGGATAGATATACAGGCTGTAGGGCAGAGGTTTGATGAATCCTTATAGGTGGTAGATGACTTTCTCACTTATCTTCGAGATTAAGGACTCGCATCGAGGTAGAGGCCCCTAGGGCTAGGAAGACGGTGACTAAAACCAATGAGTAGCTAAAGAGATACATCAGATACCTAAGAAGGGACTTGATGAGGTATTTGAAGGGTCACTACCGAGCAGTCATATAGGTGGATCAGGGATTAGAGAGGCTCACCAAGGTGATATCACAAATACTTTAGCTATTAACTTCAGCATTATTGGGTTTCAGGTTGGCATTTTATCAAATAGGTGAGCAGCCGCCATCGGTGCCTCAGGCTACGTTTATAGCTCAATCTCCTAGGCCACTAGCCTTTAGACCACCATTAGAACTGGCATACCATTGAGCATCTAGGCCAGTGCCTCATAGTGATTGGTTATTTATTTTATTTAAGGAGTTATGCTTTGACATAAATAAAATAGGATTGTATATTACTTATTTTGGTTACATGTGTGTTATTTATATGTTTTATATTATTCATATGCTTTCATTTGACTAAAAGAAAAATAAGTATAAATGGCATGCAATTAAAAAAACTACAACATTACAAAATAAGGGTTATAAATAAATGACAAAGATAACAATAAAAAAATATAACAAAGAACAGGGTTAAGTTCAAATATTAACATCTAGTTTTTTTACATCAGGTACTCAGGACCCCACTAAGGGGGCAAAACATTTGCTTATTCAAAGTGAGGGAAAGCTTCGATATTAAAATGAGGTTGAGAATAAAGGATCACTAAGAAAAATATGGTTGCGATGGATTACACCACCCTAGTTATACCTCAAAAGTATTTTTGGTGGGTTTAATTCTAGAAACTCCAAATGATTCCCCAATAAACCAATACATATCCAATAGGAACATCCAGGTGGAGCATTGATTCAAGAAAAATAGCCAAATCTCTTAGAAGGAGCAATCAACAAGATAACTCTATTATCCAAGTACAATGAGTTGTCTCAATGTTGTATGCCCTAGGCTCTATCAAGCAAACTATTCCAAGTCCTAATGTTGCATACCCTACGCACCATCAGGAAAAAAGTTCCAAATCCTGATGTTGCATGCCCTAAACGCCATCAGGAAAAATATTTCAAGTCCTAATGATGCATACCCCAAGTTCCATCAGGCAAAGAGTTTCAAGTCCCGATGTTGCACGCCCTAGGCGCCATCAGACAAAAAGTTTAAAGTCCCAATGTTGTATGCCCTAGGCACCATCAGGCAAAAATCACTTTCATTGTCTCAATTTTACATGCCCTAGGCATTAAATGGACCAATTGAGACTTGCCGCCTACAATTGAGTTAGTCTCAAACCTTGATTTTGCATTACCCAAGCGCTAATCAAGTTTATTTATATTGTTTTGATTCCACATGCCTCGGGCACTAGTCAAATAATCGTAGAGCGTCACTACCTCAGGTATGCATCTTTATTCCTTTTGCCCTGAATTTTGGCTCACTTTGGCACTAGTACACCATTTCCCCAAAATTAGGGGCAGTTGTAGACACCGTGACCCAAGGTAGCCTAGATTAGGGTTATCCGATAATGAAAAAATAGTATATTGCTAACAATAGGTTCAAATCTCAAAGCTCTGATTGTGAGTTTATCACTTTTGCATGGTTTTTTAACAACTCTTGAATATTTTTGGGTGTTTTAGCAAAATGGGAAAAAAACCCTATTTTTAGATAGACAGTGGTGACAGATGACCATCTGTCACCTAAGGGGTGGCCATCTATAGGCCATAACCTCCAAGACAGTGAAAAAAAGGGGTATTTTGGGAAATTTATGTTCTAGTGATGGGGGATGGCTGTCCCTCACTCATAAACGCCCGTCCCTAAGTCAAAACCCAGTTTTTACCTTGTTTTCCTAGAATTTCAAAAGAGAAAGTTTTGGGAGATAAGTATCAAGTCCGGATTTTGTGGAAGGAGGACCTCCTAATCAGGAGATTTTGAGATAGAATACGATTAGAACTCTATCTTAGGTATAAAAAGAAAAAGATTAGGGTTTTTTGGAGGAGATCATCATTCTTTGAAAAAAGAAAAGCTATTGGTAGAGCGAAAAAATAATTTCTTTCTCTCTCTAAAAAGCTTTGTGCCTCTTACAAGCCTTTAGTACACAAACAAATTTGGTACTTCTTTAAACATTAAGAAACACAATTTTGGAGTAGAGATCTTGACTTCAGAAATTTTAGAGTCAAAATATCTCCCGAGGGTAATATTCTAGGTTTATTTATATTTTCTCTCTCTACCATTTATGCATTCAATCGTATGTTTATTCGGATGTTAAATTGATACATTCTGATTTTGAGAACTGAATAACATACTTGTTTTATTGGAATATGGCTCAATTTTGATTTGTGTAACATATTAGAGTCAAGAATATCAAGGATATCCTTCATTATTGTTGTTTTGATGTTTTTCCCTCTAACACGTAAAATGATGTAATTCCTTGATTTTAATTCAATTTGATGTAACTTTTAGTGTTTTGATATGTTTTAGCATGATTTGGTGCTTAATTATCGTGTATCTAGGGTTGAAATACTTATTTGCATAAATTCTTGCATCTTTTCTTCTTGTTCTACACATTCTGTTGTGTTCTGTAAGTGAGGGATAGGAAGAAGATGTGAGGGATGGCTATCCCTTACGTGAAGATTGAGACATCCCTCACCTCTTCCTTGGCCATCCCTCGCCTCTTCCATGGACATCCCTCATCTTCTTTTGGCCATCCTTGGAGTTTTCTTTAGGTTCTTTTGTGTATATTAGGGTTCTTTTCATGCCTATTATTTTGATGTTCTTTTATACAGCATTTGAACAATATTTGGCATGTTTTTGCTATTCTATACGCATTTTTGTATTCATAACGATTTTTTTTTTTGTAATTGTAAGTTTTATGGGTATTTTTTATTGGTGTTAACTAATTTGTTCATTTTTTTTGAGTAATTTATTTATTCATAGCCACGGAGAAGGTATGAAATTCACATGTGAAGTCGTGCTCTCGTACTGATCACCATCCTCATTTAGGTTACCTCATTTTCCTTTAGCATATTATGTTTCCTTTGGCTGTTTATTCTATTTTCTTTGTCGATTTATTTATTCATCTCAGATTTATTGTTATTTTTAGGGATGTAATAGATAGTAAAAAATAATTTTTGGACGTTAAATCAAAATTCATTTAAAAGCATTTTCATTAATCATATTAGGATTTTTTTAATAAAAATTGACTAATGTTCGATTTCTTACCCTAAAAATTCACACAAATAATAAGAGTTTTTCTTGTGAAATATGCATAAGGGAACCAATGTTACCAATCTAAATGAATGCCCCCATTTTATGTATGATGTTTATTTATCTTTCTTTATTTTTTTCTTCGGGATGATTTGCTTATGTAACAATTAAGTAGATTTATTTTTACCGCTTTATTTATTTTCTTGGGATGTTTACTTAATTCTTGCATTTTTGCATTGTGTGAGAAAGGAGAAGGGATAAATTCTAAAACTTAATCACAAATGGACATTTAACCAAAATGCCTAATAAGAGTGATGTCTTGAACACCTATCTCTGCCTAGGTATCAAAGGGTCGAGATAAATTTCCCAATGTTCTATCGAGTGGCGACTCCATGACACCTACCTTTTTAGGTCCACTAGTAGATTCCTTTCATAAGTTGATTGTCAGCAATAAACTAGGCTTAACCCTTCATATTGTAAAATGGTCAGTTTATGATAAAAGTGAGCCTTCTCCACTCTTGGACCTTGAAGTCGGGCCTCCGAGAGTAGAACCAAAACAAGCGGCAGCTCCCGACACGTGTCACAAGGATGATTTGCTTATGTAATAATTAAGTAGGCTTATTTTATTGCTTGTTATCACTTTATTTATGTGAATGGGATGTTTACTTAATTTTAATTATTTTGCATCATGTGACAGAGGAGAGGGCATTAAATATAAAATCCAATTATAAAACAACACCTAACCATGATTCCTAATAAGAGTGATGTCCTGAATACCAGTCTCTATTTGGGCATCAAAAGGTCAAAAATCATTTCCCAATGTTCTATTAAGAGGCAACTCTATGACACCTGGCTGTTTTGAGCCCATCAGTAGATGCATTCGTGGGTTTACTATCAATAATAATTTGGGTTTGATCCTTTTATATTGTGAAGTAGCCAATTTATGCATTAAGTGAGCCTCTTCCGATCTCGAACCCTTAAAGCAGGCCTTCGAGAGTAAACCAAAAAATGAGCATGGCTCCTATACGTGTCACATCTACAGTATATTTTTGTTAATTTTTTTGTTCAAGATCAGAATGAATGACAAAATAAATAAAAATAATATGAATAGCAAAAACTAAAAATAACAAAAGCAACAAAAGATAAATAAATAAAGTCTAAAAGAGAAAATGACAAAAAGAATGAATTGACAACACTTGACCTTAGTTGACAAAAAATGTAAAAGGTAAAATGATAGATTTTTCAAATTTAATAAGTAGAGCACTAACGCTTCACCTTTTCTCACAGGTATCAAAACCCTTTTAAAAGGCATATATTCCACACATTTCACAAACAATCATTATATAGATAACCCTAATCATTATAGTTTTCCCTATATTAAGGACACAGTTATGGGGAAGTGATAGAACCTACAGTAGACATATTATTTGCTTATAGAATGGAGAAACTTGTTGATAATAGTTATACTAAACTGGATCAAAAGAATAAAGTGTTTATAAATGGGGAATAGATGGGAGTTTGTGATGATTCTTCTTCCTTTCCCAATACTTTAAGACACCTAAAGTGCTACAAGAAGTCACCCAAAATAGGTTGAAATCAAAAGAGATGCGCGGCAAAGAGAAGTGTAGATATTTTTTTTATTTTGGAAGGATTTAAAGGGTATGGTCACAACCATTCTTACCTCCTTTAGACAAGGAAATTATTGATCCAGTGATTAATCTATATGGCCGAAGACAAAGTGAACGACTTCACTAGTGATTGATTCATATGGCTAAAGACAAAGTGAAAGATTTCACAAATGATTGATCCACGTGGCTAAAGGCAAAGTGACAGACTTCACCAATAATTAATCCACATGGCTGAAGATAAAGTGAATTATTTTATTGTAAGGACCCAAAATAGGCCCTAGTATAATTCAAAGTTTTAGCATGACATTAAGGTCTAATTAATCTTAATTAATTGAAGTATTATACTCTATGACATTGATAATTATTGTTTTAAGTGATAATTATTGTTTTAAGTGATAAAGGGTAAAATAGTTATTTTACTATGTGTATAATTAGAATAAAAATATAGTTAAATGGTCAATTGAGATATAAGTGTGATTTTAAGGGTTAATAATAATAAAAGAAAGGACATTAGGGTGTAATTAAAGGAAAGAAAGTAAGAAAGGGGGGTAAAAATTAAAAGAAAGAAATAAGGAGGGATAGCTTTTTAACATACAAAAAGAAAATGAAGAATAAGGAATTTTTACCATCCTATTTTATTAAGAGAATGTACATAAAGAAGAGAAAAATTTATGTGTTAGTTCTTGAGAAGAGGGGGACAACATAGGTAAAGAAATAAGGGATGAAACCATCTCCCTTTCAAAGATCTTCATCCTTTACACACACTCTCTCTTTTGAAAAATCCATCAATCTTTCTTTTCTCTTTCTTGAATATTTCAGTCTCCTCACTCCATAGTTCAATCTTGAGCTACTATAAGTTAGCATGTGAGGATTTTGATAAGGGATCTTCAAGGAATGCCATAGCAAGTGAAGAGTAAGAAGATATAGATAAGGAAAAAAAAGGATTTGATGAAGATTTGGTGTGCATAAAGATTAGGGAATTTTATTCACTTTGCATGTGATTTTTATTGATGAAAATATAGATTAAAGTGTATAATGGATATATTTTGAGTTGTTAATAAAGTTTTAAAGATGATATCTAAAAAACTTTTTACCTTGCATGTGTTTAATTGATGATGATTAAAGAAGTAAAAATCTGTTTTGGTTCACTAGGAATAAGTTTCTGTATTTTAAGCATATTTTGAGTTTTATAACTCTAAATTTAGTGTTTCTAGTTGGTAATTAAACTTAAATTATATACCTATAATTTTTTTAGAAGAAACTAGAGGTTGATTCGAATTCTAAGAAGTCTTAATTTTTTAATTGAAGTTTGAAGTGAGCTCCAATCTACTTGTAGAGAACAGGATACAGTATTGTAGATATAATTCTTGGTAGAGAAGTATAATTTCTATAAGAAAAAATTATAGAAACACTAGACATATAGATGTACAATTTTTGTGAAGGAATGTTGCTTTAATTTTGTACCCATTTTTTTCTACAAATTTTCTATTTTGTAACTAAAACTAATTTTTATATTGTGAACTACTGTCTAGTGTCAATGAACATGTTGTATTATTTTAGATATAACTCATGCTAGAAAGGTCAAAATGCTATTAGGAAAAATTTTTGATAAACTAGACTTACAGATTTACAACTCTCATGAATAAATGTTACTTTAATTTTGTAATTATTTTTCTCCACAAAATTTTCAAAGTGGTTATACAAACTATTTTTGGAAAAAAGTACTCTTGGACAGTCTACAATTATTAGGTTATAACTCCTAATTTCATTATCCAAATTAAGTAGTATTTAGAGCATGAGAAACTAAAGACATATATCATTATTTGTTTAGGAGACCAATTTGGTTAATTTAGCCATTTAGTATGACCAAATCAAGATGCAAAACAGAGTTGAAAATCTGCCTACCCTATTTTCTATAACCTAATTCTTTGATGTATAAATGTACTATAAGTATTTATATGATTTCTTCAGCAATTTGATCATAAAAAAAGAGGATTTTGCATGTTATAAAATTATAAAGAAGAATAATGGTATTAAAATTTATACATGACTATAGGGTTGAAATGTTAAGTAAGAAAGTCAAAGAGGATTAGGCTATATATAAGTACATAGAGACATGATGACACCATAATGTGAAACTACGTATTTATGAATTTGAAGAATATATACATATGTATAGGTAACAAATGATCAATCATGTTGTTTATTGCTTGTTTGAAATCATATGTTTATGCTCACATGCTTATGTGCACAAGTTTATACTCATATGTTAGCATCATCAAGTATATGAAGATAGTGATATATGTTCATTCATAGTTACTTGTATTGTACTGATTATACATGTATAAATGTGTATAAATATAAGAGATTATTAATCATCTTATATGAACATATATTTACATAGATGTGCAAATTATATATCTATAATTATTTGTATAACTATACACGATTATAAGTGTGTGTGTATACATATAGGTAATCATTCTATGTGTGTATTGAAGTATAATTTTAAAATGATAATGTGCATATGTAATGTTTTTGCATGATTATAGTTGTGATGAAAATATCATATAAGAGGGATAGCAAAGTATGTATGTACATATATGATTATAAAAGCATGTTGTTAAGCGGTTATGATTATAAAGTATACCTTAAAGGTAAGTATGTTATAAACATGTTCATACACATTATTTGATTAAAGAAATTCAATATAGCATGATGTTAAGTATCATCATAATTCATATTTGAAAGAGTTACATGCCTTCAACTGATTAAAAATACAGAATAGCAATACTCAATAGTGTATATGATGGTTATAGAAAAGTTATACATGAACAAATATATGATTACTCTTTTACATAGTTACACATGAGTATACATGTACATATATGTATATGTTTGAACAGAGTAAATCAAAGTAAAGAGAGATATAGTAAGAGATTTAACTGTCTACGTTGTGTCTAGGATATGGATAGATAGGTATGCCTATAAGGGTACCTTATAGCTACGATAGTATAGTTTCAACCCCGTTTGGGTCAAAAAAATAGTTTTGACCTTATTTGGGTCATAAAATAGAGACATGGTCCCGTTTGGATCATAAACATCCCCATTTGGGTTGTAATTGACACCATTTGGGTTCACTTGACCGGTCTAAAGTATAGTTTGACCCTATTTTGGTCTTAAAGCTAAAGTATACTTGACCCCATTTAAGTTATAATGTATAGTGCAACTTGACCTTGTTTGGGTCTGTATGATTAATACCTTTGGGTATCCCTATAACTCGTACCTTTGAGTACCATATGTAAGGCCCCTAACATGACCCTAATTTAATTTGCATATTATTGTAATTAAGTAAGGGGGTAAATTAACATGTTATTATGTTAATTGCATGAAAATATAATAAAAGAGTATGGTTTAATGTTAATTAAGGATGCAATTGAGGATAAAGGTATTAATTTGGGGTTAATTGGTATCAAAGGTATTAATTTGGGGTTAATTGGTATCTTTGGCATTTTGGTGGCCAATTGTGTAGAGAAGCATTTAATTCAAGGTTAAATTGAAAGAATGCTTAAATGGATAGGTTAATGTTTGAAAAAGAATTAGTGGAGGGGTTAAAGTCTAACATGCATAAAGGCTTGTGGCATTTGTGTGACATGCAAAATGATGAAGGACTAAAGAGGAGATTGTCATGTGGGTATAAAAGGCTTGGGTTAGAGAATTTGATTGTGAGAATCGGCATTTGTTGAGAGCAAAACCAGAAATTCATCTTCTTCTTCCTCTTTGATTTCCATAGATTTATCTCAAGCATTTAGATGTTAATGGTGCATGTTGGTTAATCAAGAGTTTAAGGCTCTAAGCTAAGGTAATTAAACTCTCATTTTAACACTTCATCATCACCATCTTCTTCTTCATTTTCTGTTGACTGAGGATATGTCATTTGCTGGAAATGTATGTTCATGGTGATGGTATTTATGAAGGAGAAGAGGAAGGAAGAAGGATCAAAGGAAAAGGAATTGATAGAGGTTGAAGACATTGGGTTTATCAGCCAAGGTATAGGAATTTAGGCTATTCATATTGCATGTAAAATGGATTACTGGAAGTGAATAGGATTTACAGAATTGAATTTACGTTTTTCTGGAATTTTAACGTTGAAAGGTTGAAGAAGACAGACTTGCCGAGTCGTGAATGACTTCACGAGTCGTGAACATCAGTCCGACTCGTGAAGCTCTTCACGAGTCGTGAAGTCGAGTCTTTCTTCTTCACTCGTGAGCTTCTTCACGAGTCGTGAAGTTCAGCTTTTCTTCCTCACTCGTGAGCCACTTCACGAGTCGTGAAGTATAGTTCCTTCTCCACTCGTGAACCCCTTCACGAGTCGTGAGAATCACCTTATTTGCCTCACTCGTGAATCCCTTCACGAGTTGAACTCCTCTTCACGACTGAATGACCTATCTTGAATGTTTTGCTCATAAGTTGAGTTATAGAACAGCAAATTGAGTGATTCTTTTTGCATTGAAAAATAGACTTCCATACCTATATTTCACATGAAGAAACCTAAGCTTAAAACTGTCTCTATATACATGTAATCTATAGTTGAATCCGGACTAGTTTTCTAGACTACTCTATGTAACAGAAATTGCTAGTATGAACAGATTGTTGCTACACTTGATAATATGATTCTTAAATTGATTGAGACAGCTAATTGCTTATGTGATAGAAAGTTAAATGAATAAGGCATGTAATATGACTATCAATGAAGGAATTGTATGCATACACATGCGTTCATTTGTGAATGTGAATAAAGACTAGAAAGGAATTATCGAACCCATACATGTAAATCTTATAACATGTAAGTGCACCTTTTTATATGCACTTGTGATATGAAAAAGAGAATAATAGCATGACCTTGGCATGTGTATATGCCATATGAAAACATGTTGATATTTTGTATAGCACATGACTTGAATGATGATAAAGGTATATATATATATATATATGTGTTGGAAACATGCTCATGAGAATAAATCGACTATATGCGAATGTACCCACAGGTATGTACATTTATGATTATGTATATGAGTATATGAGCATGTAATTGCCTATGAGATAGAAGATGAATTAGCATGACTATGAACATGTGAAATGCTTAATGAGGGCATGATCAAGTCTATGATATGATGATTATATGTCATGCTTATATGATATGATGCAAATGATATAGTCATACGGATATAGATGAGCCAGATATATATATCTTGGCATATGAAATGTGCATGTATCTGATTATGCACCAGAGAATTCACAGGTTGATAAGACTATGCATATGTGCAAACAGTATACTATGAATACAGTATTAAAATGTGAATTGAACACGAATACAGTTCCGCCTGCGATAGAGTTTTAGATGTGGATAGATAGGCGCCTATAGGGAAATTGCAGCTGCCATAGTTGGCCCATTTGGGTCCATAGTTTATGATCCCGTTTGGATCATGATCAGCCCCGTTTGGGTTGATAGGCTACCCCGTTTGGGTATGCTTGACCGGTCCATAGTACAGTTGGCCCCGTTTGGGTCTATAGATTCGATATCTTCGGATATCCCTCATTTGATACCATTGTGTATCCATAGTTCCCGCATCCACTGATAAAGCTAAGGCAGGCTAAACGTTATTCATAGTAATGATCAAAAGTAAACAGTTAAAGTTATTTGACTAAAGATTGATATGTGGCTTATATTGTTGGTTTACCACAGGAATTATGCTTCAATTGAGTATGTTCACTTGGAATATTGCCATCTATATGAATTATGGAAAAAGAAATATGTGTTTCTCTCTTGGGTACAATGCTTATGTACATGAGAATATGCTTATGCTTTAAAGTATATGTTATTGTTGCCATGTTACGTTGGACATGTTGATTATAGTATATGAACATATAGTATATGTGTATGTTTTGATGGCCTTGTGTATGGCCATCCATCTGTAGATATTCCCCACTAAGCTTTATAGCTTAGCACGGGTTATTTATCCGTGTAGGTACCTTCTAGAAAGACTTTTGCTCAGGGACGTTCTCTGCATCAGGAAGGGCTAACCATCGACTTATAACCTTGATGTAGGATGTTTTTTTTTTGTAATACAGTTATCATATGTTTTGTATAATGGCCAGTCATATTTTGATATGTATATAACCTATGTGGGATAATGTAACTCACTAGTAGTAAAGCTACGAAAGAACATGTGTGCATGTGATATGCATGAAGAAATATCCATATAGTTAGTATGCATGATGCTAAGCATGAAATGAAAAACAGGAACAGACAGGTGGCATAAATAATAGTATATGAAATCGTATGGCATGATTAATGGCTAAGTGATGGTTAATTGAACATGTAGTATGAGCATGATTAATAGTATTCATGATACATGTGATAATAGGGTAATTGCATAAGGGGTGCTACACCATATGTACCACCAATTATACACTTTTTTAGAAAAGTGCAGGCCTAATTCAAAGTAATTAAAAGCATCATATTAAACTAAAAGATGAAGGAAATATGACAATTCTTAAATTGATCTTTATATTGTTTTTACATGAAATTCCTATGTTGTATATGGAAAACATGCAGTGAAAAGGTGGTTACATTATAATTATGTAGTTGGCATTCTAGTATCACATGAGCCTACTAGACTTATAAATTATGCATACGAACTAGCACCTCACATATGTTTTAATATAATTATATTGGTGAATATACGATCTTATAGCCATATGTTTTTCTTGATTTTACTTATATACTATATGTATCAATGTATAATATGGGAAAAACATGATGTGGTGAGAAAGAGTATTTTATTATTGTATGAATGAAACCAAGATATATGTAGTTGTACTTGAGAATGTGATAACTTACCATAGTTGTATCGGTTAATGTGCATTCCTTCAACTACTCGAATCATATTTAACTATTCAATGTTAGGTATCACTTCATACATGTTAAAATAAAGGGATCAAGGATCCATAAGCAAGGGTATGTAATATATGCATGAGATAGAAGTAAATTAGTTTACCAATTTAATGGCAAATTGGAATGTTATCTAATTATGAATAAGGAATGGCATGTTAATGATAACAAAACTTTTTAGAGTAAATACATGGATTGAATACATAGGATGTGTTGCATAAGATTATGTGACTTGAATTATTAGTGTTTGCTCTTACTTAGGGACTTAATTTTATAGCCTAAAGTTATATGATTTATAACTTGGTTTTTCTATGAATTCAAATCATTACTAACATGTAATAGCAAAAGACAAGTAAGTCTAAGCGATAAAATTTGAGTTACTTATAGGAATCAAGAAAGTAAACTTAATGCATAAGATTTTAAGTGTGATAAAATATTTCTAATATTAAGTAAGTGATAAATAAGATGAATATTAATAGGCATTTGATATGAGTTATAAGTATAGCATAAGAACAAATAGTACCTGGAGATGTTATGATGATTGTGTTAATAATTGTTTAATATGCTTAAAGATATGTCTATTTGTGTGTGCATTTTGACAACTTTTAAAAAGGTTGTCCACATGTTTTATGTTCCCCACTAAGCTTTATATCTTAGCATCAATTTTTATCCGTGTAGGTTGCAAGGATAGGATTTTTTCTCAAAGTTGATATCTATAGCAGGATGGCCAACACAAGTGTTAGAAGAATGGAAAGTATATAGTCTTCTTTTAGGTTCCTTTTGTATCAGAGATTTAATTGTGTTGGAAATTTTGTAATACTATAGATGTTTTGTATATGTAAATATTGTAATGTTTAAAAAGACTCTCGTGTAAATAAAGTTTTTATAGTTAAGTTCAGATATTATGGTTTAAGTTTTCTTATAAGATCTCTATATAGTTCGGTTAATGATTTAATAGTATAGTAAGGCATGTTTAATGATACAGGATAAGGCGATATATCTAGGTTATAGGATAAGGGTGTTACATTTGTCAAAGTTTGATCCATATGGCTAAAGCTAAGCTCATAGTATAAAACTGAAGCACACTGAAGGAGGGATACTCATGAAGGTATTTTAACTTCTAATGACACGGGAGAGAATTATGCTATAATGCCTTTAAGGTAGATCTACAAATAAGAAGCAAGGTAGGAAGTATTCTATTAGTGAATCCTAACAAATGCATATTTACCAGAAATTTTCCAATAAGAATATTGATTCAAGAGGGGCTAGACATGCCTACAGACAGCTTCAACCACCATGACAAGGTTAGTCATGTCGGCATAGAGCAACAACCATAACACTAAGGTTAGGCATGTTGACATATGGTGTCAACTAATCCACACTGGCAAGGCTAGATATGTCGAGAGATGGTATCAACTAATTAACTCAATTTGATTCTGCATGTCGATAAGTTGGTGCTAATCAGATGCAAGCAACTCAACTTGATTCTGTATGCCAATAAGCCAGCACTAATCAGACAGTCAATCAAAGGTTAACATATTGACAAACTAATTGTAAAAACTAAGCCAAAGGTTAACACATCGACAAACTGATGATAACTATCTAATCAGAGACTCACTGCCTTAAAAGGTACATGTTTTAAAACAATCATCCAGAGATTTCTACCTCAGGTACACATCTTTCTTCATTTTGCTCTAAGTTTTGGTTCACTTGGGCACTAGTGCACTAAAATTAGGGGCAACTATAGGCACCGTAGCCCGAGGCAGCCTAGATTAAGGTTACCCGATGAAGAGGAAACAATATATTTCTGACAAAAAGCATGAATCTCTAAACTTCAAACTTGATTTCCATGTTTTTATAGATGTTTTTGTGGTTTTCCAACTTGATTTTCCAAGAGTTTTGAAAAGAATTTCAAAAACCTTGAATTTAGACCTCTAGTAGTGAGAGGCGATCATCTGTCATGGAGGGACAACTGTCCTTGAGTGTCTTCTTTCCGTCCAGGTCATATTTAAGGATGTTTTTGTAATATTAGAAAATTGCATGAGGGATGGCCATCTTTCAATGAATGATGCTCATCTTTGGGGTTATTTCTAGATTTCCCACTTTTTTCAATTTTGAAATTCTGGATAAAAGATCATATTTTAGAAGATCTTATCAAGGTCGAATTTTATGGGGATTTAACTTTTTTTCTAAAAAAATTATAGTTAGAGTTTATCTCTAACTCTTTTTCAAACATTTAAAGGAGAAATTAGGGTTTTAAAGGGGATTCTCACATTTTGGAAAAAGACAAACTTTTAAGAGAGAGAAAGATAATTCTCTATTCTTGGAAGCTAAAGCCTTAACAAATTTTTCATACAAAAATATAAACTTCTTTATTTGAACGTGGGAATTGAGGATTAAGCTTCAGATTACTACTTCTAGAGTTATAAAACTGAAAATCCTGAAGGTAATAGTCTAGGCTCAATTTCTTTCTCTCTCCAAACCACATCATGATCATATAGTTAGTTTGATTTGTTTGCTATTTTATGATACAATGATTTATGATTTTATGTTATTTGATATGTTATTGATGATCCTTGCAATGTCATGACCATTTAAAATTATTTAAACATGTAGAATGACATGTTAAGGTTTTCATGTATGTTCCTCCATTAATATGTTTCAAATGGCTTAATTTAATTTATGTATTTGCATGGTATCTACTATGTTAGCATAATTTAAATTGTATTTTATTCATCTTGCATGGATTTGGCATGTTTTAGGGCTTTAGAATTGTATTTAGGGTTTCAAACTAATTTTCTTTGTTTTTTTTGGTTGAAGACATACATTTTACCTGCTTCTTGAGTGATAGACAGGAAAAAGGCTCGACGAACAGTCGTCAGTCGGTGCGATCGATAAGACATCTCACTATCTTCTCATCATCCCATCTCCCCTCTTTTATGGCCATTTGTCTCTTATCCTTGCTCACCTATGTCTCCTATTTTCCCTCTTTTAACATGTTTTAGTGTTATTCTCTTTAATTGAATTTATTTTGAGTGCCTAAAGTCATTTTAATTTCACTTTTTACTTCTATAATTATGATTTACAAGTTTTTCTCTAATTTTTCATTTATTCTAGTATGTTTTTTATTAGAATTTTTAGTTAGTTCACTAATTTGTTTAGAAATTTGTTTTATTTTAATATGTTAATCGATTTCCCTTTTTGGGTGATTATTTGAGCAATTTTGTTCCCCTTTTTTGGGAGTACTTTTGGGAGATTTACATCTTTGGAGACCATCCTTCAATCAGTTGTTTTTTCTTTTTCTTTCTCTTTATCTTTATTATCTTGCATTTAAATCTTTATTCTTTATTTCATTTAATTATGCTTAAGAATTGACTTATTTTATTTACCTTTCATACTTTATTTTATTTTTGATGTATTTCATTTTGGGGATGTAATAATTTAGTAAAAAAGAAATTTTTAGCATGTTAATTAATTAAAATTCACTTAAATGTTTTACATATAAGTAAATTGGGCTTTCCAAATAAAATGGACCAATGTCTAAATTTTCACCTCAAAATCACATAAATAAAAGAAAGGTCTTATTTTCATCAAAATTGGGATCACTCATCCCATGTTTTCTCAAAACTGATAAAGACTCTTCACCTTTTGTAAATGTGCATGAGGGAACCAATGTTCCCAAACTTAATGAATAGCTTGACTTATGTATGTATTTCACTCTTTTAGTTGGATAATTTGCCTATGTAATAGTTTAAGTAGTGGACCTATTTGTTTTTGTTTACTTGCTTTATTTACCACTTTCTTAAATTGATTGATGTGTTTATTTAATTTAAACATATTGTATTATGTGAGAATGGAGGTAGTGGATTAATAAATAAAAACTTAATTATAAGAAACACATAACCGAGATGCCAAGTAAGAGTGATGTCCGAAACACCGATCTCTACTTAGGCATTAAAAGGTTGAGATTTATTTCCCAACTTTTTGATAAGTGGCAACTCTATGAAACCTACCTCTTGAGCCCATTATATCCTTGTTATCAATAACATGCCATTCTTTTATTTTATTTATAAACAGATACCATTCCATTTTGCTATCACATTGACAAACCAATTTACTTCTAACTCATACTTATATTACATACCCATGCTTAGGTATTCATAATCCATTATTCTAATATGTACGAAGTCATATGCATTATTACAAGTTTAAGTAAGGATCAAATAGCTAAAGAAATACACATTAATCAATAGAACAATTGTAAGTCATCACATTTCTCAAGTACAACAACATAAAACTTGGATTCCTAAGTATAGAGAACACCTTAGAATCACATCAATAATTTCATTCATACAATACTAAAATATAGTTTTTCCTCCATATCATATTTTCCCATATATTATACTTCGATGCAAAATTTAAAGGATATATAAGTAAAATCAAGCAAAACATATGACCACAAGTTCATGCATTCACAAATATGATTAGTAATAAATCATCCACGATATGCTAGTTTATATGCATAATCTATATGTCTAGCATGCTCATGTGATACTACAATGCTATTTACATAATTATAATGTAACCACCTTTTCACTAGATGTTTTCCATATGCAAATTAGGAATTTCATATAACAATAATATGATCAGTCACGTTTCCTTCATCTTTTAGTTTAATATGATGTTTTTCTTACTTGAATTATGCCTACACTTTTCTAAAGATGTGGATAACGGGCCAAACTATCGCACCCAAAGGTATTAAAGATACCTGAAGTTATAAAATAAAAGACTCAAATGGGGCCAAACAGAGATACTCGAAGGTATAAAATAGAAGACCCAAATAGGGCCAAATAGAGATACCCATAATTATAAAACAGAAAACCCAAATAGGGCCAAACAGAGATACCTGAAGGTATAAAAAAAAAGAACCAAATGAGGCAAAACAAAGATACCCAAAGATATAAAATAGAAGACCAAATAGAGGCCAAACTATTGCACCCAAAGGTACTAGAGATACCCAAAGATATAAAACAAAAGACCCAAATGGGGCTAAATTATTGCAGTTGCAGAATTACCCTTATAGGCATACCTATCTATCCATATCTTAGACACAACGTAGGTAGTGAAATCTCTTTACTTTCTCTTTCAGTTACTTTACTTTACTCTATTCAATCATGTAGATATATGTACATGTATACTCACGTATAACTATGTTTGAAGTAATCATACACATGTTCATGTATAACTCTCTATAAACATGTGATCATGTACGCTATTGAGTATTACTATCCTATACTCTATTTTTTTCTCATCATATACATATAGATGTTTATGTATATATATTCATGTATATCTATGAGCATGGTGTCATATACATGTTCCTATATAATTTTCTATAGCATGCTATCATGTACACAATCAAATACAACTATTTTTTACTTGTAATCATAAAAACTATGATTGCATGGAAATATCATATGTGCATACCTTTAAGATTCTCTATATCTATCCCTCACGCATATTTATGCTTAAACACATCATTAAATAAGACATTGATCATTAAATAATTCATACTTTCTTACTTATACCTCTTTATACAATATTTCTGCATTGTGAAATGCACTAAAGATGATTAAAGAGGTTTAGGTAGACTTCGATAACAGTTTGGAACCTTTAAATCAATTATAAATGAAATAGGGAAGGGCCACGATCATTACGAAATGAGTACCAATTGTCATATAAGTGCACTTTAGGTTTTGGACTGACCTCACGGTTATTACCAAATTGGTACTGACCATGACATATATTATTTCTATAGGCAGATTTACTTATTCATCTTATTTACGATTTTAGACCTTATAAACATCATTTTAGGAAAAAATGCCTTCAGCAAACTTATTTCTCTATGTTTCTAGTTTTTGGTATGCTACAAATAATCTGATTATCATATCTAAATCTCAAGATATCATCAAAACATTAAGGATTGTTCCTAAAGATAGGATCACTAGCATTTTTAGTTTCAAGGTTAAATTTGACATCTTTAGAGGCAGATTTAAACTTTGAGTACTTATAGAAAATATAGGTATGGAAGTCTAGTTTATTCATAATTTTTAATCCTAGCATTTAGACTTCTCTATTAATAGTTATGTTAAAAAATACCGCAACCTGCTCACTATAACTTAACAACAGCTCACATTAAACTTCAAGTTAAAATTAAGGACACTTACAAGAAGAATCAAACTCTAGTTTCTTTTACAAAATTATAGGTCCACGTCTTAAGTTTAATTACCAACTTAAATTACCCAAATTAGAGTAATAAAACTTGAAATATACTTAAAATACAGAAACTAGTGCCTAATGAACTAACCTAGATTTCTACTTCTTAAATCTTTAACAAATAAAAACATGCAAGACATAATCCTTTAGATTTAACCTTAAAACTATATTTTTAACTCAAAATACATACCATTACACATTTTTTCCACATTTCCTCAAATTAAAGCCACATGTAAGATGAGTACAAATCCCTAACCTTTAATGGAATACCAAATCTTCCCTTAAGACTTCTTCCTCTTGACTTCTTCTTCTTCCTTTTTCCTTGCTATGGCATTTCTTCAAGATTCCTCATTACAAACCCACATATGCAACTTCCAGCAATTCAAAAGTGTTCTAAGTAGTTAAAAGGCAAAATTCTTCACAAGAGAGAAGCGAGAAAAGAGATGTTGATGGATTTTATAAGAGAGAGAGAAGAGAAATTATAATTTTGAGTGAAAGATGGAGAGAATGGACATATACATTTCTTGCTCCTTTTCCTTGTTAATTTTGTTCACCTCACTCAAAAACCAAGAAAATATTTGCTCTCTCTGACATGCAAAGGCTCTAACACTTAAATAGAAGGACAAAGTATCCTTATACTCCCTCATCTATTTGCATGTTAAAAAACTATCCCCACTTGATTTTTTCATTCAAATTTGACCCTAATCATACTATTTTCCTTCAGTTACACCCAAACTTCCTTTATTTTATTGATTTGACTCACTAATACATAATTATATCATAATAGACCACTTACGACGCCCCTTGTTCAACTAAATCCCTAATACAATATGGTCATCTTGTGAGGGCCTAATCTTGACCCTAGCAGGGAATAAATTTAATTGTATGATGCTATATGTACAATTAAAATTTTTATTGTTATAGCCACTCTGGGATAAAGCTTCTTGAAGGGCAATATGGTAATTTTAGTTATATTAATGAAAAAGGGATCATTTGAATGATAAAAGAGATGGAGGGGTAATTGTTTTAAGAGAAAGACTTAGAGAATAGGGTTAAAAGGGTAATTGATGGTCTCCCCCATGTGATTCCGGTGAGAATATCACTATCTATCAAAAAGGGAAGACCATCTCTCTATCTTTTAAGTTTTCTCTTTCTTTCTTTCACTAGATTTGGAACTAGGGCTTGGTAAGAGGAACTTCTCCCTTCTATCTTTACTATTAATGCAATATTTTAGGAGAATAAGAAGGAAAGCTTAGTATCTTTTATGGTTTGTTATAGGAGAGTCAAGCAAGGATAAGGGCAAGGGGATCTTAAAGGCGTAAGAACATCACTGATCAGGTGTGGGAGTATCATGGTTTTCATTATCGTCTGTAGATGTTCTATAAAACAAGGGTTTTATTATCCGAGTTCTTTGGTTCTCTAGAGGAAGTTAAAGATGGTTAATGAAAGATATTTTGTTTAAGATGAGTTTTGATAAGATATTTTGGACTATGAAGTCATTATGTTCTAATTGAAGCGATACGGATCCTTGAACCCAAGCCATGCGCGGCCACTCAAGCTCGAAGCCTTGCAACACGTGGTCACGCAGGCTTTATGATGGAATGTGACATGATATGTTCATGGTAATCGTGCAGCAGAAAAACGATAAAAACGATCATACATGCCATTAAATTCCATGCCAAGAATCAAAACATGCAATTTTAGGGTTTTTAAAACTTACAACTTTTGATGCTTTTAAATCTTGAATTTGGTGATGACCAGCAACTAAGCTAACTTTATCCGCCTTAGATCTTGATCACCAATGCCAAGGAACAACCTTTTACGCCACTCCCTCTATTCTCACACACACAATTGCACCGACAGCTTAAAACCGAGATTGCTAGCTCTCTTTTAAGGTATTGTGTAATGGCTATGGTTTGAAGCTACAAAATTTGATTTTGTACTTCTTTTAGGTTGCTATTACTACCCAAGAAGACAAAAGAATGAGGAACAATCCTTTCTCCTTGTGAAAATTGGCCAATAGAATTTTGTGAGAGAGAGAGAGATAAGTTCACGCCAAACCTAGAGAAACTAGGGTTTTCACGCCAAACTTAGTTATCCCTTAGGGTTTTATTTCTTTTCATATATATATATCCTTATCTTTTTGCAAGTGTTTGATCTGAATTTTACCATCTCAAGATAATTAATTCAACTTCAATCACTTCCTAAAAATAAGTAATATATATTGATTTAAACTCCTTTGAATTTAAAATTCAAATTTGAAATAAAACACAAGACATTTAATTAAATAAAATCACTTAATATAAATAATGAACATGTGCCGAAATTCCTTGATTTACATTTTGGAATTTCAGCCGCTCCATATTTATTTAAAAGATTTAATTTAATTTAAATTCTTTTAGGCTTTAATACTCAATTAACTTAGTTAATACAAGATAATGAATTAATTGAAATTAAACCATGCGAGCTGAATTTCTCTCTCTCATGGGCCAAGGTCCAATAGCATTTAAAATGCCCATTACATACATTAATTTGACTTTAATTAAAAGCCCAAATTAATGCTCAATACTTTATTTAAATATTTTAAGCCCAATGCTTTGTGTGCGATCCTATAGTTCCATTTAATGTTGGCAATGAATTAATTCAAAGGCTATATATATTCTCTAGCAAGATATTATAGCATTCCAAATTAAATGAAAATGCATATGGCATTTAGTGACCTAATGCAATTTTGCATAGTCCAATACCCATAAATATCAGAATTAATATAAGGCATGGAACTAGTCATCCTTATATATATTAATTCCTTTCTTGATATTCCAGTGACACTGAACCCTCAGATAAATAATGATTACTCATTATTTCATCTCGATATGGCCATACACTTTTCATTTCACTGATCAAGTGGCCGATGATATTTTCTCTCGTATAGAGAGGGTTAATCCCTTCACTTCTCTCATGCTCTCTAACATGAATCAATGCATACCAAATCATACCCGTACTTGTCACTCTGTTACGAGCACGTTAGGTGTATGTCAAAGTACACAGTAATTCATAAAGATTTTCATAGAGATTTTGGGTCTAAGAACTCCGATACAAAACTTGCATATGAGAAACACTTATGACTTGTACCATGTAGTATTCTCATGAACGGATCGAATCCAGATACTATGTTCTTTAACATGTATCTATGATCTATGATTGACACTCTTGTCCTAATGATCCGTAAGACAGAACTCATAATATTAGAGAGAGCATACTAGTCTTAATTCATTTGTTATTCCTATAACAATGACTGACTAGGGATATTTAGAATGAAGTCTCATTTGTTTCAAGGTCTTACAACCATATGCCTCACACATGATAACTTAAACTGAAACAACATTCTTGGATAATTCTATCAATTGATATTCACAGGAATACAAAAGATAAAACAAATGCCTCACTTTATTAATTCAAAGTGTTTTATTACAATGCATTAGGGCTAGGGCTTACACTAACAGTCTCTCACTAGCACTAGTCCCAATTGGGCATAGCCCTAAGAGTGAATGCTCTCAAATGAGCTTCGTGCTGATTTGGATGCAACTCTTCCATCAAAGGATCTGCTACATTGTCTTCACTTGCTAACTTGCTAACCTTGACGTCCCCACAATCAATGATTTTTCTAATCAGGTGGTACCTCCTGAGTATGTGTTTGGATTTCTGGTGTGACTGGGGCTCCTTGGCCTGTGCGATGGCCCCGTTGTTGTCACAGAAAATTTCTAATGGATCTAGGATGTTTGGGACCACTCCTAATCCAGAAATGAAATTTTTAATCCAAACAGCCTCTTTACAGCCTCACTCGCCGCAACATACTCAGATTCTGTAGTTGAGTCGGCAACGATCTCTTGCTTCGAGCTTCTCCAGCTGACAGCACCACCGTTCAAAACAAAAACAAACCCAGATTGTGATCTAGAATCCTGAGTGCTGGTCTGAAAAGCAGCATTGGTATAACCTTGTATGATGAGCTCTTCTTGACCACCATACACCAAGAAGTGATTCTTAGTCCTTCGCAGGTACTTTAGAATCCCTTTTACAATAGACTAGTGCTTCTCACCAGGGTCTTACTGAAACCTACTGGTTATACTCAGTGCATGAGCAACATCCAACCTAGTACATAACATAGCGTACATGATAGATCCAATAGCAGATGCATATGGGATTCTACTCATGTTATCCCTTTCCTCTTTGGTTTTAGGGCACTGTTCTTTAGTCAAAGGAACTCCCAAAGCCAAAGGCATGTACCCTTTCTTTGAGTCTCCCATACTAAAATGTTTTAGTACTTTGTCTATGTACTTTTCTTGACTTAGTCCCAAAAGCTGATTCGATCTATCTCTATAGATTCGAATGCCAAGTATTGTCTCGGCTTCACCTAAGTCTTTCATTGAGAAACATTTTCCTAACCATTGCTTAACCTTTTTCAATGTTGGAATGTCATTCCCAATAAGAAGGATGTCATCCACATATAGGACCAAAAATACTACTATGCTCCCACTAACCTTCTTGTACTCACAAGGCTCATCTTCGTTCTTGATGAAGTCAAATTCCTTGACTGCCTCATCAAAATGAAGATTCCAACTTCGGGATGCTTGCTTTAATCCATAAATGGATTTTTAAAGCTTGCAAACCTTTTTAGGATGCTTGGGATTGACAAAACCTTCAAGTTGTGTCATATACACATCCTCATGTAAATTTCCGATGAGGAAAGCAGTTTTAACATCCATTTTTCATATCTCATAATCATGATATGTAGCTATGGAAAGCAATATCCTAATGGACTTGAGCATGACTACAGGCGAAAAGGTCTCGTCATAGTCTACACCATGAGTTTTTCGAAAACCTTGTGCTAATATACCTTTGTAGGTCTTATCAGCTTTGAGTTTAAATATCCACTTGCATTCAATTACCTTCGCACCTTCCGGTGGATCAAACAAGGTCCAAACCTGGTTATCTTACATTGATTGCATCTCGAATTTATGGCTTCAAGCTAATTTTTCAAGTCTGGGCTTTCAATAGCTTCTCAGTAGGTAGTAGGATCCTCACGATCTACTAACTCAATAGTTTCACTATCAGTGATTAGAAATCTATATCTCTCAATCTCCTAACGTACCCGACCGGACATTCTAGGTACTTGTGTAATGGGTTCTTGTTCCACAACTAGTTGTGAACTTGATCCCACTTCCAACTCATCCTCTATAGGAGCTTGTGGTACTTGAATTTCTTTAAGTACTACTTTACTCCCACTGTCTTTCTTGAGGAGGAACTCCTTTTCCAAGAAAACAGCCTTGCGAGCAAAAAATACTTTATTCTCGGCTTGTGAGTAAAAGTTGTATCCCTTTGTTTCTTTGGGATAACCCACAAACAAGCAAATAGTGGATTTGGACTCTAGTTTGTCAGATGTTAATTTCTTAACATGTGCTTCACAGCCCCAAATCCTGAGAAATGACATATTGGGTTCTTTCCCAGTCCATACCACGTATGGTGTCTTCTCAACTGCTTTAGTTGGAGTATGAAATAGTAAAAATGCAGCAGTTTCGATTGAATAACCCCAAAAAGAGACAGAAAGATTAGCTTGACTCATCATAGATCGAACCATTTCCAACAGAGTTGGATTTCTCCTTTCGGACACACCATTCCATTGTGGTGTTCCGGGAGGAGTGAGCTGTGAAATAATACAACACTCTTTTAGATGATTGTCAAACTCTTGGCTTTAGTATTCGCCACCTCGATCTGATCGAATGGCTTTCATACTTTTGCCAAATTGGTTTTCTACTTCGTTCTTAAACTCTTTGAATTTCTCAAAAGTTTCAGATTTGTACTTCATTAGATAGACATAGCCATATCTACTGAAGTCATCTGTGAACATCACGAAGTAGCTAAAACCACCTCTAGGTTATGTACTTAATGGTCCATATACATCGGTAGGTATTAGTTCCAATAAGCCATTAGTCCTTTCACCTTTCTTGTTAAAAAGACTCTTTGTCATTTTTCCATACAAACATGGCTCGCACGTATCATAAGACTCTAAGTCAACTGACCTAAGCACTCCTGTTTTGTGGAGTCTTGAAATATGTTTTTCTTTTGCATGTCCTAAACGACAATGCTAGAAGTAAGTAGCGTTCAATTCATTCGATTTAACCCTCTTTGTATTAATGTTGTATATAGACTCTTTGTTTTGTAAATCAAGGATATAAAGGCCATTTTGCAACATGACATTGCCATAAGAAATGCCTTGGCGACGAATATGAGCATTGCCATTTTTAATAACAAAATCAAATTCATCCAAATCCAAACATGAAACTAAAATAATGTTTATGCTCATAGCAGGCACATAATAACAATTTTTCAAAACTAAACAAAGTCCGGAAGGTAAAGTGAGTTGATAGTCGCCTATCTCCATGGCAGCAACTTGTGCTCCATTCCCCATATGGAGGTCCACTTCATTCTTCCCAAGTAACCGCCTATTTCTTAGCCCCTGCATATTTGAACAAATGTGAGAACCACAACCGGTATCCAATACCCAAGTGGTAGAAATAGAAAGGTTAATCTCAACAACAAAAATACCAGAACTAGACGTCTTGGCTCCATTCTTCTTTTGTTCTTCCTTGAAGAGAGTGCAATTCTTCCTCCAATGCCCTATCTTGTTGTAATGGAAGCAAGTGCTCTCACTTTCTTTGAGCTTCTACGTCTTGGGCTTGGATTGGGCCTGAGGTGCACTCCCTCTTGACTTGAACCGAGCCAGGTCATTCTTGAGTTTTGCCTTTTCCTTTCCCTTTCCCTTAGCGGGTCCCTTTTTAATGCCCCTTTGAACCATCAATACGGGATTGGTGTTTTGAATGTTCTCTTCAGCATTCTTAAGCATCCCATGAAGCTCAATGACTGACTTGTTCATTGCATGCATGTTATAATTCATCACAAATGGATCATAATCATCAGTCAATGATCCTAAGATCAAGTCAGTGGCCAATTCCTTTGGCACTTGTACCTCAAACTTCTCAAAAGTATCAAGATACCCTTTCATCTTGAGTACATGGGTACTAACAGGAGTACCTGCAGCCATTTTACAAGAAATCAAGGCCTTTGTTGTCACAAACCTCTCGTGATGAGCTTGCTCTTGTAACTTCTCCTTGAGGTGCACCATGATCGCATAAGCCTCTTGGTCCATAAATTGCTTTTGCAAGTCAGGCACCATAGTGGCAAGCATCAGATAGGTCACATCATTGGAGTCACTCTTCTTGGTCTCAAAAGTTTCCTTTTGAACCACATAGGCGTTCCTAACAGGTTCTTCAGGTAAGGGTGCATCCAAAACATACGACTTTTTCTCTTGCTTAAGAACTATTCTTAAGTTTCAAGACCAGTCTATGAAATTGGTGCCATTCAATTTGTCCTTTTCAAGGACCAATCGCAATGAGAAATTGTTGTTTGAAGATGCCATTTTCAATCTACAATAAAATTTAGCAAGATTAAATGAGGTCTTATTTATAATCCCACAAACTGAATTAATATCCCTCTAAATAATTCGCGTTAGTGATTTAATGTGGGCCAAGATCCACTTTTCCCGACAACTTATTAGTCAAGCTAAGCTTGTACACCTAACGAGTTAAGTTACTTAGCTAGGAAAACTCCAATCATGTCTCGTACATGACTCTTGGATCAAATGGGCTAACATCTTAAGATGTCATAGCACAAACCAATTTCTTAGTTGCCTAGGTTCGGGCATCCCCTTCCATGTTAAGTCCAGCCTACATTCACAACCCATGCCTCACAAAGATAATCGGGCGCATCTAAGACTCCTAGTCTACGTGACCGATGATCGATGCCTTGACATGTTTCGAATTAGGAAGGCAACTTTGTGACTTACTATTTTAGGGATTCATTTTATTACGGCTTACATGGCATACGCTTTGTCATCCATACATAGCATGCATATATATATATAATTGCATAAAGTAAAGCATGACAAACATGGGCCCAAAAACCTACAACTATGATTCTATACTATTACATAAGAATCTTCGTGTTTGGCTTCTCCACTCCGGCGGGCTTCGTCTTGATTTACTAAGTCTTCAAGTAAATTTTATTCTAAGAAATAAATGAAACTTTTACAATAATAAATAATGGCTCGTAGGCCATATTTAATTACAAAACCCAAGGCCCATGAATGCACAATGCATATCCATTCATCACACCAAACAAGCAAATAAATATACATGACATTCATGGATCAAACAAAGTCCAATTTCGATTAATTTAGCCAAGCCCATTAATGGAAATTGGGTACTTGAACCTTTAAGAGTTGACCCCGTTATAGGCCTGGGCCAAAACCCAATGGACTAAATCCTGTTATTGAATAAGTTCTTTTAAAAGCCCAAAACACAAACTAGTTAGATTTGTGCTATAAATCAACTCTAGTATAATTTCCAATTTTGCCATTTTTAATTTTATGTCATACAGCCAATAAACATTAAAAATATATATAATATGTACCAACATGAATTAAAACACAAAATCATGAAGAACATATATATGATACATGACATTCATATAAAAACAAACAAACAACAAAACTAGTTGTTTAATGCTTATGTGATGCCACAAAATGCACAAATACTTAAATCAATTTCATGAGTCATTTAATAATTAAAATAAGGTCATAAATATTGATTTAATATTCTGTACCAATCTAATCTAAATGTGTTTTTACCATTTTAATCAAAACAAAACAAACAATGTTGATTAAACATGAAACAAACACAAACTATTCATTGTTTTATGTGATTTTAAAATTAATCAATTAAATTGTCATGGACCAAAATTAAAACCAAATTTAAAATATGTCTAGACCTGATATTTAATCTTTAAAAATCACTTACAAACATGCCAAAATCGTTTTTACATTTAATATTTAAAAATAGTTGTTAAACTAAAAATTAACATGCCAAATAACACCTAGTTTTAATATTAACATGTACCTTTAGGTATTATCAATTAAATCCGACCATTAACAGCTCCTAGAAAATCTTAGGACAGTATATTAACATGTCATATTAATTATAATACCTATCTTATCAATTAAAATCATTTTTACAACAAAACAATGCAAAAAACTCAAAAAAGAAAATTTCAGCATTGCATGTTTTCAAAATAACGATTTTTAATTAAATTTTTCATGCATCTAAAGCACTAAAATAAGCATGTTTAGGCTCTGATACCACTGATGGAATGTGACATGATATGTTCATGGTAATCGTGCAACGAAAAAATGATAAAAACGATCATACATGCCGTACAATTCTATGACAAGAATCGAAACATGCAATTTTAGGGTTTTTAAAACTTACAACTTTTGATGCCTTTTAAATCTTGAATTTGGTGATGAACAGCAACTAAGATAACTTTATCCGCCTTAGATCTTGATCACCAATTCCAAGGAATAGCCTTTTACGCCACTCTCTCTATTCTCACACACACAATTGCACCGACAGCTTAAAATTGAGATTGCTAGCTCTCTTTTATGGTATTGTGTAATGGCTATGGTTTGAAGCTACAAAATTGTATTTTGTACTTCTCTTAGGTTGCTATTACTACCCAAGAACACAAGAGAATGAGGAACAATCCTTTCTCATTGTGAATATTGGCCAAAAGAATTTTGTGAGAGAGAGAGAGATAAGTTCACGCCAAACCTAGAGAAACTAGGGTTTTCACGCCAAACTTAGTTATCCCTTAGGGTTTTATTTCTTTTCATATATATATCCTTATCTTTTGGCAAGTGTTTGATCTAAATTTTACCATCTGAAGATAATTAATTCAACTTCAATCACTTCCTAAAAATAAGTAATATATATTGATTTAAACTCCTTTGAATTTAAAATTCAAATTTGAAATAAAACACCAGACTTTTAATTAAATAAAATCACTTAATATAAATAATGAACATGTACCGAAATTCTTTGATTTTCATTTTGGAATTTTGGTAACTCCATATATTATTTAAATGATTTAATTTAATTTAAATTCTTTTAGGTTTAATACTCAATTAACTTAATTAATACAAGATAATTAATTAATTGAAATAAAACCATATGGGCTGAATTTCTCTTTCTCATGGGCCAAGGTCCAATAGCATTTAAAATTCCCATTACATACATTAATTTGACTTTAATTAAAAGCCCAAATTAATGCTCAATACTTTATTTAAATATTTTAAGCCCAATGCTTTGTGTGCGATCCTATAGGTCCATTTAATGTTGGCAATGCATTAATTCAAAGGCTATATATATTCTCTAGCAAGATATTATAGAATTCAAAATTAAATGAAAATGCATATGGCATTTAGTGACCTAATGCAATTTTGATAGTCCCTTACACATAAATATCAGAATTAGTATAAGGCATGGAACTAGTCATCCTTATATATATTAATTCCTTTCTTGATATTCCAGTGATACTGAACTCTCAAATAAATAATGATTACTCATTATTTCATCTCGGTATGGCCATACACTTTTCAGTTCACTGATCAAGTGGCCGATGGTATTTTCTCTCTTATAGAGAGGGTTAATCCCTTCACTTCTCTCATGCTCTCTAACATGAATTAATGCATACCCAATCATACCCGTACTTGTCACTCTGTTACGAGCACGTTCGATGTATGTCAAAGTACACAGTTATTCATAAAGAGTTTCATAGAGATTTTAGGTCTAAGAACTCCGATACAAAACTTGCATATGAGAAACACTTATGACTTGTAACATGTAGTATTCTCATGAACGGATCGAATCCAGATACCATGTTCTTTAACATGTATCTATGATCTCTGATTGACACTCTTGTCCTAATGATCCGTAAGACAGAACTCATAATATTAGAGAGAGCATACTAGTCTTAATTCATTTGTTATTCCCATAATAATGACTGACTAGGGATATTTAGAATGAAGTCTCATTTGTTTCAAGGTCTTACAACCATGTGCCTCACACATGATAACTTAAACTGAAACAACATTCTCGGATAATTCTATCAATTGATATGCACAGGAATACAAAAGATAAAACAAATGCCTCACTTTATTAATTCAAAGTGTTTTATTACAACGCATTGGGGCTAGGGCTTACACTAACAGTCTCTCACTAGCAATAGTCCCAATTGGGCATAGCCCTAAGACCGAATGCTCTCAAATGAGCTTCGTGCACATTTGGATGCAACTCTTTCATCAAAGGATCTGCTACATTGTCTTCACTTGCTATCTTCCTGACCTTGACGTCCCCATAATCAATGATTTTTCTAATCAGGTGGTACCTCCTGAGTATGTGTTTGGATTTCTGGTGTGACCCGGGCTCCTTGGCCTGTGCGATGACCCGCTGTTGTCATAGAAAATTTTTAATGGATCTAGGATGCTTGGGTCCACTCCTAATCCAGAAATAAAATTTTTAATCCAAACAACCTCTTTTACAGCATCACTCGCTGCAATATACTCAGATTCTATAGTTGAGTCGGCAACGGTCTCTTGCTTCGAGCTTCTCCCACTGACAGCACCACCATTCAAAACAAAAATAAACCCAGATTACGATCTAGAATCTTGAGTGCTGGTCTGAAAAGCAGCATCGGCATAACCTTGTATGATGAGCTCTTCTTGACCACCATACACCAAGAAGTGATTCTTAGTCCTTCGCAGGTACTTTAAAATCTCTTTTACAGCAGACTAGTGCTTCTCACCAGAGTCTTACTGAAACCTACTGGTTATACTCAGTGCATGAGCAACATCCAACCTAGTACATAACATAGCGTACATGATAGATCCAATAGCAGATGCATATGGGATTCTACTCATGTTGTCCCTTTCCTTTTTGGTTTTAGGGCACTGTGCTTTAGTCAAAGGAACTCCCAAAGCCAAAGGTATGTACCCTTTCTTTGAGTCTCCCATACTAAAATGCTTTAGTACTTTGTCTATGTACTTTTCTTGACTTAGTCCCAAAAGCCGATTCGATCTATCTCTATAGATTCGAATACCAAGTATTGTCTCGGCTTCACCTAAGTCTTTCATTGAGAAACATTTTCCTAACCATTGCTTAACCTTTTGCAATGTTGGAATGTCATTCCCAATGGGAAGGTTGTCGTCCACATATAGGACCAGAAATACTAATATGCTCCCACTAACCTTCTTGTACACACAAGGCTGATCTTCATTCTTGATGAAGTCAAATTCCTTGACTGCCTCATCAAAACGAAGATTCCAACTTCTGGATGCTTGCTTTAATCCATAAATGGATTTTTGAAGCTTGCAAACCCTTTTAGGATGCTTGGTATTGACAAAACCTTCAAGCTGTGTCATATACACATCCTCATGTAAATTTCCGATGAGGAAAGTAGTTTTGACATCCATTTTCCATATCTCATAATCATGATATGTAGCTATGGCAAGCAAGATCCTAATGGACTTGAGCATGACTACAGGCAAAAAGGTCTCATCATAGTCTACACCATGAGTTTGTCGAAAACCTTTTGCTACTAATCTACCTTTGTAGGTCTTATCAGCTTTGAGTTTAAATAGCCACTTGCATTCAATTACCTTCGCACCTTTCGGTGGATCAACCAAGGTCCAAACCTGGTTATCGTACATCGATTGCATCTCGGATTTATGGCTTCAAGCCAATTTTTCTAGTCTGGGCTTTCAATAGCTTCTCAGTAGGTAGTAGGATCCTCACGATCTACTAACTCAATAGTGTCACTATCAGTGATTAGAAATCTATATCTCTCAATCTCCTAACGTACCCGACTGGACCTTCTAGGTACTTGTGTAATGGGTTTTTGTTCCACAACTGGTTGTGAACTTGATCCCACTTCCAACTCATCCTGTATAGGAGCTTGTGGCACTTGAATTTCTCTAAGTACTACTTTACTCCCACTGTCTTTCTTGAGAAGGAACTCCTTTTCCAAGAAAACATCCTTGCGAGCAAAAAATACTTTGTTCTCGGCTTGTGAGTAAAAGTAGTATCCTTTTGTTTCTTTGGGATAACCCACAAACAAGCAAACAGTGGATTTGGACTCTAGTTTGTCAAATGTTAATTTCTTAACATGTGCTTCACAGCCCCAAATCCTGAGAAATGACATATTGGGTTCTTTCCCAGTCTATACCTCGTATGGTGTCTTCTCAACTGCTTTAGTTGGAATACGGTTTAGTAGAAATGCAGCAGTTTCTAATGCATAACCCCAAAAAGAGACAGAAAGATTAGCTTCACTCATCATAGATCGAACCATGTCCAACAGAGTTCGATTTCTCCTTTCGGACACACCATTCCATTGTGGTGTTCCGGGAGGAGTGAGCTGTGAAATAATACAACACTCTTTTAGATGATTGTCAAACTCATGGCTTAAGTATTTGCCACCTCGATCTGATCGAATGGCTTTCATACTTTTGCCAAGTTTGTTTTCTACTTCGTTCATAAACTCTTTGAATTTCTCAAAAGTTTCAGATTTGTACTTCATTAGATAGACATAGCCATATCTACTGAAGTCATCTGTGAACGTCACGAAGTAGCTAAAACCACCTCTAGCTTATGTACTTAATGGTCCATATACATCGGTATGTATTAGTTCCAATAAGCCATTAGTCCTTTCACCTTTCTTGTTAAAAAGACTCTTTGTCATTTTTCCATACAAACATGGCTCGCACGTATCATAAGACTCTAAGTCAAATGACCCAAGCACTCTTGTTTTGTGAAGTTTTGAAATACGTTTTTCGTTTGCATGTCCTAAACGAAAATGCCAGAAGTAAGTAGCGTTCAATTCATTTGATTTAACCCTCTTTGTATTAATGTTGTATATAGACTCTTTGTTTTGTAAATCAAGGATATAAAGGCCATTTTGCAACATGGCATTGCCATAAGAAATGCCTTGGCGACGAATATGAGCATTGCCATTTTTAATAAAAAAATCAAATTCCTCCAAATCCAAACATAAAACTAAAATAATGTTTATGCTCATAGCAGGCACATAATAACAATTTTTCAAAACTAAACAAAGTCCGAAAGGTAAAGTGAGTTGATAGTCGCCTATCTCCATGGCAGCAACTCGTGCTCCATTCCCCACATGGAGGTCCACTTCATTCTTCCCAAGTAACCGCCTATTTCTTAGCCCCTGCATATTTGAACAAATGTGAGAACCACAACCGGTATCCAATACCCAAGTGGTAGAAATAGAAAGGATAATCTCAATAACAAAAATACCAGAACCGGACGTCTTAGCTCCATTCTTCTTTTGTTCTTCCTTGAAGAGAGTGCAATTCTTCCTCCAATGCCCTATCTTGTTGTAATGAAAGCAAGTGCTCTCACTTTCTTTGAGCTTCTACGTCTTGGGCTTGGATTGGGCCTGAGGTGCACTCCCACTTGACTTGAACCAATCCAGGTCATTCTTGAGTTTTACCTTTCCCTTTCCCTTTCCCTTAGCGGGTCCCTTTTTAATGCCCCATTGAACCATCAATACGGGATTGGTCTTTCGAATGTTCTCTTCAGCATTATTAAGCATCCCATAAAGCTCAGTGACTAACTTGTTCATTGCATGCATGTTATAATTCATCACAAATGGATCATAATCATCAGTCAATGATCCTAAGATCAAGTCAGTGGCCAATTCCTTTGGCACTTGTACCTCAAGCTTCTCAAGAGTATCAAGATACCCTTTCATCTTGATTACATGGGTACTAACAGGAGTACCCGCAGCCATTTTATGAGAAATCAAGGCCTTTGTTGTCACAAACCTCTCGTGATGAGCTTGCTCTTGGAACTTCTCCTTAAGGTGCACCATGATCGCATAAGGCTATTGGTCCATAAATTGCTTTTGTAAGTCAGGCACCATAGTGGCAAGCATCAGATAGGTCACTTCATTGGAGTCACTCTTCTTGGTCTCAAAAGTTTCCTTTTGAACCGCAGAGGCATTCCTATCAGGTTCTTCAGGCAAGGGTGCATCCAAAACATACGACTTTTTCTCTTGCTTAAGAACTATTCTTAAGTTTCAAGACCAGTCTATGAAATTGGTGCCATTCAATTTGTCCTTTTCATGGACCGATCGCAATGAGAAATTGTTGTTTGAAGATGCCATTTTCAATCTACAATAAAATTTAGCAAGATTAAATGAGGTCTTATTTATAATCCCACAAACCAAATTAATATCCCTTTAAATAATTCGCATTAGTTATTTAATGTGGGCCAAGATCCACTTTTCACAACAACTTATTAGTCAAGCTGAGCTTGTACACCTAACGAGTTAAATTACTTAGGTAGGAAAACTCCAATCATGTCTCGTACATGACTTTTGGATCAAATAGGCTAACATCTTAAGATGTCATAGCACAAACCAATTTATTAGTTGCCTAGGTTCGGGCATCCCTTTCCATGTTAAGTCCAACCTACATTCACAACCCATGCCTCACAAAGATAATCGGGCGCATCTAGGACTCCTATTCTACGTGACCGATGATCGATGCCTTGACATGTTTCGAATTAGGAAAGCAACTTTGTGACTTACTATTTTAGGGATTCATTTTATTAAGGCTTACATGGAATATGCTTTTTCATCCATAAATAGCATGCATATATATATAATTGCATAAAGTAAAGCGTGACAAACATGGGCCCAAAAACCTACAACTAAGATTCTATACTATTACATAAGAATCTTTGAGTTTGGCTTCTCCACTCCGGCGGGCTTTGCCTTGATTTACAAAGTCTTCAAGTAAATTCTATTATAAGAAAAAAATGAAACTTTTACAATAATACATAATGGCTCGTAGGCCATATTTAATTACAAAACCCAGGGCCCATGAATGCACCATGCATATCCATTCATCACACCAAACAAGCAAATAAATATACATGACATTCATGGATCAAACAAAGTCCAATTTTAATTAATTTAGCCAAGCCCATTAATGGAAATTGTGTACTTGAACCTTTAAGAGATGACCCTGTGATGGGCATGGGCCGAAGCCCAATGGACTAAATCCTCTTATTGAATAAGTTCTCTTAAAAGCCCAAAACACAAACTAGTTAGATTTGTGCTATAAATCAACTCTAGTATAATTTTCAATTTTGCCATTTTTAATTTTATGTCATACAGCCCATAAACATTAAAAATATATATAATATGTACCAACATGAATTAAAACACAAAATCATGAAGAACATATATATGATACACGGCATGCATATAAAAGCAAACAAACAAGAAAACTAGTTGTTTAATGCTTATGTGATGCCACAAAATGCACAAATACTTAAATCAATTTTATGAGTCATTTAATAATTAAAATAAGGTCATAAATATTGATTTAATATTCTGTACCAATCTGATCTAAATGTGTTTTTATCATTTTAATCAAAACAAAACAAACAATGTTGATTAAACATGAAACAAACACAAACTATTCATAGTTTTAAGTGATTTTAAAATTAATCAATTAAATTGTCATGGACCAAAATTAAAACCAAATTTAAAATATGTCCAGACCTGATATTTAATCTTTAAAAATCACTTACAAACAAGCCAAAATCGTTTTTACATTTAATATTTAAAACTAGTTGTTAAACTAACAATTAACATGCCAAATAGCACCTAGTTTTAATATTAACATGTACCATCAGGTATTATCAATTAAATCCGACCATTAACAGCACCTAGAAAATCTTAGGACAGTATATTAACATGTCATATTAATTATAATACCTATCTAATCAATTAAAATCATTTTTACACCAAAACAATGCAAAAAACTCAAAACAGAAAATTTCAGCATTGCATGTTTTCAAAATAACGATTTTTAATTAATTTTTTCATGCATCTAAAGCACTAAAATAAGCATGTTTAGGCTCTGATACCACTGATGGAATGTGACATGATATGTTCATGGTAATCATGCAGCGAAAAAATGATAAAAATGATCATACATGCCATACAATTCCATGACAAGAATCGAAACATGCAATTTTAGGATTTTTAAAACTTACAACTTTTGATGCCTTTTAAATCTTGAATTTGGTGATGAACAGCAACTAAGATAACTTTATCTGCCTTAGATCTTGATCACCAATGCCAAGGAACAGCCTTTTATGCCACTCTCTCTATTCTCACACACACAATTGCACCGACAGCTTAAAATTGAGATTGCTAGCTCTCTTTTATGGTATTGTGTAATGGCTATGGTTTGAAGCTACAAAATTTGATTTTGTACTTCTCTTAGGTTGCTATTACTACCCAAGAACACAAGAGAATGAGGAACAATCCTTTCTCCTTGTGAAAATTGGCAAAATGAATTTTGTAAGAGAGAGAGTTATGTTCACGCCAAACCTAGAGAAACTAGGGCTTTCATGCCAAACTTAGTTATCCCTTAGGGTTTTATTTCTTTTCATATATATATCCATATCTTTTGGAAAGTGTTTGATCTGAATTTTTCCATCTCAAGATAAATAATTCAACTTCAATCACTTCCTTAAAATAAGTAATATATATTGATTTAAACTCCTTTGAATTTAAAATTCAATTTTGAAATAAAACACAAGATATTTAATTAAATAAAATCGCTTAATATAAATAATGAACATGTGCCGAAATTCCTTGATTTTCATTTTGGAATTTCGGACACTTCATATGTTATATAAATGATTTAATTTAATTTAAATTCTTTTAGGTTTAATACTCAATTAACTTAATTAATACAAGATACTTAATTAATTGAAATTAAACCATGTGGGCTGAATTTCTCTCTCTCATGGGCCAAGGTCCAATAGCATTTAAAATGCCCATTACATACATTAATTTGACTTTAATTAAAAGCCCAAATTAATGCTCAATACTTTATTTAAATATTTTAACCCTAATGCTTTGTGTGAGATTCTATAGGTCCATTTAATGTCGGCAATGAATTAATGAATTAATTCAAAGGCTATATATATTCTCTAGCAAGATATTATAGCATTCCAAATTAAATGAAAATGCATATGGCATTTAGTGACCTAATGCAATTTTGAATACTCCCTTACCCATAAATATCAGAATTAATATAAGGCATGGAACTAGTCATCCTTATATATATTAATTCCTTTCTTGATATTCTAGTGACACTGAACTCTCAGATAAATAATGACTACTCATTATTTCATCTCGGTATGGCCATACACTTTTCAGTTCACTGATCAAGTGGCCAATGATATTTTCTCTCTTATAAAGAGGGGTAATTTCTTCACTTTTCTCATGCTCTCTAACATGAATCAATGCATACCCAATCATACCCGTACTTGTCACTCTATTATGAGCACGTTAGGTGTATGTCAAAGTACACAGTAATTCATAAAGAGTTTCATAGAGATTTTAGGTCTAAGAACTCCGATACAAAACTTGCATATGAAAAACACTTATGACTTGTACCATGTAGTATTCTCATGAACGGATTGAATCCAGATACCATGTTCTTTAACATGTATCTATGATCTCTGATTGACACTCTTGTCCTAATGATCCATAAGACAGAACTCATAATATCAGAGAGAGCATACTAGTCTCAATTCATTTGTTATTCCCATAACAATGACTGACTAAGGATATTTAGAATGAAGTCTCGTTTGTTTCAAGGTCTTACAACCATGTGCCTCACACATGATAACTTAAACTGAAACAACATTCTTGGATTGTTCTATCAATTGATATGCACAGGAATACAAAAGATAAAATAAATGCCTCACTTTATTAATTCAAAGTGTTTTATTAAAATGCATTGGGGCTAAGGCTTACACTAACACTTTAAAGCTTGTGAGGCACACAGCCACACAAGCCTTAAAGCTTGTGAATCACGTGGCCACACAAGCTTTAAAGCTTGTGAGGCACCCAGCCATGCAAGCCTTAAAGCTTATGAAGCACGTGGCCATGCAAGCTTTAAAGCTTTTGAGGGACACGACCACGTACCAGTCCATTGCCCTTCATTTCTGTAAGGCCCCTAACATGACCCTAATTTAATTTGCATATTATTGTAATTAAGTAAGGGGGTAAATTAACATGTTATTATGTTGATTGCATGAAAATATAGTAAAAGAGTATGGTTTAATGTTAATTAAGGATGCAATTGAGGATAAAGGTATTAATTTGGGGTTAATTGGTATTTTTGGCATTTTGGTGGCCAATTGTGTAGAGAAGCATTTAATTCAAGGTTAAATTGAAAGAATGCTTAAATGGATAGGTTAATGTTTGAAAAAGAATTAGTGGAGGGGTTAAAGTCTAACATGCAAAAAGGCTTGTGGCATTTGTGTGACATGCAAAATGATGAAGGACTAAAGAGGAGATTGTCATGTGGGTATAAAAGGCTTGGGTTAGAGAATTTGATTGTGAGAATCGGCATTTGTTGAGAGCAAAACCAGAAATTCATCTTCTTCTTCCTCTTTGATTTCCATAGATTTATCTCAAGCATTTAGATGTTAATGGTGCATGTTGGTTAATCAAGAGTTTAAGGCTCTAAGCTAAGGTAATTAAACTCTCATTTTAACACTTCATCATCACCATCTTCTTCTTCATTTTCTATTGACTGAGAATATGTCATTTGCTGGAAATGTATGTTCATGGTGATGGTATTTATGAAGGAGAAGAGGAAGGAAGAAGGATCAAAGGAAAAGGAATTGATAGAGGTTGAAGACATTGGGTTTATCAGCCAAGGTATGGGAATTTAGGCCATTCATATTGCATGTAAAAATGGATTACTGGAAGTGAATAGAATTTACAGAATTGAATTTACGTTTTTCTGGAAGTTTATTGTTGAAAGGTTGAAGAAGACAGACTTGCCGAGTCGTGAATGACTTCACGAGTCGTGAACATCAGTCCGACTCGTGAAGCTCTTCACGAGTCGTGAAGTCGAGTCTTTCTTCTTCACTCGTGAGCTTCTTCACGAGTCGTGAAGTATAGTTCCTTCTCCACTCGTGAACCCCTTCACGAGTCGTGAGAATCACCTTATTTGCCTCACTCGTGAATCCCTTCACGAGTTGAACTCCTCTTCACGACTGAATGACCCATCTTGAATGTTTTGCTCATAAGTTGAGTTATAGAACAGCAAATTGAGTGATTCTTTTTGCATTGAAAAATAGACTTCCATACCTATATTTCACATGAAGAAACATAAGCTTAAATCTGTCTCTATGTACATGTAATCTATAGTTGAATCCGGACTAGTTTTCTAGACTACTCTATGTAACAGAAATGGCTAGTATAAACAGATTGTTGCTACCCTTGATAATATGATTCTTTAACTGATTGAGACAGCTATTTGCTTATGTGATAGAAAGTTAAATGTATAATGCATGTAAAATGACTGTCAATGAAGGAATTGTATGCATACACATGCGTTCATTTGTGAATGTGAATAAAGACTAGAAAGGAATTATCGAACCCATACATGTAAATCTTATGACATGTAAGTGCACCTTTTTATATGCACTTGTGATATGAAAAAGAGAATAATAGCATGACCTTGGCATGTGTATATGCCATATGAAAACATGTTGATATTTTGTATAGCACATGACTTGAATGATGATAAAGGTATATATATATATATATATATGTGTTGGAAACATGCTCATGAGAATAAATCGACTATATGCGAATGTACCCACAGGTATGTACATTTATGATTATGTATATGAGTATATGAGCATGTAATTGCCTATGAGATAGAAGATGAATTAGCATGACTATGAACATGTGAAATGCTTAATGAGGGGCATGATCAAGTCTATGATATGATGATTATATGTCATGCTTATATGATATGATGCAAATGATATAGTCATACAGATATAGATGAGCCAGATATATATATCTTGGCATATGAAATGTGCATGTATCTGATTATGCACCAGAGAATTCACAGGTTGATAAGACTATGCATATGTGCAAACAGTATACTATGAATACAGTATTAAAATGTGAATTGAACACGAATACAGTTCCGCCTGCGATAGAGTTTTAGATGTGGATAGATAGGCGCCTATAGGGAAATTGCAGCTGCCATAGTTGGCCCATTTAGGTCCATAGTTTATGATCCCGTTTGGATCATGATCAGCCCCGTTTGGGTTGATAGGCTACCCGTTTGGGTATGCTTGACCGGTCCATAGTACAGTTGGCCCCGTTTGGGTCTATAGATTTGATATCTTCGGATATCCCTCATTTGATACCATTGTGTATCCATAGTTCCCGTATCCACTGATAAAGCTAAGGCAGGCTAAACGTTATTCATAGTAATGATCAAAAGTAAACAGTTAAAGTTATTTGACTAAAGATTGATATGTGGCTTATATTGTTGGTTTACCACAGGAATTATGCTTCAATTGAGTATGTTCACTTGGAATATTGCTATCTATATGAATTATGGAAAAAGAAATATGTGTTTCTCTCTTGGGTACAATGCTTATGTACATGAGAATATGCTTATGCTTTAAAGTATATGTTATTGTTGCCATGTTATGTTGGACATGTTGATTATAGTATATGAACATATTGTATATGTGTATGTTTTGATGGCCTTGTGTATGGCCATCCATCTGTAGATATTCCCCACTAAGCTTTATAGCTTAGCACGGGTTATTTATCCGTGTAGGTACCTTCTAGAAAGACTTTTGCTCAGGGACGTTCTCTGCATCAGGAAGGGCCAACCATCGACTTATAACCTTGATGTAGGATGTTTTTTTTTTTGTAATACAGTTATCATATGTTTTGTATAATGGCCAGTCATATTTTGATATGTATATAACCTATGTGGGATAATGTAACTCACTAGTAGTAAAGCTACGAAAGAACATGTGTGCATGTGATATGCATGAAGAAATATCCATATAGTTAGTATGCATGATGCTAAGCATGAAATGAAAAACAGGAACAGACAGGTGGCATAAATAATAGTATATGAAATCGTAATGGCATGATTAATGGCTAAGTGATGGTTAATTGAACATGTAGTATGAGCATGATTAATAGTATTCATGATACATGTGATAATAGGGTAATTGCATAAGGGGTGCTACAAATTTTGGTATCAGAGCCTAGGTTTAGTCTTTTCTGGGTAAAGATGAACCTAGGATTCTATAGTATGTTATAGTGATTGCTGGCCTGATGCAGAAGTCCCTGTTTTCTTATAGATCAAAGTTGGAAAGCTCTAGAGATGCTTTGGAGGAATCGGCTGAAAGTAATAGGCCGGTTAGAACTAATCCTTCCAATACTGGACCTTCATTCTCCAATCCACATGAGGTCCCAGCAGCCATCCCTGCAGAAGCATTGTTAAAGATATCACAGGATATGGCTCAAATTCTTCAAAGAATGACAGCACCTAAAGCTCCAATCTCTGAAATTAGGAAGCATGGTGCTGAAGAGTTTCTAGGCACTAATCTGGAACAGTCTGAGGAAGCTGAATTTTGGCTGGAAAGACTAGAGAGAATTTTTGATGAAATCCACTGTCCAGTGGGTCATAAGGCATTTTGTGCTGTGTCTCTATTGCAAGGAGCAGCTTATGATTGGTGGAAGTTGGTGTTGAGACAACCCCAGCTACCAGATCCCCTTACATGGGAATTCTTCACAACTGAATTCAAGAAAAAGTATGTTACAGAGGCATATAAGCAAGAGAAGTTGAAGCAGTTTCTCAACTTGAAACAGAGAGCTATGTCTGTGGCTGAGTATGAGAAAGAATTCAGTCGCTTGTGCAAATATGTTCCTAATGAGATGTTGATTGATGCTTTTAAATGTAGATAGTTTGAAGATGGGTTGAATGAGCATATCAGAGAAAAGTTGATTGGGTCTACATCTTTGCAAGTGGTTAACTTCACTCAATTGGTTACAGCAGCCTTGCGAGTTGAAAAGAATGAAATGGCAAAGAGAGAAAGAGAATAGAGAAGAAGTGGGTCCAAGGGTGGATCTTTTACAGGAAAGAGAGCTAGAGGAGCACAAGGGAATCAGCCAGCTGAATCTGGCTATAGTTCTGCAAAGAGGGACAGGAGACAGGAGTCTTCTGTAATGTCTAAACAGGGAAAGGGAGCTTCAGGGAATCAGTGTGGGGGGCAACCTCCAGAGTGTTTCCATTGTACTAGAAAACATTGGGGTAGTTGCAGGAAATTGTCTGGAGCATGTTACAAGTGTGGTGGTACTGGTCACTACATGGCAAGCTGTCCTTCGAAAAGGGACCAGGATGTTGAACAACAAGGCAGTAGAGGAACTTTTAATGCACCATCTTCTGGTAGAGGCAGAGGGAGAGGACTTGGGGGATCGAGGCCCCAGGGATCCCAGTCCAGGAACATTTATGAATCCGTTGACAGGCTCGCAGCTCCAGTTGTTCCTATTCGGGCTTATGCATTGAAAGCTAGAGAGGATCAGTGTGCTCCAGAAGTCATAGCTGGTATTTTCTCTCTCTTTGATTCTGACATGCATGCACTTATTGATCCTGGCTCCACTCATTCTTATGTTTGCACTGGGGATTTGGGTAGAAATGAGTCTACTGTGCATGAAATGGAATATGATATATGTGTAACTAACCCTTTGGGTCACAGTGTTGTTGTTAATAGAGTGCATAAACAGTGTCCTATAGTAATTCAAGGGAAAGAATTCCTTGCCGATCTTATTGAGTTACCATTCCGGGAATTTGATATTATACTTGGTATGGATTGGCTGTCTAGACACCATGCAGTGGTTAATTGTGAAGCTAAAACTGTAACTCTTATTGGTACTGATGGTAAAGAAACGTTAGTTCAGGGCATTCGAGCTAAACCAATAGCTAATGTGATATCAGCTATGCAAGCTAAACGATTTATGAGAAAAGGGTGTGAAGCTTTCTTAGCACTTGTGCTTGATTCAAGAATAGAGTATGCAAATCTTCAAGAGATTCCAGTGGTGAAAGAGTTTCCTGATGTGTTCCCAGAAGACTTGCCTAGTCTTCCACCTGAAAGGGAAGTTGAATTGTCTATAGACATTCTACCGGGTACAGCTCCTGTTTCGAAGGCACCATACAGGATGGCTCCTTTGGAATTGAAGGAACTTAAAGTACAGCTACAGGAGTTGCTTGACAAAGGCTTCATTAGGCCTAGTGTGTCGCCTTGGGGTGCACCGGTTTTGTTTGTGAAGAAAAAGGATGGGTCTATGAGGATGTGCATAGACTACAGACAGTTAAATAGGGTAACAGTGAAAAATAAGTACCCTTTACCCAGAATTGAAGATTTATTTGATCAGTTGAAGGGTGCTGGAGTGTTTTCCAAGATTGATTTGCGAACGGGTTATTATCAACTCCGGGTTAAGGATGTGGATGTTTCCGAAACGGCTTTTAGAACCCGATATGGGCATTACGAGTTTTTGGTGATGCATTTGGGT